>NW_006497421.1:148206-164664 GCF_000471905.2 Amborella trichopoda
ACCTAACTAAACGTAAAAACTTAAAATTAAATTAAAATTAAAAATTAAATTAAACTTAACTACTCTCTATTTCTACTACTAGTACGTTTGTTAGTATCTTCTATATATATATATATATATATATATATATATATTCAATCCACGGAAAAATTTTAGAGTAGGATACTTGGACACTCAAAGTTAAAGGTAGTTTATCTCTTATTCTAATTCAATCTTTATCTCTTTTAATTAGAAATTTAGTAAAAATATAAATAAATAAATCTTAATAAATACCATATCTTTATGTAGTCTCTTGTATGCACATTGCATTAATAGAGATTATCTCATATTTTGAATATTATTATCTCCATTCGAAACAGGTTTCTAATCCCCAGACTTTAGTAATTAAATATTTGGAAAGTGCCGTTTTAGAATATTATATTCACCCTTTTCTTCTAGAGAGAGAAACAAAGAGACCATGATACTGTTAATATTGCAAAGTATTTATTTGAATTAGAGATACATGACTGGATGCCTCCTTACAATGTAGAGGTCAGGTGCAACATAAAATTGACTTAGAGATATCATTTCAGCGTCGAAATCTTATCATGGCTTCAAAATCTCTTTTTACACTCACTTAGAAAATTTAAAATTTAAAAAATAATACGAGCGGGTAAATAAATACTTAAAAATCTTGAAAACAGACCGTCTAAATGATTTTTTACCGGATGTACTATTTTTTGAACTTAAAAATCTTTTTTTTCTTCATGTCCATTCATGTCAAAGTTTAGATGATCAGTTGGAGGGTTATCCTATGTGGAGAGTTGGGAACACTCTCCACTGTAGGATTTTTGAGATGCACCTTTCTTCAACAGCATAGGGTTGCAACCTTATACAAACTTTTTCCATATTTAAAAAATGTTTTGATAAAAATAAAATGACTTAAATGACCATTAAACTTTTAGGGAAATTTTGGTCTTTTTATTTTATAGGGAATATTTGTTTTATATTTTTTTGCATGTGCAAGTTTAAGTGAGGAGTGGATGCCCAAATTTTGGTGGCAAAATATTTTTTAGAAAACAATTAAAAATAAAATAGTATAAAGATGTGATATTGTGATTGGGATCATCTCAGTCGCCCATTCAGAATGAACTGTTGGATAGGGGGAAGTATATAAGTTTTATACATTAGGCGAAGAATAGAAGGCCTGCTCATAACTATACATTAGGCGAAGTATAAAGGCGGCACTAGTCAGCGGCACTAGACATTGTAGCATAAGAACTAAGTTTTTAAACGTTTAATGGAAGGAAAAAAATTATATAAGGTCGCAACCTTAAAATTTAGAATTACACATGCACATCAAAAATCCATCCAAAAAGGTTGTTTTAATGTTGAAAAAACCTCTAATTGATCATCTCGACATTGAGATATATAAATATGAAAAAAAAAAAATTAAAAATTAAATCCTAGAAATAGTACATCTTGCAATATATTATCTAGAGTGTCCATTTTCAAGATGTTTATAGAACTACTAGATTTTAACCATTTTTGGAGTTGAAAATTTTATAATTAGATGTGAAAATAGATTTTGAGATAATCCTAAGAATTTTCACCAAAATTACACACCTAATATAAAATTATAATTGAAAGGAAAAGTATACAAAAGTTTGTTTACTTTAGAGATTGTCTATGAGACCATTTATATTTTCTACAATTGTCCCTTAAATTTCGAATTGGATGGTTGTAAGAGTATTAATTGAATAGACATAAATATCCAAAAAAAAAAAAACATTCACGGATTTCAGGACTCACCCGAAACCATCCAAGTTGACATCTAACGCATGAAAATAATTGTGACCTCGTACAAAAAAATAAAAGTCTCGATATATTTGGCTTATGAAGGGTATTTATTATCCATAGCCGATGAATGATACGTGACACACTACAGGTCACACCGTCAATGTTTGTTGGCAACAGAAAGTGAAGAGATCAAGCGTAACTGCCCAGTAAACTTAATTATAACAACATAATTAGAACGAACTCTCGCAAAACAAATACAAAGAAATCAAGAAATATGCACAAGCACCTCCGCCTTTCCGACTCCTTGTTTCGCTAAATCATCAACCTCCATATTTAATTCCCAATAAACATATGAAAAAGAAGCGTTAATCCTCTCACAGTAGTAAAAAAAAATAGATCTCAGAGTTACCCAAAAAAAAACAATCAAATTTTAGAGAGAGAAAATGGTTTCCATAAAAGTAGATGCTTGCATGACAAAGAAAACTGCCTTCCATAAACAGAGTGCACAAAGGAAGATTCCTAGTAATAAAGGAGTATTAGCTAGAGAAAGAAAGAGATAATAGTTACAAATGGATGAGAGAGAGAGAGAGGTGATACAAAAGAAGGAAACCAACATACAAATAGTATACATAAGAGCCATGATCAGTGACAAGTAAAACAAAAAGCAGCACAGATTCATATTAAATTTTGAGAGAGAGAGAGGTGATAGGTTTTCACATGATGTGTGAGAAAGAGAGAGAAATGAAAGGTTTTCACATGGATGTGTGTGTGTTTGTGGGAGAGGGAGAGATGAAAGGTTTTCACATGAATGAGAGAGATGAAAGGTTTCCCTATGAGAGAGAAGGAAACCAGCATATACATAGAAGATCAGAGAAAGAGGGAGTTGAGAGAGAAAAGGAAACCAACATACAATCTGTGTATGTGTGAGAGAGAAAGAGAGAGAGAGAAACCATGATACAAATAGGAGATTAAAGAACCATGTTCACTGAGAACCATGATACAAATAGGAGATTAAAGAGCCATGTTCAGTGAGAGAAGTAGAGAGAGAGAGAGAGAGAGAGAGAGAGAGAAGGAAAACCATGATACAAATAGCAGACTAGAGAGCCATGTTTAGTGTGAAGTAATGCCAAGAAAGGAAGAGCTCAAATTCCAATTATTTTGGTGCATAAATGGAATTAAGATGTATCAGGGCATTTCTGTCATTTTAGAAATCACTAAGGCTAGTTTTGTCACTTATTTTGATATAGATTTCAGGTAAAATTCCTCAAATCCGCCAGAAATTCCCATATTTTGCAGAGCGCTGATTTTAGTGTGAGAAATGTCGAGTGAGGAGAGAGAGAGAGAGAGAGAGAGAGAGAGAGATAGGAGAGATAAAGTTCAGGCCTTTTTTAAAGGGGAAAGAAGCCAAGGCTTTTCCTAGAGAGAGAAAATCCATTTCTAGAGCTATGGATGCATGGGCCCTCAACCTGAAGGGATTTAATGGAGGCGGCTTGTGCACTGCCAGATCATACCCTCTGGTTCATGCGAGCTCCAAAATTGAGAAGCCAAACTTTTGTAATTTTGGAAAGAATGGGTTTGGGGGGAGTGAGGAAAGCGGGTTTCATGGTGGATTCTCGGAAATTAGGGCTATTCCATTGAGGAGTAAGCAGAGGAAGAGTATTAAGATGGAGAGACGATCGTCTTCTCTTGGTAAGCCATTTATAATTCGCAAGGATTCTGTTGTTCGTTTGATTTTTCTCTTTCTCTCTCTAGCTTGAGGCGTAATATAGTTTCTGATTTGGGTTTTTAATGTCAATGAGCTGGGGTTTCTCCTATTCCTTATATATCTATCTGAATTTTAGTATAATTTTAACCATTGGATTTGTGAATTTAACTCAAACCAGTGTGGAGTTATTGGTTTAATTCCAAATTCAATTCTTAAAATTACCTACAGAAAAAAAAAAAATTCGATTTTGGAAATTTAGTTTTAATTAGATCTGTGTGGTGATTGGGTTATTTAAGTTGTTGGTTAGCAAGTGGTCATTCTTTATCTAATGCATTACCTTTTCATTACACTGCTAGACCTTTAACAAAAAATATGATTTTTTTGGGGTTCGATCACATATTTGCATTTGATTCTGGTTTGTCTGAAACGCATGGATAATTTTTTTCTGGTAAATAAATGTATAGGACAAATATAGTTGGTAAATATCTGTTTCAATAGTAATTTTTCAAAAAAAAGTATTTGTTTGAATGGTATAATGAAAATACTTAATGGGTTCTGATTGAAGGGAAATTGGCATGATTTATAATTATTTATTTTGTTTGCTGTAAAATGGCATGATTGTATATTTATCGACATGAGTAGGGCACTGAGATTTTTCTAATCCATAAGAAGCATTTGTTTGATTACTCTTGTAGGGAAACTAAAGGTGTTTTTAGGTTTCATTTGAAAAAGAATTCATCATAACTAATTTGGAAGTTTTTTAGATAAAGTTAATTTATTTTTGGGACATGGAACAGATTATTGATCATCATTGTACATTGAATTGTATAGAAATGATCACGCCTCCATGGGAGCATGAAGGAGTGTCAATGCTCCTCTCTCTCTCCCCCTCCTGTAATAGAGAGCCTCTCTCTTATCTCTAAAGCAGGAACTGAAGTTCAGCAGACCCCCTAACTCTATATTAAGATACAAGAAAAAGTTACACTCATGTGCAATATTTGTCTCATTTTATGTGTATGTGGTTAATGTTGTTGGAAAAGCTATATGTTGAATCTGTCATTACTTTGATGAGATAAGTCTTTATTTGCTTCTTTTTAATGTTGGTCTTTGGAGGTACTAAGTGTTTCATCTAGATCAGCAAGAGAACAATTGATGGGTGTAGCTCTAAATGGAAAACACCATGGAGTATATTGTCATAGATGGTGGTGGTCCTGTTGGTAAGGTTGTCGGTTGAGTATAGAAAGTGGTAGAAAGTTGGTTCAGTTACTTAGGCTATTTGTAAGCTCCGGTTATTTCATTGGGTCTTAGGTTGCAAGCCCTAGAGTTGACTGGAGCAGCTCTCCAAGATGTTGAGCCACAAGGTCGCATTGGAACTGGAAATATTTTATAGTTTGCTTGAGAAGTTAGGATAATGAATACATCACTGCAGACACAATGTGGTTTTTCTCATCGAGGAAGTGTCCAGTCTCAACATAATGTTGATGATTCCTCGTAGCATGGGTTGCCCATGTTAATGCATGTGGTGGATGGGATTAATGTGAGTTTGGTCAAGGTCCCTTCAAATTCAGGTAAAGAGCTGGTTTACTGTTCTTGCAAAGAGTTGTTTAAAAAGGGATGTGCTAACTTACTTCCATAGATTTATTCAGCTAATGAAACTTCATATTCTTGAAAGGAGAACCAGTTTTTCCTGGCCTTAGGCCTCGAAATAGTGGGGATCCATGTCAAAAGGGAGAACTATTGGTAAATGTATATTTTGAGGATGGATACTGACTCATGGGCGAGGGTAGCATTGGCATCTTGCTAGAGACTGGGACAGAGGGAGGGTAGCTCTTAATACAGGGAATATGACCTGGGGCTGGTAGTCAGTTATTATAAGTTCATAATTGGTTTTCTCTTCGTTTGTATCTCTTGTTCTTTTATGAATAACAGCAATGTTTCAACTTTATGTTGAGCATTCCTTAATTATTCATTGTATATAGTTCATTCTTTTTCTGATGGTTTCCTCTTTTCAATTTTCCTTTGTCATTGTTGCATGTATTTGGCATTGAGAGATGTGGTTTACTGTTGACTCTCTCCCTCTCATATAATATTGTTCCTTTGTCGATAATCTATAGACTCTAATTTGTAACCTTGTAATAATTTGTATTCTCTACTTTCTAAGGTTTCTATGTACTGTTGTTGTTTTAGGAAGTAGCGGTCGGTCTATTCCTGAGGAGGATGGGCAAGAGGGAAGCAAAGATGACTCTGGCAAAACTCAACCTGACGACTGGCGAACCTTCCGAGCAAACCTTGTTGCTCGTGAACAGGTATTTTCAGTTTGGGAAATCTCTATGATGCCATTAGTTTTGGAAAATAAAACCTGGATGCGTGTTGTTTCATAAAATTGACAAAACTATCATTTGTTTAATTATAATAATAATAATAAAAAGACAAAACTATTATTGCTCTTGGAAAATGATCAAGATACCTATTAATTCAGGACAGAGAGAATGGTCCCACAATAGTGGGATAGGGTGTTGAGATTGGGTATATGGAAATTGGAATAATCGTGTTATGGATTTAGATGGGTTTGGTTTTAGGAAACTTAAGGTCGTTAGGCATGGTTTAGGATGTAATAGGGTTGGCAAATGATGTGAATCTTTTCCTTTGGTTGAAACATGTAGGGATGAAAATTAGGTATTGTAAAGAACTAGGTTTAGAATATATGGGGTTTGGCTTGCATGCTCTAGTCTAAGTTTTGTGGAAGGACTTAAAACTTGTATCTAAATTTTAAAACCCAAGGGACTCACACCAGGGCGTCCTCTTTTTGCTAGCTTTAGAACTCCTCTTCCATTTAACATGGTTCTTATTTCTATATTATCAGGATTGCCTTTGATGTTTTTGTAAAAGTTCACATTATTGTAGTAGTTCTCTAAGATCCTCAGGCAAGTTTTGATTATTTTGAATATCATGGGTACAATTAATTCTGGTGTAGAAATTGGGGAGATTTTGAGAGGCGTTCAGGAACCTGCTTTTGAATGTAGAAATAAGATGCCAAGTACATATGTGCTCATGTGTTAACTGTTTCGCCAATTTGGTAAACTTGAATCTTGTATTTTCTACACTCGCATGTGAAGTGTGGCAGCAGCACAAGGGCTTCTTAGGTGGTCACTCATCCTCTCAATGTTCTTAGTCGCAGCAGCACAGAGGCTTCTTAGGTGGTCATTCATTCTCTTAACTTTGTCAAAACATGCATAACATCAAAAGTTTTTCTAAGGTTTGGTTCACTTGTCTGATGAATACAAAACACACACATCCATTCATGTACATGCATCCCGTGTGAATTCATCTATTTAATCTCTCTCTCTCTCTATATATATATCTATCTGTTATCTTTCTATAAACATATGTTTGTACATTCCTGCATACATGTATACATACACACATATATGCATGCATGTGTGAATGTAGTGATAGATATGTAGAAACCCATGCACAAACATGCATCTCTCTCTCTACACACACACAGATACTCAGGTTTATATTTATGTGTGCTCATGTAAGAATGGTGCGCCTTTTGATTAATTCCAAAAGATGCATCAAAAGCCCTACGAACCCGGGATCTTTGCTTTCTAGAGCCCCAATCGGATACCATTATCACTAATATCCACCCCCTTTTGGCTTGTTCCTCCCAAGATCCCAGCTGAGGAAGCAGGTCCCTCGAAGCCACTCGGCTCAAAGTGGGCCCACCCGATCCCTTCCCCCGAGCCAGGGTGTGTGCTTGTGGCTACAGAGAAGCTTGATGGGGCCCGCAGCTTCGAGCGAGCTGTTGTCCTCCTCCTCCGTGTGGGGTCCCCCTCAGACCCCCGAGAGGGCCCTTTTGGCGTCGTGATAAACCGACCTCTTCGGAAAACCATCAAAGACATGAAACCCTCAAACCCTGACTTGGCCACGACTTTCTCTGATTGCTCTCTCCACTTTGGTGGGCCGCTCGAGGCGAGCATGTTCTTAGCAACAGGTGGCGAGCACCTATTGGCTGCCGGGTTCGAGCGGGTCATCCCTGGGCTGTGGTATGGGGCTCGGCATAACCTCAAAAAGGCGGCTGATTTGGTAAGGAGAGGGGTGCTTGATGCAAAGGATTTTAGGTTTTTTTTGGGGTATTCTGGTTGGCAATTTGAGCAATTGAAGGAGGAGATAGAGTTGGACTATTGGCATGTGGCGGCTTGTAGCTCAAATTTGGTAACGGGCACATCGGATTCTCTGTTTGGATTATGGGAGGAGATATTGCAGCTAATGGGGGGCCAATATTCAGAGCTGAGCAGGAAGCCTAAGAAGGATAATACATGAATGAAGCCATTGGAGTGGTGATGCATCTTCTTTGGTTTTCTACGGTGGGAGCCTTCTTTTGTGCAAGACAAGCTGGCCAGCGATTGCTCTCCCATCTTTGTACTGGTTCCTGGCAATTGGAATTTCAAGTTGTGATTTGTTAGGAAAGAGGCAACTACGTTATTGAGATAATGTACAGGCTTATGCTCTCTCTTGCTTAATTCAGTTGTGGCTTATGGACTTCTTATTAGTTGCTTGTGTTCCTAAAAGTAAATAAAGTGACTTATTTGAGGAATATCGGAGGACTTTACATTATATACGTAGAGTCTTAATGGAATAAGAAACTATCACCTGATTTTTGGAGTCATGTACTCCCTCTCCTCTCCCTGTCTCTCTTTCTCTCGCTCTCACCCCTATTTCATTAGTGCTAATGGATTCCTTATCAGTGGTGGTTTCTCTAAAGGTTAACAAAGTGAATTGAAATACGTTGGTATCCTTATGGTTGTTATTAGGTGCTGCTTCAGGGTACGATTGTTTCGCGTGAAAATATTTTTACATGAAAGACTTTCCTTCTTTATGTGGTTAGGTGTTGAAATATTTTCACATTAATTAGTCTTATTGCTTAATGTGAAAATATTTTCACAACTTAACTACATGAGAGAATTTTTTTACATGAAAATATTTTTTGATAAATATTTTCACACGAACCAAACATGCCCTTAGTGAGGTTTAATTGCCAAAAAAAAAGAGAAATTAACACAAGGTTGTCGAGATTATATCTCTCACACACGTGCATGCCCACGCATATGCACACGCGCGCACAAATTGATGGATATTTGAAGTTAAAGAGGGTTTCACTTGTTATTGATACTATTTAGTGGAATTTTTACATGTGAAAAGAGGAGATTATCACACTTTGATGTGATGTTATCAATGGGATTGCTACTGTTTTCTTATGTATTTTAAGCGATTGCCTCCCTAAAGCACTGAAAAGAGTCAACAAGAACAATCAATATTAGAAATAAGAGTCCACAAGCGTTCGATGAGTAGTTACTATTTCAGTACTTATCCAAGATTTCCATAAGCAAAATAGGAAGTACCTAATGATTACACTTTGTTGCCATTTCAAATACTATATTTGGATCCTTTTAACTCTCAATTTTTCAAATGGTTTATTTGGATCCTTTAACTCTCAATTTTCTTTTTTGTTAGACATTTTCATAGAGGTATGGGGTTGTAGGGCGAGATGTTTGTTTAATTTATTATTTTAGTGTTACTATTTTGTCCAAATGTTTGGCATTTTGAAATGGATTGTAGAGGATTAGATATTACCTTTCATACATAAAAATCACAATCACTTCAAGCCATCATATGTGAAATAGGACCCAACCACCTCAAGCCATCATATGTGAAACAGGATACAATCACCATCAGATGTAAATCAAGACAGCTGTGCATTATAACATTTCTTTGTATAAAGTCTGAGTAAATTTTTTTTTTATCTGAAATAAATATTATCCCCTGTAGAATGTTTTCATATCTAGCAGTTAAGAGTGCTTGTGATCTTCTAAAACAACTCAAAATAAACATATTTTCTTTTTTACAAAAAAATCTTGACTACCACTGTCTCCTCCTGCTCCTGAGTTGTGCACTGGTCATCATATTTTGGTTTCATGCACAACAATGCTGGTGAAACTTGCCATAATCAACTGCCAATTTAAACTTACTACGTTGTTAATGACATGTAAATGGAGGCAACCTTCATAACTTAAATCCTGCAAATAAAAAAGCTAGCATTAAAAGGAGTCACTTAAAGTGAGCAGTACTTTCAATTCAGCTCTCTGTTGTTTGATTTTGATTAGACACTCAAGAGTACGCATTGCTATTTGAATTTAATGTCTTTTTTACATATCATGTTGAGCTAAAATTTGAGGTTGTGCATGTCAGGCACAACTAAAAGAATATATATCAAAAAATTTAAAATAAAAGAGTAATAAATTTTTTTATTATTTTGGTCATTTTATTTTGGAAAAATTTATATAAGATTGCAACCTTAAATTGTAGAATTACTTATGCACCTCAAAACTCCATTGGAAAAGATTGTTTTAGTGTTGAAAATCGCTCTAATTGATCATCTCAACATTGAGATATATGGATATGAAAAAAAAAAAGATTTTGAGTCCTAAAAATAGTATATCTTGTAACACATTATCTAGACCGTCCATTTTCAAGATTTTCATATGTTTATAGATGTACTTGATTAACCACTTTTGAAGTTTGAAATTTTATAATTACATATGAAAATAAATTTGAAGATAATCCAAAGAAATTTTACACCAAATTTATATATTATGATAAAATTTAGATGTACGCCTTAATTGGATTGTTTAAAGTTGCAACCTTATAAAAACCACACCCTTTTATTTTTCATAAATACTTTCTTAATTATTCTGTTGTGCAGTGGTTATTACGTTCAATATTCTAGCTCAAATTGATTTGGAAAAAAACTAAAAACTAAAGTTTCAATCGACAAAGGTACAATCAGTCGATCATAATCGGACGCCTGGGAGCATAACTGAGATAACTATACGTTTTAGGTGACAACCTAATTATAGACACAAACGTGTGCGCCCGGTTTCTTTGCGTCCAAGCTGGCATATTAAATTTTTTTTTGAGAAGGATTTATGCACGTAATTTTTAAGGACTTGTAATATTTGGAGATTATAAAAAAAGAAAAAACTTGGGTGAGCCCACTAGCTCATGGAATAGTATAAACCCAATAATCTGATAAACACGGATGAGCTAGTATATGAAAGATGTTAGGGTGAGCCTATTAGTTCACAGGAAAAAATGAGCCCAACAGCTCAGATTGAATCTGAACCAATCTGATGATCACAGATGTCTAGTAGTGTTTGAATTTTAAATTTTTTTTTCTATAAATTCAAATCACTTGAAATTTGGAACGTATGTATACAAAAATAAGTGAATCTGCAAAAAATATCAAAAAAAATATTTTACATGAAGTAAATTGATCAAAATACCCCTCAAAAAGTTTTAAAAGGTATTTTAATCAATTATTTTTTTTGAATTATTTTTTTATATTTTTATTAACCGCGGCTTGATGAGAAGAACACACGCTTAAAATTTCAAATTATTTGAATTTGTAAAAAAAAAAAATTAAAATTCAAACATTACTAGATATCTGTATTCGTCAGATCAGATAAATCTGGACCATCGGACTTACATCATTCCATAAGCTATTGGGCTCACCCAAGCTTTTTCCTATATATATACATATATATATATATATATATAAAGAGAGAGAGAGTACATCAAAAAAATAGAACCTGTGCTCTTTGGGAGCCCCAGTAGGTTAAATTTCTTTACACGAATGAACTTATTCCCCTCGTTAGAATGAGAGAGAGAGAGAGAAGGGGGGTTATATGAGAATAGAAAATGAATTTTGTATTTTTTAAGGAACCCCTAACGATTACATGAATGAATAAATTTACCTCGTTAGCATAACATAAAAGACCGAACCTGGAATAGACAATAGATTCATACAATTTGGGAGAGATGGCTTTGCCATACATCAATGTCATTTTAAATTTGCAGAAATAAAAAAACCATCACTTCTTGTACCATTTCCAGACCCGTTCAACAATTTTTGCAGATGCCCAACCTGCTGCTACAACAACCTCCGAAATGTCCGATGCCGATAAATTTATGAAAGAAAATCACCGCTCGTAACCACCAATGGCCAATTCTACCAACTTCTATAGAGAAATAACATGCTTTTGCTAATCCACAATGTATAATCCTTTAGGCTGATTCCTTCTGAGGCTTTGGAGAATGCAACTTCCTATAAGCAATTACCTCTTAAAGGAATTGCCTAAGGTCTCCAATTTTCAAATTTGCACCAGACTTGGTGAAGAATTTTTAGCAACCCATGTTCCCAAAATGCATTATGCACCATAGATAATTTTGGACCAATTCAGACCAGACCATAAACAAAACTGAAGAACCCGAGATCACCATGTCCTAACCTCATCTACAGTCTGATAAGAATTCACCTGAACTCACAAAGTCCAGAACTAATGTCCTCTCACATGCATCTTTCAACTCTGATTCTCAAAATTTCAATGCTCAACTGTGATTCTTTCTCTAAATTTCATTTCTTATGTTTCCCCAAATTGTGGGTCTTTTCACTCCAAATTTCTATCTCGTGCACTTTGAGCTTTTTGTGTATCATTGTTAATTCTTTCAATAATCTGAGCTACCATTCCTTCCAGGAAAAAGTAGAGCTTCGAGCTGAGTCATCTCTCCCTGATGCTTCTTGGTCTTGACCTTGTCAAGCCGGGCTTTACGCACAGCATGCTGAATTTGCCTTTCATGCTCTTTGAGCAGATCATCTATGTTACCAGATGGAGGTAGGAGAGGTCCCGAGTAATGGATCCTATTCTTCTTGGGGGCATAACCCTGCCACCATTAAAGTTGCATGTTAGAGAAAGAGAGAGAGCATGTTTCAATTGAAAAATTTATCAAAAACATGGAAATAAAATTTGAATTATTTATCTTGACATTTCGGAATATTAACATTTCAAAGTTTTGTTAAGACAACATATCACTACTTGCAAAGTCATCTGTAAATTCTGAATACCAGCACCATAAAAACCCTAGATGTGTGAGTTAAAAATCTGAAATTTATGGTAAGGAGCATCAACCTTTCTAATGCTTTTCAAGTTTCAGGTTCAAAAGCTCTCTTTCGAGTTCAATAATTCAAAACCTAGAGCTCATGCAAATAAATGGGTTTTAAGATTTAGGGTTTAATTAATTAGTTTTGGCATTGGCACAAAGTTCACATGTTCATGTGCTACAAATATTTGAAGTTTGGGACTGATACGAAGTCTAGTATTTTAAAATCCCATGTAACATGGACCAGTTTATTAATTCAAAAGCTAGGGCCTGTGGCATTAATTGAGGTCTAAGATTCAGGTTTTAATGTTACTTTTAGCACCACCAGATGTTCCGAATTTTCAAATCTAAAAAAATGAGGGCAACAGAACAAAATTCAAGGTTTAAAAACCAATATACAAGGACTGGAGTATAATGTTTGTCGTTAAATTTTGGGGACAATATGCAAAACCATGTTACAAAAACCAGTTCAATGATTCAGCGTGATCATACAGGCTATTAGGTTAGGGGTTGAATGATTCAGTTTTAACAACACTCAGATGTTTCACATGTTTATATGTTTATGTCAGATAGTCCAAGTGACCAGTACAAGTTCAAGGTTTTAGAGATCCAACACAAGTTTGATTAGATAAGGCACATTACATTTTAAGGGTTTTTAATATTAAGGGTTGCACATGTAAACTTTAGCAATATCCACGTGTCGCACTTCTTATTACAAGCCTAAATATCTTAGAAACTCAAGCTACAATGACAAAATTCATGGTCTAAAATCCAATGTAAAAGAAGCACTGTTATTTATTTCTTTTTATCTTTTTGTCCGAGTAAAGGAACCAACTTCTTCCTTCTTCAGTAGTATAAAGTGCTTGTTTGACAATTCAGAACCTAGTGGTGATGACAACCTTTCTTGATATTCAAACAATACATGGGTTCATTATATATTACATCGCATTTCAAATCTTAGCTTTCAATGTTTCAGTGTTTGTACTACTAGTACATTTGACCTGTTTGTATAACTAACTTCTTAAAGGTTCCAGACCCCAGTAACCACCAGCTTTTTGCACTTACAAGGATCTATTTTATAAATGTCTTCACACACACGTGCACACACACAAAAATAGTTGGAATAAGGTTTGGAAGGATGATGGTGATGTCTTCACACACACACACATAGTTGGGATAAGGCTCAGATGATGATGACTTCACACACGCATACAGCCATGTGATAACTTCGACATCATTAGACCAAAGCCCAAAAACACTTTCAAAAAAATAAAATTACATCATTAGACCACAGCCCAAAAACACTTCTTAAAAAAAAATACTATTGGGGAATTTGCTTAATCCCAAAATGTACACAATCGAATCACGCCTGGTGAACAAGCTTGTGAAAAATAATTGAAAACAAAAAAGAAAAGAAAATGGTTTCTTTTAAAGGAGAGGGAAAATGCAGTGAATACATGCCATCCATTTCAACAGGAAAAAATGGTGTTATATTGAGGCCTTAGGGGGATTTGTTTGACAATACATTTTGTAGATGGCCTCATTATAACCAAATGCACAATTTCAATAAAGCAAAAAGAAAAAACAAAATGATTTTGAGTTTTTAAACTCCTAGATCAAAAATGAAAGGTCAACATTCCATCAGATTATATATGTTCCCCAAAATGATATATAATAATTATTAAAAAAAATGGCATCCACGGTAAATCCACTATAAAAACACCAAAAAACATAAAATAGAATGAAAAGAGGGGTTCTAATCTTACGCTTGGCATGTCCTTATTGCCCATCCTCTCGTCCTTCTTAGAGGTGGTCGGCTGGTCCAGCAAATGGTGAGTCCACTCTGACTTGTCTGATGGCCCGTCAATCTCCAATTGGTTCAACTTCCTATGCTCAGGCCAATGCTGATTCGTGGTCCTCTCTCGATGATTATCTGACTTTGCAGTCTTTCTCCTTCCCATAAAGACCGACATATTGCTCACTGGCTGCGGCATATAAGACCTCTGGGTCCTCAAATTGGGATCTCGAGCCCCACCCCCTTCTCTATTAGGGGCCAATCTAACCTCCTCTTCTTTTGGTTTCTTGCTCCAAGAAGACCCATAGGCATTGGGGTGCATCAATGAACCTGAGTGAGAGAACCCATTTTGGGCAGTCCCTCCTGCAGGCCCTCCTGGTGGCTCCATAAGGAAGCCAGACCCCACGTCGTCAGCTTGAGGATTGTACTTCTCGCTGCTGCTTTTAGGTTTGGAATTAGCCTGTCTCTTCTGCATTAGAAATGTGACACATTCATGGTTACTATTTCATTCATGATTCCAAGTACATTCATGGTTTATTTCGCAAAAGTATATGGGTTTACCACCTTCTCCATACATGGTGAACTTAGTCGTCATTTAACACCTGGAATTTACAACCTTCTCCATATATGGTGGACCTTTTCATCATTTACCAATATTGATTGGCCTTTGCAGATTATTATACTTTTGGTAATTTGTCATGACATTTTTTAAAATAACACATAAAGCACAGGCATGTGCATTTGGATGCCACATTTAATGTCCACAAGAGAGGAAAAAAATGTTGTCGACGTAATAGATACCTGTACAGAGGAAGGTAGTTCAGCATTGGCATCTGGTGCTGGAACTGCTCTTGATTCTCTTGAAGCCTTGCTCACAGAGTCAGCTTTTTCTCCAGCTGCCCTTTGCCTGACAAAAATATTAGACAATTGTCATTTTTTTATAAAACATATCTATACAACTATGATTAATTGCTTCAAGGAGGAAACTCCAAGTCCAACCTGAGAAATGGTACAATAGAAGTAGAGCAAGTATATTATAATCTTACGGACTATGAAAAGACTAAATCCATTTGTCTGTAACCTTATGGACTATGAATTGACTAAAATCCATTTGTCTGTAACCTCCATTTACATGATGGACAGTGATGGAGAGAAAGTGGGACCCTAATTATTGGGTCATGTCCTGTTCTGGTGGTCCCACTCCCTTTCGACAAACAATAATAACACAATGGACTGTGGTTTCCCAGAGTCCACTGTACCATACACTTGCTCATAAAGGTAATGATTGAAACACAAAACATAGTTAAAGTGTCAGTCTCAATATATCTAATCAGTTTACTTCTGTATAACAAGGTGTATTTGTTTTTGGGTTTAGATTTACTTCTGTAAAACATAGCAGGTTTGCATGAGATTGGTGTGAACTCTAGACTTGCTTCATTGTTTTCATGCCACTAGCAAAATTTTAAATAATAAACACTTGTTTTATTGCATTTGCATGGATACAAAGGGACAGAAATTAAATTAACTTACCTTCTAGCCTCCTCATCCCGAAGCTTAGCATCGAACTCCTTACTTGGTGGATACTTGGGCAAGCTCGAAGGATCACAAGCAAATGGCTTGGTTGTAAAAAACTGAAAACGGCCACAGCCCACCGAAAATAAGGATCTCAAACCTTAGTGGTTATAAGAAGAAAATGGCATTTAACTATTCATATGCATGTGCTTGTGTGCTTGAGAGAGCAGAAGAATAGTACATGCTTGTAGAAATATTGATTATCCACAATTTTTTTTTTTTTTTGAGAATGAATTATTATTGTGGATCTTAGAATATGTATTAATTATGCTCTCATAGCACATGCACATGAACATGCAGACAGACATGCATGCAGTATGCATAGGTGCATACTCACACACATCATTCATGCACACAAAAGATGACCGAGCCTAAGCAGCTAGCATAAACCAGCTGAAATGCATGCACACACACACATCATTCATGCATACTAGCATAGACCAGCTGAAACTCATAATAAGCCCTTTTCTTTCCCTCCAAAAAAACAATCATCTTCCCTTAAAGCATGGGTCCAACTCTTATAGAACTATTAAGCCTTGCTCTAACTGGAAATTCATAGCTTTATATAGCTTGTGATAAATTATTTATTAATGAAACATTCATATAT
>NW_006497421.1:166761-181720 GCF_000471905.2 Amborella trichopoda
CTCTCTCTCTCTCTCTCTCTCCATTTTAACATAGCAGAGTTACCTCTGTTCTTCCTGGCATGATGGGCTTGCCAGCCAGCAATTCAGCAAGGATGCAGCCAGTGCTCCACAGGTCCACAGCAACCCCATACTCCGTAGCACCAAGTAAAAGCTCGGGTGGTCGATACCACAATGTTACCACCCGACTTGTCATTGGTTGTTTCTGGTCAGGATGGAAGATTGTTGCCAAACCAAAGTCAGCTATCCTTAGAATTCCATTGTTGTCAATTAGGAGATTAGATCCCTTGATGTCTCGGTGAAGAACACCTCGACTATGGCAGTGTTCGAGCCCATGTAGCAATTGTTGCATATAACATTTAATCTGCCAAAACCAATATCCTAAAATCACTCATGAATCTAAATTTCAAAATAATAAAAAATAAAAGAAAAGGAAAAATCAATCATGAATTTATAAAATAAGGCTCCTGTCATTGGACATAAGCTTTGAAATTGTTAACTCTAAATGAACCTTGCTACAAGAGAGGTTTAATGTTGCTAATATTTTCCTCAGGAAAACATCATTAACCTGGCAAGATTAAGGTATGACCTTTAGGCAGAATTCATAGATACAAATTTGCCAAACAATCGAATCTTGTGACACTCTTTTATTGAGAAAAACCTAAAAACAGATGATCACCTGAGGACAAATTTTTAAGCAAACTATGACTCAGAGGGCTGTGAAGACCATAGTCCCATTTGGCTATTTGGGTCATCAATATTCTATCAAACGATGGACAGTGAGGAAGTGGGACCTCTCCAAACAGGACAGGACTCCAGTGGTAAGTCCCCCTCCCCTAGTAACCATCCATCATTTCATGAGACTGCGATGACCCAATGAACTATCATTTTCCATAGCCCATTGGACTATATAGTATACTTTCCCTTAGACTTTAAAGCAACTACCTGTGACTCAGTGAACTTCAGACCAGGATTAGCTGCAAGCCCAGCAAGATCATGCTCCATATATTCAAGCACAAGGTACAAACTACAAGACATCCTTGATGTAACTAGTCCTTCAAGCTTCACCACATTTGGGTGATCGAGCCTTCGAAGTATATGAATTTCTCTTGCCATGAAACGGACACTTTCAGGGTCTAAGTTGACAAATCTCACTTTCTTCAGGGCGACAATTTTCCCAGTTTCAAGATCACGGGCTTTATAGACATTGCTGTACGTTCCTTGGCCAATCTGCAAATATGTGTGTACCATATATAAGCAAACATTTTGTACACATTCTAAGTTGGCAAGCATGTTTGGATTATTCGAGCACAATGTGTATCATCGAAACCCATTCAAGGCAACCAAAATGGAGTCAGAAAGCCCCATATCTGGACATATCCTTTGTTTTTATGGTATGGGTCATATGTATGAATGAGTTTCATTAGTATATAATCCAGTGAGAAAATAGAGCGCATCTTACTTTAGTAGTTAGAAAGTATTCCTGATTATGAAAAAAAGCCAAAAAGTAGTGATACAATCTACACAAATGATGAGAACTTATATACAGTAATTTCAAGTTTATTTTGTTAATTTCTTGTAGCTATAAAAATGTTGAATTCATGCAAAAACCTTCAAGAAGAATTTTGAGGTTAGTGCCTCATAGCATCGCCCTTCATCGTGTGCTTAACGACAATAACAGAAACATAGATACCCTCGCAAGCAAAAGGTCTATCTATGGGAAACACCACCCCTGACTCTTAGAGTTACCACATGCAAATGCTTTGTATCTGGTTGCTCTGAGAAGAATAGGAAACAATTTTGATCATTAAATTAATAAATGTTGTTATAAATCTGGTCCTCAATGCAAAGAATGCAGCTTTCTTAATAATTGACCATGCAAACTTCACTTAAAAACAACTTTCTTGGTGAGCAAAGATAGAATTAAAGTGTGGGCTGCAGTTTTCCCCGGACCAGTAAGACAAAGGCTAATACTCAGATAAACAATAGTAGCTGAATGAGAAAGAAATCTATCAACTCACAAGCAACAAAAGTTTATTTTATCATATTTCAATTTCAGTGTATGTCTTCCAAGTGGCGCTGTTTATTGACATGTTAAACTTATATGTGTCCCACATGCATCAGACAACTTTACACAAGTGAATAGCATTGTGATTGCACTACTTAGCTATTTAATCATGAAAACTACTTATTGAAAATGCTCTCATATTGTAGATTACCATTCATTATTGTTGCAAATTGTCTAAGCAATTTGTGAAAATATCAAAATACCAACGAAAAAGAGACACAAATGAAGGAAAAGAAACCAAAACGAATTCATGAACTTCCTCGAACTACAATTGTCTAGTCTCTAGACAATAGGCAAGTTGGATAAATATAAAGTAAAAAAAAAGAAAAAGAAAATCATAATTTAACTAAGAAGACCATACAGATGGCACATACTTTGTGAAGTTTCTCAAATGAATCAGCCCGACGAGGTATCCATCCCTTGATTGCTTCCCCTGCCACCGCCGTGAGCCATGAAGGCCATCCTGCAGCAACTTGCTCCCCCTCGATATGATTAGGCAAATTCGTGATCCTTAATTCATGATTTTCATTCACACCATAGTCAACAGTCGCTCTCCTCTGATGAACTTTTTGGGGAACCTCAACCACCCTCTTCTCCCCATCCTCAGAAGACAAAGGGGTGACAACCACTGGTTCAGGTTTTGAAATCAATCTCACCCTACTTTCTCTCTCAGTACCACCATCATCAACCACAATTACTTCCTCTCTCTTTGATGGGGTGGATGAGCGCCTTGCAGTGGATTTGCTTGAGTTTTTCTCAGTTCGGTTCTCGATATAATCATCCGTGGTTGAGGCTTTTGAGCAAATACAGCCCATAATCTTCCACACACCCTTTAAACGTGCAGGTTCTTGTTAGAATCCCGCTATTATATTGACCTATCGACAATGCACGATGCATGTAGGCAAAGATAGAAGCCACATCCCTACTTAAATTCAGAAAGGATTTCAACGCTGATTCTCTCTCAGTCTCTCTTATTTTCTACTGACAAAGTCTGAGGATCTTGATCAGCCCAGTCCAGAGTCTTAAATCCAAAATCCTCTACAATATCTACCAATTCAATTTTGAAAATCTCATGGCCTCGATTAACCTGCATTGTTCTTTGAAACCCATGTCACGCATTCCAATATACTTCTCGATCAACATTCTCTTCACACTCTGAAATATCCAAACTCTTAGTTCTTCTTAGAATTAATGGTAACAAGAATTTGTTTCATGAATACTTGAACCAGAACAAATCAGGAGCTCTCTTGAAAATTGAAATTCAGAAAGCAAACTAAAGAAGCGCCATTCAACCAGCTCTCCTCTTGAAAACCCAAATCCTGAAATTATAGAAAACTCTAATTAATCAGCATTCCTCGATTATCTTCTCTTTTGCTTCTCTGCTCTCTTACTGGGATGAATTAGCTCAAACCCAAAATTCAGAAACCTTGCAACCCTACCTCTGATATAAAGAAAAGACCAACCAAAAGAGATCAGTCAATCAACACCCAACCTCAAAACACCCCGAAAACTGCACAAGGTAACAAATTCGATTCCTTTCACAAAACCCAAGTTTCAGAAACCTTGCAAAACAAAGACCCCACCCCTTTTTCCTCTAAAAGATCTCACTCTCTCTAGAAAAAAAACCAAAACCCCACCAATTGATCCTAATCAAAATCCAACAGCCAGCATTGTCTTGTTTTGGGAAAAAGAAAAAAAAAATTCCACAACCCCTTCTAGCAAGAGGCCTTCAAAGGGGTTGGGGGAGGTCCATCACCTTCCAGACTGTGCGTCGATGGATAACGGCCATTAGTACTATTTTTTCCCTTTTACCAGTTTAAAAACAAGGGGAAGACTTTTAGAGAGAGATAGATAGAGAGAGGAAGAGATAGAGAGAGAGAGTACCTGTGTAGAGAGAGAAAAAGAGGTTTTTGGTTTGGAAGGAGGATTTGTCGGATCGAAAGGGCGCTAGAACTACTCGGGGCCTTGGGATTTTAAGCGGGGTTTTATGGATGGTGGTTGGGTACAGGGTGGAGAGAGAGAGATAGGGGGGCCGACTAGAGAGAGAAAGAGAGAGATGGGGTGGTCTGACTAGAGAGAGAGAAGAAGAGAGGAGAGAGAGAGAGGGAGGACGCGACGACGTAGAGAGAGAGAAGAGAGAGAGAGAGAGAGAGGGGAGGCGCGACGTAGAGAGAGAGAGAGAGAGAGAGCTTTGTTGTAGGCGGTGGATTTTTGTGGCAGTTGCAGGCCGCGTTCCGTGCGTGTAGAGAGAGAGAGAGAGATAGGCGGGGGAAAGAGGTCAAATAATCTTTTTTGAGAGATTTACTTTTCCTTTTATTTGGGTTGGTTTGGGAAATGTATTCAATATTTAATTAATTCTTGTGGAAAGAGAAAGCCAATTCATGAAGGCTATTGAAAGCCAATTCGTGAAGACTATTTGTCCTAGGGAGAGAAATTTTATTTACTCTTTCTTTGATTGATTTTTTTTAAAAAAATAAATTTATCGTTGACACTTTAAAATATAAAATTAAGGTGCACTTCTAAAATCTATCAAAAACTATTATTTTGATGATCATCTTGACATCGAGATGGATAGACATGGAGAAGAAAAGAGATTTCAAGTCTTAAAACTATTACATCTTATAACATATTATCTGAATATTCTATTTTTAAGATATTTATGCATTTATTGACATACTTTTTTGTATTATTTTTTAACTTAAATTCTTTAATTAGAGATAAATATAGATATGTGCCCCATCCCAAATATTTTGTGCACCTAAATTATATCTCATGACAAAGTTTAGAGATGCGTCTTAATATGTTTTTTAAAGGTGCAACCTTAGGCAGACCGCACCTTTATTTTTTTAAGGTGCGGCTTATATAGAGCCTAGATGCTAAACAGTCAAATTAGATTAGAGCCTACCTTCAAATAATATCGAGAAATGTGGTTTCAATACTGAAAATAATTGTGATAGCCTTAAAATATATTTTCATCTTTATTTATAAAGTTTAAAGCTTCAAAAATAGTGTAGATCGATAGATCTATGAAAATTTGAAAATCTTGAAATTGACGGTCCAAAAATGTATTACAAAATACACTATTTCCAAAACTTGATCTATTGTTTTTTCATGTTCATGCATCTTGATGTCGACATGATGAGTTTGAGGATACTTGGGCATCAAAACAACCTCTTCTAGTGAAATTTTTGAGGGAGGCTTTAATTTGATTGTTTAGAGCCTCGGCTCTAAACATTTTTTTTTTGTTTTTTTATGTTACTTGTGGATTTTGTTGAGAGGTTTATGGCAGCGTTTCCAAAACTATTATTACATTAATTCTAGAGGAGAGAGAGTGATCTAGCCCATTTGTAGAGAGGGAAAGTAGAAAGATCGATTATTTAATTTAGAGAGCACTTGGTTATATTGAGTGTGTATATTATGCTCCTGTGGGAGCATTATTGTACACTTACTCCCCCGAGGAGAAGATGGGATCATATTTTTCTGTTAGAAATTTTTGGACTACTTAAAAATCACTAGATGATTATACTCGAAAGAGAAATTTTAAATTTTAAGTTTTCTAACACTTAGATATCACCTTGACAATATCTATTCATTCTCGAGTCACTATGTTTTTGAAGCTCATGGAGAGTACAATTTTAAAATTGTTTTTTTATAGAGTATAGCATATGGGTTGAATAAGTTACATACTCAAATTTTGGGTACTAAAAATACTTCTAGATTAGATCTTGTCTACGAGAGTAAATGGACAGTATGCTCCCTCAGAGCATGAAAGTTTTTGACATAGCGTGTCTATGCTCCCTTGGGACATTCCATACACCTACTCGCTCCGGCCTCAGGCAGATGAGTTACCTAGGGAGATTTTTTTTTTTTTAATATTGGAAATTTAGCACAGTACCCATAACAAATGGACAATTTAACACTTCATCCATAACTTCTGATTTAATTTCAAAATACATAAAAAAAACACATGGGCTTAAATTGGAATAGCCGTAAATGGCGCAAATTGTTAAATAGTTCTTGTATTTTGATAAATTTCCCTACTTTGAATAGATTGGTAGAAGACATTTTAAAAAAAAAACACAAATTTTTTTTTAAGTTTTCTAACAGATCTCATCTCAAAGAATTGAACAGTCATGTTGAATCTTGAGATATTAGGTTTTTTTTCAAGTGCATAGATAATGTGATTTGGAGTTCTTCATTTCTTTGGAAAAAGTTTATATAAAGTTGTAATCTTATATTATGGAAGTAAGGTGCAACTCAAAAATCCTATACAAAAGAGTGTTTCGTAGTTTGAAAACTTCCAATTTGATCATCTTAACATCGAAATGTATGGATATGAAAATAAAAAATAAAAAATTTGAGTCTTAAAAATAGTACATCTTATAACAAGCTCTTTGGGTTTCTTATTTTCAAGTAACTTTTCATGACTAGTCATGTCGGTCCCAAGCTTTAATAAAAGAGGAAGGTTGTATCAAGTAGGGCAATTAGTGAAAAACTTTATCACATCATTTTATGAATATTGATACATGCAACATAATTTAATAATTGCTCCAATAGGCAATAAGGTGAGAGAATGTAGATTTAGGTGGGTTAGTCATGTGCACCATAGACCTAATACAACACCAGTTATAAAGAGCGATTTGGTTCAAGTAGAACACTTTTAAAAGGGTAAATGAATAGTCTAAAAAAACATGTGTAAAAGTAGTGAGAAGAGATATAGTGACTTATAGTCTAATTGAGGTTATGGCCCTTGATAGAGCAGATCGACATAACATGATTCATATAGCCGATCCCAAATAGTTAGGATAAGTCTCAGATGATGATGATGATTTTCAAGTGTTAATAAATATGCTCGATTTGCACCGTTTTGAAAAGTTCCATAATTAATGCTGAACATAGACTTTGAAACTGTCATAAGGTTTCTAACACCTGAACTACACCTTTTGACAAAATGTAGAGGTGCTCTACTTATATAGTATAAGGTAAAAACCTAATAAAACCTCCCCCTTTTTTCTTATTAAGATCAATATATATGGGTTGAAAAGCTTATATATCCCAAAATTTTGGGTCTTAGAATTACTCTTAGATTGAATAAAAGAACAATAAAAATCTTTTGGCTAGGAGGATATTTTGGTTTTTACGTGTGCATGAGAAAGATGTAAAATGTAATTTATGCCAAGTAGGAATGGTGAATGGGCTTAGGCAGTCAAGGTGGTGGGCGCCACATTGTGACCTCGAGCGTTCAATTCCTACCACAGCCCCAAGTTAACATTCGATATGAAAAATCTATTTTAACTACAAAACTTGCAAATTTACATAGGCATTTAGTAGCAAGTGCAAAGTAAGGAGACCATAATGTAATCAAAGTACAACAAATGTCAACGTTGTATTTTATTTTCTAACTAGCTGGGATCACCAGCTACAAGAAATTTGGTATGTCATTATGCTTTATGAAGAGTCATATCTTGAGTGAAGCCATAAATTTCTATATCTTTTTCGACTACTTTTAATCATGTCTTTTTGGCTTACCCTTTGTCTTTTTGAACTTATCATTTCTACTTGAATTAACTTGCACCTCCTAACAAGTGATGTACTGGGTTTGCTACACATGGTTAGCCCACCAAGTTTAGTTTCTCTCATCTAATCGACTATTAGTATCACACTTTAATTCTTTTGAATGTACTCGTTTCAGATTCTATCCCTACTTGTCATGTCACTCATCCATCTAAACATCTTTATCTTAGCTACACTCATTCTATGAGAAATTACAACAAATGTCATGTGAAAGGATTTCTATAAAACAGTAATTTGAAATCATGGAGCTGATTCTAAATCGCTTGAGTTGGCTCAGGATCAGGATTCAAACAATTATGGAGGGAGTCATATGAAAACAAATGAACCTCGTGCGCCGAGGTTCCTGATAAATTTAATAGGAAAATCGGCCTCCGGTCCAATAGTCGACTATTCTCTAACTAACTAGGACTTTGGATCCTTGAGCCCGAGCATGAGTCTGCATTACTAAACACTGCAATAGGAAAATGAACCAAAAAAAAAAAAAATGGAGCGAAGGCTTGCCTTCTATAATGATCATTAGCATGTACACTATGTTCCCTCGGAAGCCAAATTTTCTTCTACTCCCTCAGAAGATTTGTGTGGTAGGATTTTTTAAATTTGAAAATTTGGGGACCATTTAAGAATTACTAGACGATTTTCTCAAAAAAAAAATTAAAATTTGAGTTTTCTAACACTTAGAACTCACCATTTAAGAAATTATTTTTCTATTAAAGTTAAATTATGGGTTGAAGAGGTTATATCCTCAAAATTTAGAGTGATAAAAATAGTTGTTGGTGGGTTTTTACCGTAGGGAGTAAATAAACATTCTACTCTTGTGAGGGTAGAATATCTTTTAGCATGATCATTCGACTCAATACAGCCAAAAGATATCCTGCCCTCTAAGGGAACAATTGCCCATTTCCTCCCTCGAATAAATTTCAAGGTACGAATATTTTTAATATCCCAAATTTTAGTGATGTAACCTCTTAAGTGTATTGATCAACCTCAATAAAGAAAATTTTCAAATAGCGTGTTCTATGTATTTAAAAAAAATAGCATCCTAAGAATGAAAAATGAATGTTCAATTTTCAGTTGGCAAGATCTAGGTGTTAAAGAATTTAAAATTATTTTTTAAAAAATTTGAAAATAATCATAATTATTCTTAATTGGATCCCAAAAAATTAAATAAGAAAAGCCCTTCAAATAACTATTTTTACGCAACTACACAAGGACCTGGTTTCTATGTGGCCAAGCCTGCATATGTAAACATGTGGGCCTCTTGATAAATCTATTTTTGATGGATTTGGGGACTTAATTTTTAAGGACATGTAATTTCTAACATGGAGATCATGAATATGAATAAATAAATAAATTTTTAAAATTAAATACAATAATTTTAGTAAGAAAACATTTGGACCGTTAGTTTCCATTGTTTTTTTATAGAGCGCCTACTTGCATCCATATTTAAGATGGACGCTTTGCATCTTTTGGACAGCATATGTAGTAAGGAGTCAATATATAGTATGCTCCTGTGGGAGCATGCTATTCGTGACCCAATGAGAGGCATTACAAGCGCGCAGAGAGAGAGAGAGAGAGAGAGATGAGCGAGAGAGAGAGAGAGTTCCATTTCCATAATATGAGTGGCATTTGAGGATAAGATGAACAAGGATTTCCTTCGAAGATTCAACCAAACATGTTGTAAACTAGAAAGGGTCTCTCTGCACATGACTCTCTCCATTTTGAGCTCCTACTCTAACATAACAAACAGAGGAAAAAAGAGAAGAAAAAAAAAAAAACTAAAACTTGGGAAAAAAAGAATTAATTGATGCACCATGCCTGCTACACATCTTTGCAACCTAGATCAATGAGTGCTGTAAGATCCAAACTCAATCCAATTGAAGCACGAGGGGATCACACACGTAAGAAGGAGAAGAAATGCTCGCAATCCGAAATATGGTGCTGAACAAGACGAGTACGAGTAAAAATAATACAGAGGAGTGTTAGGCGCGGCATAAATGCCAGTGCCAGGATTCAGAGGGGGAGGGGGACAATTTAGCGCAGATTCTGGGGAAGGAAGTGGAGGTGACGGCGGCAATGGTGGAGGTGGTGGTGGTGGTAGCGGTGGTGACAAAGGAGGAGGAGACGGCGGAGTTTTCGAACATGTGTCCTGGCATGTCACACATGTTGTGCTTATAATTTGAGGGGGAGGGGGAGGGGGACAAGGGGGGAGAGCAGACCATTTGTTTGAGGTCTTGGAAACAGCCAAGTGAGGGTGAGATAGTGATAGAAAGAGGAAAAAGAGGAAGGCATTTGCAATGGAGGGGGTGAAATTCCTTTCCATCTTCTGGCTTGGAATTTGAGTTTGTTGGTTTGGTTGATGGTGGTGTATGGGGAGAGGGGCTCTTATGGTGGGGACTTCATTGCTTATCTTGCATTCTACTCTTTGCCAAAATCATGAACTTGGCAGTTAGTGTTGAGTTGTTAGTTAAGTGGGAGGGTCTAGGTCCCACCATCCCTTCTGTTTGGTTGGCTATAGAGAGAGAGAGAGAGAGAGAGAGTTTCACATGTTAAAAGAAAAAGAAAGTTGGAGATTCAAGAAAAAAAAAAAAAAAACTCTCTCTATATATTTGGAAAAAGTTTATAGAGAGCCGAGGCTATGAACAATCGAATTAGACCCCACCTCAAAAATTTCATTAGAAGAGGTTGTTTTGATGCCTAAATATCTTCAAATTGATCATCTTGACATTAAGATGCATGGACATGAGAAAAGAAAAATGGATTTCAAGTTTTGAAAATAGTGCATCTTGTAAACACATTTTTGAGCCATCAATTTTCAATATTTTCAAGTTTTTATAGATATGCTCGATGTATACTATGTTTGAATCTTCAAATTTTATAATTAAAGATGAAAATATATTTTAAGGCTATCACAAAGAATCTAAGTATTGAAACCACATTTTTCGACACTATTTGAAGGTGTACTTTACTTTGATTGTTTATAGCCTCTGCTTTATACAAACTACACCTACTATTTATAAGGCCAAGCTTTCTATGCTTCCCCTATAACATAAAACTTGTATACTTCCCCTTATCCAAGCGTCTATCCTGAATGGAGGGCTAAGATTGCCCCAATCACAATGTCACGTCTCTACACTATTTTATTTGTAATTTTTTTTATAAATTATTTTGACACCAAAATCTGTACATCCAATCCTTTATTAAACTCGCACTAACACAAATATTAAAAAAATATTTTCAATAAAATAAAATGACCAAAATACCCTTGAAAATTTTAAAAGGTATTTTGGTCATTATATTTTATCAAAAAAAAATTATTTTTAATATTTTTATAGGTGCGTACCAATGAGAAAATGGCACGTACCAAATTTAATATTCATATAATTTGTAAAAAAAATTAAAAATAAAATACTTTGAGTGGCTCCTTGATCAAAATTAGACAGCTGGATGGTAAGCGAAGCATAGATATTCTATGTTTTTGGTGAAGTATAGAAACCTTTCCCCTATATATATATATATGAAAAGGTTTATATAAGGGTGAGGTCCTAAACAATCAAATTAAGGTGCACCTCAAAAATTCACTAAAAGAGATTGTTTTGACTCCCAAAAATCTTCAAATCAATCATCTCGACCCATTGATGTATGGACATCATAAAAAATAAATTTCAAGTATAGGAAATAGTGCATCTTGTAACGTATTTTTTAGGCAGTCAATGTTTAAGAATTTCAAGCATTTAGAAATTGGCTCAATAGGCACTATTTTTTAAGCTTCAAATTTTATGATTAGAGATGAAAATGAATTTACGGGCCATCACAAAGACTTTCCACACTATTTGAAGGTGCACCCTACTTTGATTGTTTAGCACACCCATAGAGAAAGAGAGTCTCCAAGTCCTACTCCCACTTGATATTTTTCTTTTTTATTCCAATGCAGAGACAGAGCAGATGGAAGAAATTTGAGCAAGATGTGTGGGTATTTTTATTTAATTTTCTTGTAAATCATATTTTGAAATAAAATTTTAGGAGAAATGCACAGTATTTAGACACCAAAAAGATCAAAAAATCATAAAAAATAACAAATGATGAAAATGCACATGTCATGTCGATGAATGCAGCCGTTGTGTATACTCTACAACATAGGCATACTGGCACATAAAATCGACATCTATGAATATTCAAGGTTACATCACTCTAATAGTGAACTTGGAATTTTTTCATCATCATCATTATCTAAACCTTATCCCAACTATTTGGAGTTTGCTACACAAATCTTTCTCTACCATTATACCTATCAAGGGCCATATCCTTAGTCAACCTAATAAGTCTAGGATTTATGAAAAGATGTGGCAAAGTTTTATATTAACTAGATGTGGTAAAGTTTTATATTGGTTGCCATACCTAACACAATCCTCTTCCTTTATCCGGACTTGGGACTGACATGCTTGGCTTGGGATTGCCAAGGCAGAGTTAAACTTAGAGTTTCTTATTCATGAAATTTTTATCATAAAATAATTTTACAAATAAGAAATTTTCATAAGCAATAACTTGTTTGAAAAAGGGAATATTAGCAATTTTAAGTTACTTTCAAATTTTAAATATGAGTTTGAAAAATTCAAAAATTACTTTTAATTTTGATGAAATTTTAGGGAATTTCATAGGATAGTAATATCCTCCCTAAATACATGAACAATAAATAGTTAAAAGTCATTTTTTTAATTTTATAAATTTAAAAGTACTTTTAAAAATATTTTTGCACTTTTTTTTTAAATTAAAATTTGGCTGGATCTCTCTTTCTTGTCACAAATCTTAAAAGATGAACATTTGATGCATCCCCTGACCCACCAAACATTTCGCCACACTCACATACATCAACACGGATCTGATATGGGTTCTAAGTACCCTCGACCTAGACCCAACTGGCTCCACAATTCATCTGCAAAGTTAGGTTTGTTGGACCTGGTCTTGATCCATTCACCGACTTATTTAGAAAAGACCCTATACTTCCACTATAAACAATAGGGAAAGTGTAGAATGAGATTATTTATCTTTTATACAAAATGGTCACAATAATCTTAACCACTAGATGTAAAGTTGAGTGGCTGCATTAATTCCATTGATCAAGCTTAAACTTCAAAAGAATTTTTTTTGAAATTTGTGACACATCGAAGCTATCAAATTTCACATCAAATGGTTATAAGGAATTGTGACAACCTTGTATAAAAGGTAAATGGTCTCTTTATATACAATCCCAAAATAATATATTAGCACAAAGTATATCATGATAGGTGTGTACATATGTTACATGTAACGTACAGTGCGTTTTAGGGACAACGGATGGATGAGATGAAACATTTTTTCGCTATTTTAACGGTTACATCTGTCTCGAAGATCATATAGCAGTATGCTACATGTATCATAGTAATCATCCTTATAAAGTAACGTTGAAGCTTTAGATGGATTGCGCACCAGGTCTTTTTTATCACCAGATTTCATTGCCAGGCTTC
Source organism: Amborella trichopoda (assembly GCF_000471905.2). The sequence continues at coordinate 179,902 of NW_006497421.1, forward strand.
TACATCTTATCCTCAACAAATTTTTGCGTCCACTGGATTAACAACAATGAGTGTGTATAGAATGCTCCTACAGGAGTATATTAGGAGTATATTGTATATTAACTCCCTTGGATAAAAGAGCTACATGGGAGAACTTTTTTGATATGAAATTTTGAGATCCACCTAAACATTACTGGATTATTATTTTAAAAAATTTAAATAAAATTTGAGTTCTTCAACACTAAGATCATGTCTTCCAAAAATTGGATGGCCCTTGTTTAATTTTGGGATGATAATTTTTTCAAGCACATAGAGTGTCAGATTTGGAAATTTCTTTTCTTTAGGTTCGTCCCTAGGTTTTCATGATTACATTCCCAAAATTTAAGGTTCAAATGATAATCCTAACTTAGGTTTTACTCGAGGGAGCAAATGGACTGTATGCTTTCGCGGGAGCAGCGTATCTTTTGGCAGCACCAATTCATAATTTTGGCAGCATATCTTTCACTGGCATAATTGTGCTTTATAGTTTGCATCAGTCGTATAATTTATTAAAGGTTTTCTGTATTATAGGCCCATTTACTTTAGGATAACGAATAATCATTTTTAGCCATTAGATGTGAAATGCAACATATTGAAGTATATCACAATATTTAAAAAATTTTATTTTACTCCTAGTCAATGACACCCCAACTACCTTATTTACATCAAATAGTCAATAATAATTGAAATATCCTTGTACCAAACGGAAATAGCCACATCATATACATTTTTGTGTATCTTTGTACCAAAAAGCAAATAGTCATATTATATACATTTCCTAGACCGTGCATTTTGTTGTGTTCCCTTTTCTTAGTCAACTAATTTGTCGGGGCTTCATATTCTTAAGGGCATGGTTCTATGATATTTGGCGAAATCCCATCACAAAATTCTGCTAGAAAATACAGTTCTAGCATTTGGAAACTTTATGACTTTTGCATTTGTTATAGAGTAATGATCTTATGGGACCCTCCTCCACCTATGTGCATAGGACTCCAAAAGATCACAATTAAAGTTAATACAGATCTCTAAAAAAGTTATCATATGGGTGTAGGACTTGACTTTTCTATAAATTCGTACCAAATTTAATGGTGATCTTTTGGGGTCCTATACACATGAGTGGAGGAGGGTCCTATAGGATCATTTCTCTTTGTTATATCATTGGAGTACAAAAATTTGATGTTCTAAAATTTATGTAAGATTTGTGAACATTTAAAATAGGGCAGGCTTTTTGAGATGGCCCCAATTATGATGTCATGTCTCTACATTATTTTATTTTTATTTTTATTATTTTATAAAATAATTTTACACCAAAATTTGATCGTCCACTCCTCTCTTAAACTTGTACATGTAAAAAATCTAATAAAATATTCTCAATAAAATAAAATAACCAAAATACCCCTAAAAGTTTTAAGGGGTATTTTTGTTATTATATTTTATTAAAAAAATATTTTTAATTTTTTTTTATGTACTCCCCATTGAGATGATACACCTACCAAATTCCATTTTTATATAAATTGCAGAAAAAACTCAAAATAAAATATTCGGAGGTGTTGGATCTAGATTAATCGTCAGTGGCTCACTTGATCTAAATTGGATGGCTAGGTGGGGGAAAGGGAAGGGAATATATATCTTTTATGCAATAGGGGAAGTATAGAAACCAATGGTTTAAAAAACGGATCGGTGACCAAGATCGGGCTTCCAAAAAACCGATCCGTATCGACGAATCGGCTATCCGGATAGCGAATCGGCGATCCGGATCGAGAATCTGGTGAATCGGTCATAATAAAGTTTAAAAAAAATT
>NW_006497421.1:190664-203976 GCF_000471905.2 Amborella trichopoda
TTAGCCTATGAGCTTCTCTTTCTCTCTCTCTCACAAAACACATGTTAGCACTAGCTTTGCCTATAGTTACATTTAGTCTACACTGTTGAAGTCATTTGGTCTATGTTTCTTGCTCAAACCACATGGATATTTGGATCCATGCATTCTTTGATATGTAGGCCAGCAATCATGTCCAAGGAAAATATAGGGTTGGTTTTCCTTTGGTTTGGTACAAGGCTTTAATTATTGAAGGGTATGGATTTCTCAGGTTGGCAACTCTTTTGTAGTCCCTATGGATTATGGTTTCTTACATTAGAAGGCTTATTATGTATGGAAACTCAAGGAATGAGGAAGATTAGCCTATGGTTTGCCCTTGATGCAAGAGGGCACAACCAACTTCAAGGATTACATGTAAATCTATTTATTAAGGAAAGCCTTCCTATCGTAAGGAGTATGGAGAAACCATATTCCACATAGTCCATAGACGCTCATGAAAAGTTGGTAGATCCTAGAATTATGTATTTTCCTGGAGGATCCCACTCTGTCTGTCGCCGGTCCACCATTCCTTGAAAGGTGATGACCCTAAGGATCATGTAGTCCTCACGATTACAATATTACTTCACTAATCATTGTCAAAGCCTGTCCATCATTCCTAGAAGGGTGATGACCCTAAGGATCATGTTGTCCTTACGATTACAAACATTACTTCACTCGTAGTCCTTATTACAACATTACTGCACTTGTTGTCCTTACGATTACAACATTACTTAGCTCATCATGGTCAAAGCCTTTTTCAAATTAATTCGGATCGTCTTACAATATTAATATTACTTCATCTAAGTATTACTTCATCTAAGCATGAGAGTTACATGTAGATTTCTATATCATCAATAGAGAAAGTCAGTCCATCTCCCTCACCCTTGCTTCTCAAATAATCCTCCAAGTAATCTTCCTCAACAGATAATGGTGCGTTAGATAGGGGCGTTCTCTCCCCATGTGTCCCACTATCTACGGCGCACCCGATGCCGGTTTCTCGCAATCTTCTCTCAAGCTCGGCGTCAGCAGCAGCTCCAGCATCCCTTGCAGCCGCTTTTATAGATGTTGGGGACCTGTTCATATAGGAACCCACCATGGAAAAATTTGAATTTCCCGCCAAAAAGTTCGAGCTTCCATTTGGTAAATTTGAATCCTCAATCGAGAAATTTGGGAAGTTCAAGTACTTGGGGGCCACTATTGGGCCTCGCAAACACAGCATTGCGGTGTCGTGAGCCGTGGCTGCAGCCTCTGCATTGTTATAAGTACCGAGCCATAGTCGCTCTCCTGTTTTGGGAATCCGAACCTCAGACACCCACTTCCCCCATTGTCGTTGCCTGATACCCTTGTACCGTGGTTTACATGGGTCCGATTTCGATCTATGCAGGCGAGTTTTCCGGCACGCATTGGGTTGCTCCATGCTCGCTGGATTCTGGTATGAAAAAGCTATACAGGTGATTTCCAGCCAAATTCCCAGCAGGGGAAGGCTATTTCAAGTCGCTTTCCTTGTCCAATTTCCAGCACCGGAAGGTTATATTGGTCGGTTGTCGGACCAAATTTCTAACAGGAGAAGGTCATGTGGGTCAGTTTTCAGCTCAAACTTCCTGCATGGAAACTTTGCGAGTCAGTTTTGGGAGAGGAAGGCAATGTAGGATACTTTGTGGCAGGGGAAGCTATGTTAGTAGTTATCCAGTCGCGAGGGGAGGTTATGTGGATCAGTCTCCAGGTACAAGAAGCTTTGTGGGTCAGTTTTCAGGTCGAATATTCAACAAGGGGCGGTTATGTGGGTAAGTTTTCCGGTACGTGCAGGCTTTGTGGGTCAGTTTTCCGGTGGCTGGCTTGAGTGAGGTTTGGCTGGAAGTGGGAGAGAAATGTGAAGGGTTTTGTAGGGTTTGAGAAAGGGAAAGTCAGCGTTGAAGGGGTGCATGTCGGTCAGTTGGAGTCCTTTGAAACCTATGCTTTACTTTGAATTGGAAAAGTACGCGGTCAAATTTTTTAAATCCAAAGCAAATTTCCTTTTTGTGTGTAGGGCTTGTTCCCCCGTGAGCATATTGTATACTTACTCCTAAAAGAAAATAGAGCTTTTTTTTTTTTGAGAAATAAATTTGTGATTAAATCACTAGATGGTTACTTTCAATAAAATAGTTGGATTTTGGGTTTTAAAACACGTCATTATGGTGGGATCTCTAGAAGTTTTTTTTTTTTTCAGGCACGTATACACCGCCTAGTATGGTTAGCACTGAACGGGTTCGGTCCGATTGGTATAATAAATAAATGTCGGTTTGTTTGATCCACACCAAAAACCAGGTTTGATTCCCCGGTTTTGGCAGTAGCTAAAAAAGTTGGACAAATTTTTAATGTATTTATTTTAATTTAATTATTTTTTTATTTTTTATTTTTTTTTTGAAACCTAATCCAACTAGTTGGATAATGTAGTCGGTTGTACCCAAAGTGAATGCACGTCGTGCTCCCGCTGGGCACACAGTTTAGCTTTTATCATTTTGAATTATGTGATTTTAAAAATTTGGGATTCCTTTTTTTTTCTTTGCGATATATTTTGTTTACAATTTTGGTATAGAAACACAAGAGTTTGAGCGTGTGAGGATTTGATGCCGGAAACCAAAGTCCATAACTTTTGGGTTTAGGTTTCGTTGAATGGATGTACGACCAACATGTGGCTCCAAGTATTACTCACGTGAGCGTTGAATTTAATGTGGAGATGTTAATTCGAGAGAGAATCTAATTGGATGTTAAGCACCGAATTCAACTTATATCTTAAAAGGGAGAGAGAGAGAGATTGACTAAATAAAGTCATCAAGAGAGAGAGGGGGATTGACTAAAGAAAGTCATCTCTTGATTCTCTTGGAGTAGAGAGAACGGGAGCAAGGGTGAGAATTGACCCGATTCGGATATGAAATCAAGATTTTAGACCCTATTCGGATCCTCGTATGGATCTAAAAATTGAATTAAAAATTCAGATCCGAATTAAAACTTAGATTGGATCCACGTGCAGTGGATCCGATATGGATCTAACCCACATTCAGATCCAAATCCAAATCCAAATCCATCCACCTTTTTTAATAGTAAATTATATATATATATAAATTTTTAAAGGGACAAATTTATATAGAGCTCAGGCTCTAAGCAATCAAGTTAGAGCCTACCTAAAATGTTTCATTATAAGAGGTTGTTTTGATGCCCAAATATCTTCGAATTGATCATCTCGACATCATGATACATGGACGTGAGAAAAAAATGGATTTCAGGTTTTGTAAATTGTGTATTTTATAATGTATTTTTGGACTCTCAATTTTCAAAATTTTCAAGTTTTCATAAATATGTTGATCTACATTTTTTTTTGAAGCGTTAAACTTTATAAATAAAAATAAAAATATATTTTAAGGCTATCACAAAGATTTCTAGTATTGAAACCGCATTTCTTGATACTATTTGAAGGTAGGGTCTAATTTGATTGTTTAGAGCCTTGGCTCTATACAAGCCGCACCGGTTTTTAGAATAGTATAATATATAATATGGATTTGGATCCAATGTAACTATTCAGATTCCGATCTGGATCTAGATCCGGATCCGATATATACTATTCAGATTAGGATCTAGTTCCAAACATCTAGGATCCGGTTTGCACCCAAATCTGACCTAGATCTCATGCTTACCATTTGGATTTAAATCCAGATCCAATAAGATCTGGCTTCGATCCGACCCGTTCTCACCCCTAAAGGGGACTGAGAGTAAAGAAAGGCTTTTTTATTCGCCTCAACCGGATACATGAATGACTTTGGTGTATCATTTTGAAATCCACACAGTGCAAGTTGAGAGAGAGGGAGAGAGTGAAGGCCCACTTGAAAAGGGGAAGTTTGTTTTTTAGTTAAGTCGGTGTGGTGTGGTGTGGTGTGGTGGGGTTGAGGGAGGGGGCAGGCAGGGGGGGTTTGCCCGTTACCGGTTTCATTAATAAGGCCCATACCCCTTTCATTAATAAAAATAGAAGGAATATAGATCATAACTTTATGAATAAGATAATTGTACCAAATCATGCAGTAAAGATAAATTTAGCAGTCTAAAGTGCCAAACTGTAGCATCAGATAAAGGTGTTGTCTTTTTGGCCAATGTAAATTTAGCAGTCTAAAGTGCCAAACTGTAGCATCAGATAAAGGTGTTGTCTTTTTGGCCAATGTATCTGCTACCATGTTGGCCTCTTGATAGATGTGAAAATGAACAATGATGATTCACTTTCAATTTGGATTGAAAAATAGTCAAGTTTAATAGCCAGATCAACGCCCACCTTCAAAGTTTAAAATTCCACGTAATTGTTTGATGCAACACCAAATGGAGTAGCAAAAGGCAACAATAAAGGCACCATTGTTATCCTTGATGACAACGCCACCACCTACCATACTCGGGTTTTGAAAAGAAGCCCAATCAACATTAAGTTTAAAATTTTGAGGGTGAGGGAAAGACCAAGCAACCAAGACAGAGGTTTTAGATTTTTGTTGGCACCATGGGATCTATAAGTTTTCAATTATTGTCTTTCCTAACATGTGAAAGTCCCCAAGATTTTGAATCAACCAATCACAAACATGATGGATGATCTTTCTCAGCAAATGTTCTCTCCTTAAGACTTTCATCTAAAAAATTCTATGGTTGTGCTCCTCCCATATATACCAAATTGTGGTGAAAAAAAAGATTGCCAGACATTAAGAAGCCCATTTGATTTGAATATGAAGGCAATCCAACTCCTCATTATTGTAATGGATACACCTGAAATGAAACGCTTACTGCACTTCCATACAATTGATTTCCCTAGAAACGGTTAGAAAGCACATTGGAACAATAGATGCCGAATATTGTCATCATTATTTCTGCATAAAGGGTATATACAGAGTCCTTGGTGTTGAAGAAGGAATGAAGTGGGCAATCGTTGATGAAGGGCCAACAAAGAAAGCCACTTGGCTCTGAGGTTGCATTTTGAAGCTCAGAAGTCCCTTTTTGCCAAATAAAATCCCACACTGCTTTAACCGAAAACAACCTATTGGAGGGGTAAATCCATAATAAAAGATCTCTTTGTGGTTATAGTGGGAAAGTGAAACCCTTCACATTAATCAAATGACCCGGTATTGGAGTGGGTCCGAGGGAAGCTTTCTAAATAATCTGATACCTTAGATTTAGCAAGTAATCCAAAGTCTTGATGAACATTTGCATCATAAAATTCCCAAATGGATTTTTTTGATAACCATGAGTTTCCCCAGAAATCCGTTAACCGTCAATTGCCAATTACTCATATGACATTGTTTCTGAAATGAATTAGTCCATGTAGAATCCCCTTCCAAGCATAAAAACAACCTCCTCTTCTTAGCCCTCCATATAGAACAATTTTTAAAATATCAGTGCTTGGAGAAGAGTGCTAATAAAGAAAATAGATTATATAAAATCCTCCATGCAAACTTCATCAATCCTACAGTGTTGAAATCAGGAGTATTTCCACAAACTTCATCAATCCTACAGTGTTGAAATCAGGGGTATTTCCAATGCCAAGAACCTCCTCTTTAAGATTAAGGCACACAATTTTCCACTTCATATAGATAGTTAGCTTGGTATTCTTTTTGTGTAGATATCTCTCCTATCAAGGTAAGGATCCTTAGAATTGGAACAGCCATTTGACAAGCTAATAACTCCTTTTTATGGATGTTGCCAAAAAAAAAACTTTCCTTTCTTTTTTTCATTTGATCATTTGAAGTGAAAGACTTCACCTTATTTGTTCTATTTACGACAACGATGAATGAAATTCTCACTGTACTTATTTTTCTTCCCACTTTTAAACATTGGGTTCATGTGAAGGAAAAAATGTATTAATAGATAAAAAAATATGTACCAGTTTTCCTGAACTGACGGTATTGTTACAAAAGTTATGTATTTTGAAGTGAACTGTACCAGTGAAAGAGCATATATATTATATAACTAATCCCTTGGGACTTGGGAGGATATTTTCAATTTAAAATTTTGGGAACCACCTAAGAATCCTATATGCTAATTTTTAAAAGAAAAATTGAATTGTAAGTTTTCTAGTACTTAGATATCATCTTTGAAAAAGGGTGCACTTTGCATATGGATGCATCCGTAGGTGTAGAGGTAAGGTGCACTTTCAAATTTTATCATGGTATATAATTTGGATGTAAAATGTTCTTAGGATTATCTCAAAATCTATTTTTATATCTAATTATAAAATTTTCAATTTTAAAAATAATTAAAATCAAGTAGATATATAAACATGAAAATCCTGAAAATGGACGGTGTAGATAATATGTTGTACAATGCACTATTTTTTAGAGTTAAATTCTTTTTATTTTTCATGGTCATACATCTCAATGTCAAGATGATCAATCAAAGAGTTTTTCAACATTAAAACTACCTTTTCCTTTGGATTTTTAAGGGGCATCCGTAGTTCTACATTATAAGGTAGCATCCTTATATAAGCTTTTTTGTTAGAAAAATAGGCGGTCGTTGGTCAATTTTGAGACATTTTTTTTTTTTTCAAAGTGCATAGAGAATGTGATTTGAATTCTTTTTATTGAAGTTAGTCTATGAGTTGAAAACATATTATCTCTAAAATTTAGAAGTACAATTACTCCTATATGGGGTTTCAACCAAGGGAATAAATAAACAGTATGTTCCGGTAGGATCCAGAAATCTTTGAAACTTGGAAATGAAAAAGCAAACAGAAAGTTCCAACTCCGGAAGGTCGTTTAGAAAGCACTCAATGATGCCGCCCTGTCAGTTTATCAAATAAAATAAACTAGCAAGCAATTATTGAGGGTGTGGTTTCCATAAGGGTGCAACCTTAAACAATCCAATTAGGGTGCATCTTCAAAATTTGTCCTGACCTATAATTTTCATGTAAAATATTTTTAGAATTATCTCAAAATCTATTTTCTTATTTAATGATAAAATTTTAAAATAATTAAAATCAAGTAGATCTATAAAAATATGAAAATCCTGAAAATGGATGGTCTTGATAATGTGTTATAAGATGTCCTATTTATGGGACTCAAAATCCTTTTTTTTTTTCATAGTCATACATCTCGATGTCAAGATGATCAATTAGAAAGTTTTTCAATATTAAGACAACCTTTTTCGATGGATTTTTGAGTTGCATCCGTAGTTCTACATTTTAAGGTTGCAACCTTATATAAACTTTTTCTTTACATATAAATAAATTTTTTTTTTTTGAAAAAAGTCCTTTAATTTTGAAGATTAAGGATAATGTTTTCAAGAAGGAAGAAGGTTATATAAGGCGTCAACCTTATACTATGAAAGTAGTGCATATGTAACATTATTATAATGTTTGGAAATCCTTTAATTGGTCCTTTCAACCTCGAGGTTTATGGATATGAAAAAAAAAATCAAGTCATGAAAATTATTATAACACATCCTTTGGATTGTCTATGTTCAAGATTTTCAAGTGTTTAAAGATACTCTCGATATACCCTACATTTAGAGTTTTAAATTTCATCGCAAGGGTGAAAACATATTTTTAAGCCTTCATACGAATTTCTAACACAAAAACTGATCCTTTTTTTGGTTGGGTCTAGAGGTGCACCATATCTTAATTGTGTATAGTTAACACTTTATGTAAACCACTCTGTTTCAAATAAAAATAAAAATAATAATCCACAAATAGGGAGAGAATTTCTCGCTATGTGTTTATAACATTAAAGCAACATGTTTCAAAGGATTTTTTAAGTGTATCTTTAGTTTTATATTTTAAAGTTGCAACCTTATATAAACTATTTTCATATAAATATCTAAAAATATTATTTATAATTTTGGATAAATATAAAACATTTATGGAAAAATATTCCCGTACACCCTATTTTTGGTTTTCATAGCTCAATAGACCCAATAATTTAAAATATATCTCCTAATCCCCTGACTAACTTTTCTCACTTTTAACTATTGTTTTGGCCCTAACAAATATAAAAAAAACATGCTCATTTTAAATCTCTTTATGTGATATATTCCCCTCAAATTTCTCTCTCTTCTATGAGATTTTCCCAAATCCCTTCTCTCTCTTCATTTTACCCGACTTTCTCTCTCTAGGTCTTTCGCTCTCTCTCTCTCTCTACACCATGTTTCTTGAAACCCTCTCTTTCATTTTGGATTCCAAAACAGGCACAATCTACATACAGTCAATCACCATGCAAAGAATATCCAACCAATCAATAGAAAAAATCTATAGAAATCAAGCAAATGTATAAAGAAAAATAAACCATGGAGAGAGAGTGGAAAAATAGGGAGAGAGAGAGAGAGAAAAAAAGTTTGGGAAAAGTTATGGAGAGAGATTTAAGAGAAAATTACGTGATTAGAGAAAAATGATGGTGTTTAGAAATGATGTCTTTATTATATTTGTTTGAGACAAAACAATAAGTTTAAAGGGGATAAAGTTAGCTTAAGGGGCTAAAAGATACAAGGCTTAGAATTTTTATGAATCAATATATGTTTTGAAACCTTGAGTTTATTGAGATATAAATCTTAAAAATGAGGGATATAAAGATATTTTCCCAACATTTATTAAACGAGTAGGGTCGGGAGGCATTTGAGTCTTAAGATTTGCGGCCTAAGGTTGAAGAGGTCAAATGCTCCTTTGGCCTTTTCAAAGTTGCAAAGGATGAACAATTACGGATATTTCAATAATTTAATCCCCAATAAGCCTCAACTGAATGACAAAAAAAATTCTACTTTTTTAAGGTTGCAAATAAGAAATGCACTTTTGAAGATTAATAGTGAAGAACAACTACGGCTTTTTTATCTTTTGGCGCCCAAATGCCTTAAAAAAATATTCCAACTTGTTCTTTATTACTGATCCTAAACATTGTGTTTCTTATTTCAACAAGCTAAGGCATTTTTTACATTCAGTTGGGACCTCCTGGAAGTCAAATTACTAAAATTCCCCTAATTGTTTCTCCTTCCGAATCTTGAATAAAGATAATTTTGAAATTTCAAGATTTTATTAGGAGAGGTATCTAAGAAGAATGAAAAAGAAAAAATAACCCTTCAAATATTTGATCCCTTTAAGAATTTTGTAAATGATATTTTCCTTTTATTTATGTTGAGAGAGAGAGATAGAGTGACTTCCATGACTCAAACATTGTAAAAAAAAGCATAGACAGCACGTATGTGTTTTGGGGGCCTCGCCGTCGACTGGGATGGATAGGGAGAATTCACATAGGAATTAAGATACAAGTTAGAATATAATTATTATTCATTAATTAATATCCATAATATTTAATTTTGGATATCATACATTCACAAAATGTCAATTTCATCTAAAGTTTAACTCTTCACAAAATATAAGTCCAAATTAGTAAATATTCCATCTACAAGTATGAAAAAATATCAAACAAGTAAAATAAAACTAATAGGATATCAAAACATCACTCATTGTACAACATAAGAACCAATTATTCATAAAAGAATTCGATATAAGACCAATTTTATCATCCAAACAAGTTAATAATCAATTAATCATAAAAAAAAAAATTCAAATTTTCAACTACAAACATACATACAAATATATCATATATGGAAAAAAGTTTAAAAAAATAGTCAAATAATTCAAAACATAATTTGCTGTAGCATAAGAAAAGTAAAACCCTTATTCAAGTATCATAATAGTATAATGCTCTAAAAATATCAAAATGAAAACGATATCGGCTCAAACCGCATCTATTCGATAGCCAAAAGTCCTTACTATTGACCACTAGAAGCTTCAAAACTGCCATGAAGCATTGCCTTTGATTTCGGAAAAAATCGAAAATTTATCGATCTTTCAATAAATCACAAAATAGAAGGTTTTGAGGAGTTTTTGTCTCTCTAGATAGCACGGATTTAGTTTTGGGGGTTTAGAATGTCCCCCAAAACCCTTTACCCTCCCCTTTTTTTTTTGGAGGGGGGAAGGGGGAGGGGATTACTATTTTAACTGTAGCAGAGGGCATTTTTCTGCTCTCAGCAACCTGCATCGAGGCGGCACCGTCGCTATAGCGCCTAGGTGGTGCCTTGCCCGCCTAGACGCAAGCCTCCTTGGTGCTTCACCTAGGCGTTTCAGGCGTTTGGCCACCTAAGCGGCTGGGTGGCCGAATTTTCGAACACAACTCAAATAATTACAAGCAATGAATGTACATCTTTACACTTGCTGAAATCTATATAGAGAAGAACCTTAAAATATATATAAAAAATAAAAAGTAAAACAGAAAAATTAAAAAGAAAATGGGTTATGAGGAGCTAAATGCCTTTGATGCAGCATAAAGAAAGTCCAAGAAGCCTGTGCCCCTGAGGAGTCCTTTCCCAGTCAACAACTCAAAATCAAGAAGCAAGAGAAACCCAATAACAGCAGCCTTTCCATTGATCAACTCATTCTTAGTTGTGAAACCAAACCCCTCCAACCCTTCATCAACCACCATTCTCACCTGCATATCCATCAATCTTTGTATTAACAGTCATGGAATTCTAGCTGGAGTCTCTCCCAGAGAGGCTGTCTATGTAGAGAGATTGGGAGAGGAGACAGAGGTCTTTTAAGTAGAAAGAACATAAAGTAGAGAGAAAGGGAGGGGGGGGGCTGCTGTATATGTAGAGAGAGCGAGGAGAGAAAGAGGTCTACTAAGTAGAGAGAACATAAAAGTACATAGAGAGAGGATGAAAGGTTTTCTATGATTTCCTATGTGAGAGAAGATCACTTTGGAAGAAAGTAAGTTCATGCCAAGTGCCATCCATGTTAGGATCGGATTCACCATGCGAAATCCTCATACTTTCAAACCCAAATACAAAAATCACTTAATCGCTATATAAAAAAAAAACAAAAAAGAACACAAAGTTCTGCTGCTGCAAGAAAAAAGTTATGCAGAGAGAGAGAGAGAGTGAGAGAGAGAGAACACAAGAAAAGAATACCTCATCCAGACACATATCTGATGCACTATGTATCCATAACAGTAAAGAGAGAAAAATTAAGCCGCACAAGTATTACCTCATCCACATTGACATCAGATGCAGTGACACCAGGTTGAGCTTTCCCACTGAAAACTATCTCTGCAGAGCCTCTTGATCTCACCCCTCCTTTCATGCTTATGTATATGTTCTCTGAGTCTGTTTTCACGGGATAAACAAGGAGTGTTCGAAGAGGTGGAGTGAGAACTCTGAGAACTGGGTTATTTGGGTACCATTCCTTAATTGTCCCAGTCCTTAAATCGAACGTGCTATCTGTTGAGGGGCAAACTATGCATCCATCCTACACAGAGTTCACCATATTTATAACTGAAATTGTGAACGACAAGTCAAAACTGCACACGAATTCACAATGTTCATGACCAACATATCAAGCAACATTAAATTTACTAAATCTATTATCGAAATTTCAAATAACAGGTAAACTTAAAAGATGAGTTCCATCTCTAATTAACCACTGTAATAACATAGGCATTAACAAGAGTTCTTACTACCAATATTCAGATTATGAAAACAACAAAAGAACTGTGGCACTACTCTTTATATTAATGTCCATATTACATATACAGACAGGCATTTCACAGTCAAGCAATTGGGTCTCAGGAGAGAAATTTCATCCATGCAAAGAACATCAAAAGTTTAAAAGCCTGCATTCACTAGTAGATCTTATTATGAATGAGGTTGAGAACTACACCAAAAAGCAATAGTTCAAAATTCACCCTACCAACTTAGAAGAAATTCAGTCCTATTTTATTAGTAAAATTGGAAATTCGATTCATCCCTACCAGGCTTTAGAAAGTTACAAAAGATCTTACCTAATTTAGTGTCGAGGAAATTCAGTAATGAAAATCTTGATATGTTTTCGTCCAACTATATTTGACACAACCCAGGCAATATTTGACACCACCCTCGTGCCTGGGTTAGAAACCACTAATATGGAGATTCGCCCAAACTATCCAGTTTTGACTAGTTTCAACAAAAATTGGTCTCTCATCCATCCAGTCCAGAACTCTCTACACACACTCGGGATCAAATTCAGCAATTTGTAAACCATGCTTTTCACCAATATGTTCAATATTGTATTAAAATCAAAGAAGGCCCAAATCTACCCAATCCCTCCAACATTTCACATTCCTATGCATTTTATTTTCCTAGGAGCCACCCTTTTCTCTTGTTCCTTGCATAGCTATCCTCATAACAAGGAATGGGATAAAAAAGAGTCAAAGATAGTTTCTTGGTTGGCAAGAAAATTTACTTCCCAAAGTAGCTAACGGAACAATCTTTCATCTTCTTTCCAATGAACTTGTGCACCTCAATAGGTAACTCCTACCATAAACTTCATCATCATCGTCAAAGCCTTTTCTCAACTAATTGGGGTCAGCTACACGAATTCCGGACTGCCATTCTACTCTATTAAGGACCATACCCTTAGTGAAGCCATAAGTCCCTATATCGTTTCTCACTACTTCCAACCTCGTTCTTTGGGCCTACTCCTTACGCTTTTTTAGCCTTCCACTTGAACTAATTCGCACCTCTTGAACTAATAATTGAAAATTTCTTGCTCCCTCTTTCCCTCCTTAAACAACCGAATATGTTTCATTCCATCATCAACCATCAACTTGGAAGATGAATGGCCCACGATCATAACAACATCAACAAACTTAACTTTTCACTTCCCAGAGTCTATAAAACCATTCTGATCAATGAGAGGGGATCTTTCATATTTTGAACATGGTGAAGCACAAAGCAAACCCCCAAGCAGCACAAATCATTGTTCTTAGAGTAACTACAATGAAAACTCATCCATCATATATCTCAAGGGTGAGGCACAACGGCTCAGCGGTATTATTCTGAGTACACTTCCTTTAACTTGGAATGACCGATCAAGGGGGTTCTTGCTTGCCTAAATGAGTTGGTGGATGTAAATGAAACAAATGTCTCTTCAGTAGCATTTAGAATTCTTCTCGAATAAAGAGATTTCGAATTTGTTTCGTCATTGTGTTGTCTTCTCTGGTTGTTTTGGGGTTTGTTTGTTTTCATATCCTACAAAGACACATTTGACCATATCACCCATAAAAATGTAAACATTTCTAAGAAGTGTTACCAAGACTGGTGCCTTGGCCAGTTTGGTCCAAGAAAAAGCTAGATTTGGTGAAAAATTGATCTAAACCAATGCTTGATCAGTTGGACCAACAAACAAGATTAGGTAGACTTTTGAATATATATATATATATATATATATATATATAGTAAAAACTAAAAACAAAGACTACTAATCGAAAGTCGCTCG
>NW_006497421.1:219441-229578 GCF_000471905.2 Amborella trichopoda
TAGTCATATATATATATATATATATATATATATACACCAAGTAATTTTTTTTTTATTAAAAAGAAAAACATTTTGTCTGGAAGGTATTTATAAAAGTGGGAGAAAAACTATCATGCATCGTTTTTTTTAAAATACCTATGTGCCTTGACTTATGTTTCTAGTTATTTAGAATCCTCGATTACCCAAGACTTTGAACCATAGGGAATGTTGTAGGAATGTCATCATGTTGGGCTTCCCTAACACATAGTGTGTTGATTAGATAACTTGGTTTATATGAATTTACTATCAAAATGTCTAGTGTGGTTGAACCTTTATGGTTCATGAAGGTTTTTGCATATTGTGAAACCAACGGGTATTGAATTACATATTACATAAGACTTGATATACTACCTCATGATATATGCATAATAATGTTGAAAATGTATATGTTGTATGTGCAATAATTGAGTGGGAGCTTCTACAGTCCTATTTTTTTTTTAGCTGCTTGGATATATATATATATAGGTACAAGCTATCTCACAGATCCAGGTGATGCGAAGTCTACATCTGGATATGTGTTTATGCTTGGAAGGGGTGCAGTTTCTTGGAAATAAAAAACAACAGAATGTGACGAAATTGTCCACCATAAAGGCAGAGTATGTGGCATGTTGTTTGTTGATCGAGGATGCTATATGAATTAAGAAATTTCTTAATCGACTTGACTTTCACCTCGTACGTTGTAAGGCAGTAAGAATTTTCTACGACAACACGGTGGCGATATGCGTGTCAAAGGAGCCACGATTCCATAAGAACTCTAAGCATATAAAACCATGTATTTATCACTTGAAGAATGAGGTGAGATTGAGAAAGATCGGGATCCAGATAAACTAAATATTTCAGTAGGAGCACCTGCTAGTATTTTGTATGCCAAATGTAACAACAGACTATAATGTTGTTCACCCATGGAACCCAAATATTTTGTACTTGTTGTATGGCTACAAAATAGAGCAGCTTATTTGAAGAACTCTTTTGAGCCCATGAATATACGACCACATGCGATGAGGGTACGTGATGGTCTTTTGCGACAACAGGTCCATGATTCACGATGTGATGTGAAAGATGAGCTACGACCAATTTTGGGATGAGATCCAAGCAGCAAAAAGGAAAATATGTTGCCTTTATGAATCCTTTTGTGAAAGGATTGATGGCGAAACCGATGATTAATGTATTGAGAGAATAAGTAAAACTGTTTGAGAGATATTGTAATTGGGATGGGAATGAGAGAAAATGAGAAAGAGAGAATATAAGGCATTCAAAGGCCAAGTGAGAGATTTTGGGTTCATGTGGCCTTTAAAGGCCTTATGAGTGCTTATAAAATGAAATGATATAGTAGAACATGAACTCAGTGTGAGTGTGGTCCCTCGTGGACCATACTAAGCAAACGATGGTTTGCTGATACCGATTTGTGCTTAACGATCTAGGCCAATCGGTTGGGAAAAACCCATGTTACATAGGCATGAAGAACAAACTGATGAGGGTTGATGAGTTAGCCCTTGATGAGATCAGAGAATATGCCAGGATGAGTGAGCCGAGGGATTATGTAACCCTTGTGTGTGATAATGGCCTACAGAGACGGGGGCCAAAGCCTCATCCATATGCCATCACACGACATGAATATCGATAGATCGTTCGAGAAAGCCAGAAATCCAACTTTTAGGGTGAAACGTATGCATGTACGAGAGATACTCCTATGCACTATAGGAGCTATGGTCGCATCAGGTCTAGGTGACCTTGACTCGCCTCTAGGGAGGACCTGAAATCCACAGACTGAAATTACAATACCTTGGCTCATCGGCCGGACTATGGTGACCCGCTAATGAGCCCTTGCTTAGACTGTGGGTCCTGGGAAACACTGGGTCGGTCTGATAAAACAAGTGTGATCTGTAGTCTACAGTTGAAAATGGAGTGCCCCATGATTGTTGATTCCTAAACCATATGGATCATTTTTCCATCAAATTAATTTAATCGTGTTTTTTTTATGATGGAAATTACTTTAAGATTATTATTTGAATTTTTATGAACTCCTAGATATTTTATTTATAATTTTTGGATTTATAAAATTAAAGATATTGATTTTACAATTGTGTAAATATTCAAATAATATTTTAAAATCCTTTTATTAATTTTAAATATATAAAAATATCATGGGGGCCCATTGTGCACATGGGCCTGCCATATTTTTTAAGGTGGGGCCCATGAGTGCCTCCTTTCGGTGGCACGCCCCACCCTTATTCTCTTTCATTTTTTTTTTTTGGTGATATGGCATGTGGCCATATGGTTGGAAGATATTGATTAAATATTGACTTGATATATCTTTGAATGATTTTGTGAAAAGATTTAGTAGACTTGTACTATTTTATGGTATGCACAACATTTTGATTAGATTTAATTTATTTAATTTCTATTGATGAGAAAATGGTTTAGGAAAGGGGGATAATGGTTCATGCACCTTCCATAATGTTGATAGCCCATCTATGGAATGGATGGCTCAAATCTCGCACCCCACAAGTCACCCTTAATCGACGGTCTATGTTCAATCTCACAAAAAGAGGCAAGCCAAAGAAAAACCTTAATTTTATTCAAAACCTATAAAAATAGATTGTCTCTACCAAAAAAATCTCTACATCTTATCTTTTTATCTCTCTCTTAAGAAAGAAAGCTTAATCTTATTCGAAGCCTATAAAAATGGATTGTCTCTACCAAAAAATCTCTACACCTTATCTTTCTATCTCTCTCTTTTAAGAAGGTTTATCTCTGTCATGTTTGATCTCTCTTCCACATTATGAAAGAACTTAAGAGTTGAGGTTATGAAGTTCTTTTCTTCTATCTCTCAAATATGGATTTATGGTTAAGGGTTTTTGCTATATATTGTAAAAGAACCTAATGGTTTAGGTTATGGAGTTTTTCTCTCTTATCTCTAAAATATGAATTTATGGCTAAGGGTTTTTGCTATACATTGTGAAAGAACCTAAGGGTTTACGTTATGGATTTCTTCTCTCCTATTTCTCAAATATGGATTTATGGCTTTAGGGTTTAGCAAAAAGAGAATCCATCTCTCTCAAAATATGTTGCTAAGAAAATTCACCTAGGGTTTGAGTTTGTGATCAAAGGGGTTCACGTTCTATTGGTGTGGCTTAGACGAAATTTACTTTCTCGGTTCAAGATTGAAGCTAGACCGTTGATTCCGCGCCATCGGATGGTGGTAACTCGGTGTGGGGTGTAATAAGCTCGGTAGAGATAATCTCCGGCACTTTTCCTTTTGTTTCTTGCAATCTTACCTTTTATTCTCAAGTATAGCGCATCGTTGTTTCAATGATTTCAAGTTGTTAAGATCTTGGTTTTATTGTTATGTTGATTTTAATTTGAAATTTATTTTATTATAATAGAGACCACATGTAAGTGAACTTTTGCCAAAAAGAAAAGGTTGAAGAAAAAAAAAAATTTATTTCCCAATAAAAGATCACATATGTCTTTCTTTCATGCACAACATAGATCATGCTTCTATTATGGGAGTATCTTTTCAAGATATTTTATGGGAATGTCTTTTCAACAAATTTTCAGGGAAGAGAATGAGTTCGTTGATTCTCTCTCGCTAGGAAAAAGGCAGTGCTCAATGTTTTGGTTGTTATTGATAATGTAAACTCTTTTTTGTAAAGTCAGTTTTGATTAATAAAACTATCAGATATTGTAAAAAAAAATTCAGACGATCAGAGACTAACTTGACCTCAGTTTTGATATATAAAATTATCAGATATTATAAAAAAAGCTAACTTGACCTCAGTTTTGATTAATAAAATTACCAGATATTATAAAATAAAAAAATAAAAAATCAGAGGTTGAGAGACTAACTTGTAACATTAGGACTGAAGCTACCTCATTCATTATTTAGATAGAAAGGGAAGATGAAAGCTACCCATCCATCCATCCATATTATTATTTTTCAGATAGAAAGTGAAAGGTTTGAAGGTGACAAATACCATCCATCCATTCATATTATTATGATCGAAAGAGAGAGGTTTAGAAGAGAAATACAAATATAAAGATACAGGCTTGGAAGTGAGAGCTACCCATCCATTCATATTCATATTATTATTATTATTGAAAGAAGGAGGTTTAGAAGAGAAATACAAATATAAAGATACAGGTTTGGAAGTGAAAGCTACCCATCCATTCATATTATTATTATTGAAAGAAAGAGGTGATACATGAAAGCTACCCATTTATTCGTATTATTATTATTGAAAAAAAGAGGTGATACAGATTTGGAAGTGAAAGGTACCCATGCATTCATATTATTATTATCGAAAGAAAGAGGTTTGGAAAAAAAAATTTCTGGTTATATATCTAATTATTATTAATTATTATTATTGAGAGAGAGATTTGGAGGATAAATTTTCTTTATATTATTATTGAAAGAAAGAGGTGATACATGTTTGGAAGTGAAAGCTACTATCCATTCATATTATCGAAAGAAAGATGTTTGGAGGAAAATTTTTCTGTATATATATCTAATTGGTTTGGAGGAAAATTTTTCTGTATATATATCTAATTATTATTATTGAGAGAGAGATTTGGAGGAGAAATTTTTTCTATACATATCTAGTTGATATCTATTTTTGTGTATCCATATCTAGTTTCATTCTTGATATATTTATCAGTCATCATTTTTTGGAAAAAGTTAAGTCTCCTCCCATGTTTAATTCATATGCTATTAGTATAATTCTTTATTTTATAATACATTATCATAAATAAATATATTACTAATTTATTTTTTTTAGCTTAAAACTACCTCATTAACCTCTAAAATCAGTCCCTAAGAGTCGCTAATGATATTGGTTTATATTTCTAACTAATGTATTCTAAATTCAAGCCACGTCTGAGCCTTTCCAAAAAGCATGACAGGATTTTATATCCATGCATCGTTCTCACTTAAAATTGCAAAAGCGTGAGAGGATCCTATGATGATGCATTGTAAGTATGGTATGATATTCTGATGATGCATTGTAATATGGTATGGAAAATCTAATTCATAAGGGCCCACATAATATTATTCAGGTAGCCATGATAATCAAATGCCCAGGAGGTCATGATGATATGACTGTGCATATCCATATAAATATGGGGAAAAATATGAGGTAAAAAACCACTATACCTTATCAATTTTACCGCTCCTCAAATTTCCAACTTTTTTTTTTAAAAAAAGGTACGATTTATATAAGGTGGAAAATAAGGTTACAATTTTTTTAACTATCTATTCCAGTTGGACAGTATAGGTTAGATATGTTTTTTTATAACATTCTCAAGAACTTGAGACCTAAAAAGTCGAGAGTTATACTTACCCAAAAACAAGAAGTTCTAGAGTTATTTTTTTTTTCAACGCGAGCCTACTTTGTACATGGAAAATTCGAATTTAAAACTTCGAACTTTTAAGGTCCAAAGTTACCGAAGTTTTTTTTTTTTACAATTTGAGGTCTTGAATGTATCCATGTCAAAAAGAAAAAACGTAAAAAAAAAAAAAATGACTTCGGTAACTTCGAACTTTCAAGTTTCGAATAGAACCAATTTGGGACCTTGAACATCTTGTATTTAAAAATAATAATTTCTTGAGACACAAACATAAAACTTCGGGTCTTCACGATCCAAAATAAGGGAAATCTTGCTAAAGGAACTCCAAAATCCAAACTAAGGCAATCTAAAACCCAAAGAATAGATGATCATCATCATCATTATTCGAGCTTTATCCAAACTAATTGAGATTGGCTTAGTGAAATAGATGTGACAAAAGATTGATATTAACTATCTAAAAATAACTAAATACGAAAGCAATATCAAACTTTAATTTATAAATAACAATAAAATTTTCAATTTTAGACCATGAAATCCAAGGCTATATTTTTCAAATCCACCATTATTGTCGTTGAAAAAGATCAAAAAAGAAAAAGAATATTGACTCGAAGAGTTTGGAAAAGCCGCTTTATCCCCTGAAGTTAGAGCCCACTTCAAATAGGTAGGGATATATTGCTTAGTTGAGCATAAATCCGTTGTAGTCTAGTTGGTTAGGATACTCGGCTCTCACCCGAGAGACCCGGGTTCAAGTCCCGGCAACGGAAATCTTTAGAGGGGTTGTGGTTTGATTTCAACCGGAGCTCCCTACACTCATCACCGTAAGAGGTTTTGACACCCAGGCTTTTTTAATCATGGCCAAAAATGATAACTTTTTATCATGGCCAAAATTGATCCAAATGGATAGTCTGGATGATGTTTTAGAAGATGAACTTAGGTCAAATGATTAATCGAAAAATTTTTTATTTATAAATCTATTTTTAGATAATATGTTAGAATATGCACTATTTTTTAGAAATTGAATTTTATTTTTTCTTTCATATTCATACATATCGAGGTCAAATGATTAATTGGAGATTTTTCTAGTGACGAAACAACATTTTTCAATGAGTTTTTTAGATGCACCTCACTTTGTGCTAAATAGTTTAATTACTATTATTGCTAAATACAAGGTGCTAAATACTTTAATTATTGTGTATACTAAATGCCAGTAAATACTTTAATTATTGTGTATACTAAATGCCAGTAAATACTTTAATTATTGTGTATACTAAATACTTTAATTATTGTATTATTGCTAAATACACGGTGCTACATACTTTAATTATTGTGTATACTCCGATGAATAATTCAAGAAACGATGCTAAATACTTTAAGTACTTTAATTGTTGTGTATCCTCCGATATATTTTTCAAGAAACGGTGCCAAATACTTTATGAATTTTTTAAGAAACGGTGTTAAATAGTTTAATTATTGTGTATACTCCGATGAATTTTCATATTATGTAAAGGGTAAGCTTTCCAAAAAAAAATTTCAATTCTTTTTTTTTTCACAAAAATTTATGGTAGTTTTTACACAAAAGAAAGGGATAAACATGGTGTCAAAGAATTATATTGTTAAAATGCAAGTTTTTTTCAATTCGTTTTTTTTTTCACACAAGTTTATGGTAGTTTTCACACAAGAGAAAGGGATAAACATTGTGTCAAAGAAATATATTGCTAAAATGCAAATTTTTTTTCAATTCTTTTTTTTTTTACAAAAATTTAACACATTTTTCACACAAGATAAAGGGATAAACATGGTGACAAAAAAATTATATTGTTAACATGCTAAATACTTTAATTATAGTTTGTATTCCGATGAATTTTCATATTATGTAAAGGGTAGGCTTTTCATATTTCTCCTATTGTATAAAACTTATATAATTCTCCCTATCCAACTGTTTATTTTGAATGGAAAGCTGAGATGGTCCAATCACAATGTCACTTCTCTACAATATTATACAAAAAAAATTTCTACTAAAATAAAATGATCGAAATACCCTTGAACACTTTAGAGGTATTTTGGTTATTATATTTGTCAAAAATATTTTTTAATATTATTTTTAGATGCACCCCATAGAGATGATATCACATACCATATTTTATATTTATATAATTTGTAGAAACATACTACCAATTAAAAGGCATCAGATTTAGATTAAATGGCCAGTGGCTCACTTGATCTAAATTGGATGGCTAGATGGTGAGGGGATATATCTTCTATACAGTGGATGAAGTATAGAAATATTTCCCATATGTACAAGATGTGTGATTTATATAACGATGCATGTGGTGTTCTACCTAATACATTTTAGTTGGGTAATGTAGATTTGACCTACCTTTTTAAGATAATGTCAAAAATGTCAAAAAAATTCTATATATGTTGAGACAATGTCATATCCACATTGCTCAAACGTAATAGATAGTGTAAATTACCAATTTGAAAATATTTACAAAGGTTACTTGTGCCGGCTGAAGAGAGGTGTCATGCTAATAGAAGGGGCTGTGGTTGTGCTTGTAGCACCACCACACCCTAGTCAACACGTTGTCATTTTCATTCCCGTTGCACTACCTGTTAACACCTTCAAGAAATAACTATTAAAAAATAGGTAGGGGTATCCTAAAAAGAAAAAAAAATAAAAAGGGGCATCTGGGATTATTATCAAATCATTTTAGTGATGGACGTAGCTCATTCAAATTTAGGTGGTTTGCCGTTATTCTATGATCTTGACCATTCATCTCAATTAAATTCAATCGATGGAAAAACAAGATGCCACCATAGCATAGGCTTTAACGTGATTAGCTTGACTCGAACCATTTACAATGAACCTTACTAAAAGTTTCTCTCTATGCCTTTACATAGGAATGCCACTATATTTGCTCTATCCTACTCAAAATAAATTGAAAATTTGTATTTCCCTAAAGATAAAGGGAGAAAATGATCAAAATACGCATATGAGATGAACTATTACTATTGTGTCCATATTGTTTAAGTTAATTTCCAACTACCCATAAATGTAAAATACTAATAGTACATCTATTTTGGGTATTTTTATGAGTCTTAGGACTCATATGTACAAATGAGTGTGCTCTTAAAAATCCATTTTTGAGATAGATTTTAAACCTAATTTTTTTAAAATATATAATTTCTAACATGGAGATCATGAATATATATAAAAAATAAATTTTTAAAAACTGAAAATAATAATTTTATGAAGAAAATATTTAAACAAATAATTTTAACTTTGTTTGGAGGGACACTCATTTGCATCCATCTTTAAGATAAATGTTTTATTCTAATAGATATAGGAGTGCACCTCCTATATATACAACAATTATCTTTTTAAGAAAAGGAAGCAGCACTTAAGAAAAGCAAAGAGCATTTTTTACCACATTCTCTTTTCTTCTTCTTTTTTTTCTTTTTTTGTTTGAGTATGTCATTAGCTAGAGGGAAAAGTTTATATAGAGCCTAAGCTCTAAACAATCAAATTGGCGCCTACCTCAAAACTTTCACTAGAAGAGGTTGTTTTGATGCCCAAATATCATCGAATTGATCATCTCCACATTAAGATGCATGGACATGAGAAAAAAATAGATTTCAAATTTTATAAATAGTGCATCTTGTAAAGCATTTTTGGACAGTGAATTTTCAATATTTTCAAGTTTTCATAGATCTACTCGATCTACACTATTTTTTAAGCTTTAAATTTTATAACTAAAGATGAAAATATAATTTAAGACTATCACAAAACTTTCCAGCATTGAAATCATATCTCTCAACACTATTTAAAGGTAGGCTCTAACTTGATCGTTTAGAGCCTTGGCTCTATACAAACCGCACCCCTAACTAGATCCATATAACTTTGTTTAAAATATATCCCATGTGAAAGTGGAGAATAATGTTGAGTTATGGGCTGTTTATTTGATTTGTGCAAGTGACTAATATCTTTATCCCAAGTGCTTGCCCTTTGTCTCTACTGATCTATCCCCAAAATCAGAAATTGATGGTTAAAATCTTAGAAGTCCTCCTCTTTTAAAGAATGGCAAACGTACCCATAACATTTATGAATATCATTTGTTAAGACACTAGGCATTCTTGAATAAACAAAAGAGCATGCATAGTATGCTATTTGTGGGAGCATATGTTATACACCTACTGCCTCTGTGAGATGACCTCCTTTGGAAGATCTTTTTAATTTTAAATTTTGAGAACCACCCAAGAATCAATATATGATTAGTTTTAAAAGAAATAAAACTTGAATTTACCTTCTAAATTAAACGGTCTCTGTTCAATCTTGAGACATTATTTTTTTCAGCTTGGCAATTTTGAAATCCTTTTATAGAGGCTAGTCTATAGATGAAAACAGACATTATTTTTTTGAAAAGTTGCAATTTTGACCGGTCAGTTTTGGTTGTCCGGCTGGGTATTTTTATCTAAATCTCAGCCCAATGGCTATATATTATAGGATATTTTGATGCGCTCGATTTATCTTTTTAATCAAGGATCAAGCGTTAGTTTAAGGATAACCCCATCTTGGTCATTATGCAATTTTCACTTGCAGCTATCATGAATTTGAAAAAAATCAACGGTTATCCATGAACCTATCCCGGCAACGGTGATGTATATTCATAGCGAAGGCCACAACCGCACATTAATAAAGATTAAAATTTGTTTCAATTAACAATAATCCGTTGTAGTATAGCATGGTTTATA
>NW_006497421.1:245195-303865 GCF_000471905.2 Amborella trichopoda
ATATATATATATATATATATATATATATATATATATAATAACATTAAAAACAAAAAAAAAACCCTAAATTCCTAAAATCGAACTCCAAATTTTGTTTTTGTTGTTAAAAAATCGTTGTTTTATTTATTGCAATAAATAATATTAGTCAAATATTGTCTGAAATATCCTAAAACAGCTGCAAAATTAAGAAAAAAATTAAAAAAATTTGGGTTTGGGATTACTTTGTATGCTTCAATCTCAAAATCGAGCCCCAAATCTCACAATTTCAATGAAATCAGGAGTATTGAAATATATATGTACCTCTGTGATCATCAAAATCCCCAATTTTTTATCGAAAAAAACTGAAAAACCAGGCCAAAATCAAACTAATGGCGGATTTTTCATAAGAAAATGAAGAATACAAGAAAACGCACCAAAAATTCGTCAAAATTGATCTAATCTTGGAGTTTTTTATTCAATATTGATGGAGTTATAGAAGATTTGAAGGACTGGTACAATAATTGAACCAAAAAAAGGACAGAAAAAAGCATCAAAAGCTGCAAAAAATGGCGGATCATATGTTCTACCCAAATAACGGGCACTGTTACAAATAATGGCCGTTATTTGCTGTGGTGCCATTATTTTGTTATATCGCCAAACCGGATCGGGTTTTAGAAAGCCAGTCGGTTTGGTAAAAAATCGTCGGTTCAAGGCCAAACCGGCCGGTTATTTAGTCGATTTTTTTCAGTACAATGTGTTTTTTTTCTAGTACACTAAAACCGGACCTAACTGGAGTTGCCACCCCACCGATAGCGAACTAACTAGCCGATTTTTCAAACACTGGCTGGTAGCACCACCACACTCTAGTCACCACTTTGTCATTGTCATTCCCATTGTGCTACCCGTTAACACCTTAAACTTACTCCTAAACTACTTAAAAAATGGGTAGGGGTATCCTTAAAAAAAAAAAAAAGAGGCGTTTGGGATTATTATCGAATCAATTTAGTGATGGACCCAGCTCATTCAAATTTAGGTGGTTTGCCCTTATTCTATGATCTTGACCGTTCATCTCAATTAAATTCAATCGATGGAAAAACATCGAGTAGGTTTTAACGTGATTAGCTTGATTCGAAACCTTACAAACAGTTATCTCTATGCCTCTACATAGGAATGCCCTCCCTCCTTTGATTGCACCACCCTCGTAATAACATTACAGACCTCAAATGGCCAACACTCCAACGGCCTTTGAGGGTGGGGACATAAATGTCATCATCTCAAATGTTCTCGACGACAATTGGCTGGATTCAGGTGACGTTTCAAAGGATTCTGGGGAAGAAGACGGGGGTGGATCCCTGGATTCCGGCGAGAATGCGTCTTTTTGGGAAGTGCAGCGATGCTTGGTAGAGGTACAAACATAGAGCAAGAAGATCAAGAATTGCAGTAAAGCCAAGCAAAAAACAAATGAATCGAAGACCACGATATTCAGATTTCACCCTACTAACTCAAGAAACCAAAGAACATGGTGCAAGAATGTAAGAAATAATTACAAATAAAGCAAAGAAAAAGACAGAATTACACCAAAGGGACTAACATTCACCCGAAAACACAGAAAACTAACTGAGATTCAAATAAGTGTTCGTAAACTAGGCTGGTCCAACTCGGAACCGGCTGGTCAAATTAGCCGGTTTTGGTTGTCCGGCCGGGTATATTTATCTAAATCTCAAACTTCAAAATAAATTTTTTCGAACTTTGTGACATACTCATGATTTCATATTTCACATCAGATGGGTGCAAATAATTGTGATCTCCTTGTATCAAAGATGAATGTTCTTATTATAAACTTTTTAAAATAAACAATAAAAAAAAATACAAAATAGAGCCTTTTAAAGCTCAAGTTCTATTTCTATGTTCATAGTCACATCCCTAAGATGTATAATACCATCAAAAAATAAACTCAAAGCTCTCTATCCCATTTTTCTCTTAGCTTGTGCGTGTATGTTAGACACTCTCTTCCTTGAAAGTTGAAACAGTTGAAAGAGTAAGATGTGGCATTTGATGTGACACAAAGGTGGGAGAAATACTATTCTATTCGAATTTATTTTTACTACTAGTTGTGAAATTTGTAGCTAAAAAATTATAAATCATAAAGATCTATGAACGCTTGAAAATTGACGGTCTAGATAATACATTACAGTATTTTTTGGGCTTGGGCTTGGGCTTGAAGTCCTTATTTGCTTCACTACTATAATGAGAAGGTCGAGATAATCGATTTGAATGTTTTCTAACATTGAAACTATATTTTTGGGTGAGTTTGAGGTGATGCTTAATTTTTTTCTATAAAGCCCATTTTTTAATGTATTTTATATTTTTTAAAATATTATTTCTACTGTTCTTTCTTTTTCTTTTTCTTTTTTTCAAAAATCCGATCCAACCGTTTCAACCAATAGTTGGGTCGGTTTTGTGGACCGTACCTCTGACCAATTCAATTGCTAGTCGGATCTTGAAAACGCTTGTTAATACAATTCAAAACACACAACCCAACTTTCTTTTCTTTTTTTTTTTGGGTAGATACAACCCCACTTTTTCTCTAATATAGGTCTGTTATGCAAAAACTTTGTTATTTTTTATTTCTTTATTGTATTTGTAGTTGTTTAAAATTAGAGTCTTAATTGGATACGATTGTCATGTGTATGGTTGCCATCATAGTTAGCAAGGCCTGATTAGACCACGCAGTCAGACTGCTAACCTGTGTTTTGGCCGGTCCAATCTAAAACAAAAATATAATTTGGTCATAAACCAATTAAATCAATATCAGAGCATCCAAATTTCAACATGTTAAACAATGTTGAGAAAAAAAAAGTTCAATTTTATTTTATAACTTGTTTCATATATATTTTGAAATCAGTTTGTCCCAGTTGAATAGACAGTTTGACTAATTTAGATTGGACCAAACCCTTCACTGATTTAGTGGGCGGTACAACCCTGATAACTATTTTCGTAATATTTATTACTATTTCAAACATGAATTTGAGTTATGTGAAAAAGTGTCATTGTGTGGGGAAAGTAGACCCTTGAAGTTTATTAATAGGTTTTGGGTCTACCTTGAGAGAAAGTAGAGAAGTTTTTTTTGAAGTCGATTATTCATTCTATTGTGTTTCAAATCGATTATTTGCTCTCCCTTAGTATAGGTGTGGTGTTATATTCATGTGTTTCAAATCGATTATTTGCTCTCCCTTAGTATAGGTGTGGTGTTATATTCACAAATTGACATTTGATGGCTCTGTTCTTTAACAAGTTGAAGAAACACACAAGTGGAAATAAACTAAGAAAGTTAACCACATCAAAAAATCTAAACTAACTAAGAAGGTTAAAACATGAGAAAGAATATCAAGTAAGATTTAAATTTAAATGTAGAGTATTACACCAATAGCATTCAGCCTTTCTCGGTCCCATACCATGTACATGTCTCATGAAAACATTGTGAACCAATCCTTTGGTCATAGAGTTGGCTAGTATAGCCTCGGTGTATGTATATGCCAAATCAATATCACCAGTCTCGATCCCATCTCTTATGTAATAAAACACAGCTTTTATATGCTTCAACTTTCTAAGAAACCATATGAACGCAATCGGTATCTACAAAGTGGACAGGTATCAGCCTTCTGAAGCCACTTGCATATGCAGGTCTTATTTCATGCAAGTCTTATGAAATACATGGTTGCAACCCATTGCCCTAACATCAAGAGGATCACTGCAAAATTCCTTTAGACAAATAGAGCAAAGATCCCCTTCACCTATGTCCTTCACTGTCCCCAAGCCTTTCTGAATACTATATTCGAGTCTTTCATCTTCCATCTTCTCGAGAGATTGGACTTACAAACTTCACAAAAAGCAATGAAAACAAAGGATACGAAGAAAAACTTGTCAGAATCTTGGAGAAATGGAGAATTAGATTGGTTTGTTTTAAAATTTCGCAAGAGGAGGAGATGGATGGAGAGCATTCCTATAATTAGAACTGACGTGTTCCTACACACAAATGAAGATAAAAAAACCACAAAATTGTCTATATTTCAGCCAAAAAAATAATCAAACTTATGCGGAAAATGATTCAAGAGAAAATCTCTCTCTCTCTCTATAGTAGGAAATGATTATGTAAAATTTAAGGCTCTTCTAAGCACATTTAAGAAACTAGATTACATACAAAGAAACTATTTACTTATTGTACAAGGTCACAATCATTCTAGTCCTTGAAATTTCAAAACTAGTAGTTATAAGAGTGTCATTGAATATATACAAAGTTCCAAACAAATATTCTCCGACTTTTGTGACAAGCCATCTAATTTGACATATATAATGAGTGATAATAGTTGTGACCTCGTTGTAATTAAAGATATTGGTATCTTTGTAAACAATTCTAAGAAATAATCTAAAATAAGGAAAAATATAAAAGTAAGTAGTTATGGCAAAATATTTTTCAATATTTGCTAAAATGATAGAAAACATAATATATACAACTAAATTTCTTTTTTCTGAATTTTTATTTCATTTTAAAAGATTCATCACCTAACTTGGAGATACTTGGAAGATTCAAAGTTACTCCAGCGAGTCCGAGTTGGCTCGCCAGAGTTTTTGCCCACTGCTCTCTCTCTCTCGTACAACAGAAAAAGAAATGAAGGGAAGCAAATTAAGCGAAATACGGTGCAAAAAGAACATCAAAAAATTAAGGAAAGCGAAAACTGAAACAGAGTAAAACTCAAAGAAAGATAAAACTAAGAAACCGAGAATCAGATTACAGAGGGTCCAGAAAAGCACAATTCAAGAAAGGACAGAACAAAGTGAAAATAAAGCAAAGGCAGAAAGAATTATTGTGAAGAAACAAATATTTTTCCATTAACCCGCATAAACCAGAATGGAAATGAAACTTAAGAAATTGAAATTCATTTGGTAAGACTGTTCTAATTCACCAAACAATCCACACAAGACTAAATTTATATTCCTAATCATGCAAAGAGGCTAAAAAAATAAAGCAAGGGCCAAGCAGTATGCATTCATTATTCATAAACGAAAAAGAAGCACAAGAAACATAATAAATTTACTTCAAATTATGAGAACGATTTGAATTTTTTCAACACTTAACATAAAAAGAAAAAAAAAAGAAGATAAGAGTGTGAAGCTTTACGAAGATGAAGAACGTACCCAAAGTAAAGGAGTCTTCAGGACTTGAACAAGACGAAAGTAATGAAGCCTTTCTCTCTCTACCGCTCTATAGGGTGGTTTATGGGTAAAATCAAGAGAGAAAAAACAGGATTCTTTCTCTCTCTAAATCACTGTCCTGTCTTCGCTCTCTTGGCCTGAGTAAGAAGCTATCCTATCCTTCTCTTTTATTTATAAATTACACTCTATCTTTATGTGTTATTTTTTTTTCTTTTTAATCAAGGATTGGTTTAAACTTTAAAGATAACCCTATCCTAGTCATCATGTAAATCTCAAGAAAATAATATTATTTAGCAAAAGGCCCTATAATCTTGGAGATATTTTTGGTAACTTTTTCCAAGTTAGTAATCGGTAAATTGATTGATTAGACCGGCCTAACCGGCCAATCAAAAAATCTTAAAAAAAATAATGAAAACTAAATAAAAAAATATCTTAAAACCTATGAAGAGTATATGATGAAACAAAACACAAAGAAGTTGAAAATTAGTGAAAAAATTTTAATTTTAGAAATTTTATTTTTGTCAAAGGTATTTTTATAAATTTTCAAAAAGGACGGGAAAAAATAAAAATAAGTATTCATAATAAAAACATATTACAAACAAATAAACACTAGTTGGGCTAGGGATCATGGCCAGCCTAACCGGGCCTTGTGTTGTATTTTTTCTCTTTTATTCTTTTAGGCCTAAACTAATATGATTCCAACCAAGGTTGGCCGGTAGTGGGCCCATCCCAAAAACAGTGCCAGTGCCTGTTAAGACTAAAGCACAAAGGTGGCATAGTAAGAATATAAATCCCTGTATTTTTTCGAACTAGATAAACCCGGTGTAAAAAAAAATAAAAAAAATAAAAAGAATACATCATAATAGAAACTAGGAATGAGAGAGATTACTTAAAAGTCAAGGAGTAAAAGGGGCCATATCAAAACTCAAGGATGGAACGGTCATTTGGTACAAAGGCACGGTGATTTCTGACCCTTGAATTGGCTATATAAATTCTTAGCCTCTCTCTCTCGTTTGATTCCACCATCCTCGTAATAACATTACAGACCTCAAATGGCCAGCACTGCAACGGCCTTTGATGGTGGGGACATAAATGTCATTATCTCAAATGTTCTCGACGACAATTGGCTGGATTCCGGTGAAGTTTCACAGGATTCCGGTGAAGAAGAGGGGGGTGGATCCCTGGATTCCGGCGAGAATGCGTCTTTTTGGAAGGTGCAGCGATGCTTGGTAGAGGTAATTTTGGGTTTTTTGTTTTTTCATAAAAAGTGATGAATGATGAAAAGTCCTTTGCATGAGATAAAATTGTGAATTTTACTCAAATTTAATTTGAATAAAAGTAAAAACCCTTTTAAGCCAAATCTTGTGCATAAAAGCTTAATTTTTTTGTTGAATATTAAAAAAAAAAGATTTATAATTACATCGGTTAATGGTGTGTTTGAATTAATGATAATTCAGACAAGATTTGGATAAACATCTTCTTTTTTTCTGGATTTGAAAAATGATAATGGAATAGGTAATGAATGTATTGTTTGATTTTTAAACATTTTATATGAAAATTATTCAATTTGTGATAGAGTTTTGCCTTTTTTTTTTAGAGATAGATCGATTGATATATCCTGTCTGGTTGCAAATTTTAGATCTCAAACGCTGGTTTAGATGACTGAAAATCTCTTAGATTTTTTTTTTTTTTTTTTGGGGACTCTTCAAATAATATTTGAGCTTCTTAAATTAGAAGATGATTCTTAATTCTTTGTTATTTTTTGGCTGACCGTTTTTTCTATTTTTTAAGAAACTTTGATATGGCATTTAATGTGGATTTATGAATGTCGTCGCTGTTCTCTTGATTTATCATCTAGAAATTAGAAATTAAGAGAGAGAGGGAGAGAGAGGATCACAGAAAATGGACCACAAAAAATAAGAGAGAGAGAGAGAGAGTGGACCACAAAAAATGAGAGAGAGAGAGAGGGAGGATGGAACTAGAGAGAGAGAATGTGGACCATAAAAAAATGTGAGAGAGAGCATGTGGATCACAAAAAATGAGAAAAAAAATGAGAGAGAGAGAAAGGTGGTGTAACTAAGGCCCACGGAAATAAGACACATGGCGCGAGTGAACTTGGATTGTGGACCACATAAAAGAGGCGATCATGGTTTACATATTGATTGGTGAGAATCACCCTGCTTGCCTATCCAAACGGTGGTAAGTGGCCACATCATCAAGTAATCCAGGCACAAATAATATTTTTTCTATAGGATTGTATATAATGGAATTATTTATCTTTTGTATAAGGAAATCACAATTATTTACAATAATATGATGTGAAATCTGATAGTTTAGACATGTCATAAAGTTCGAAAAAGCTGTTTTTGAACTTTGAGTTTGGTCAATGAAATAAATGTAACCATCTAATTTCACATCCAACGGTCAAAACTATTGATAATCACCTTGAACCAAAGATGAATAAAACAAAATTTATTTTTAATCCATTTCTACCAAAATTTAGGTTAGACAATAGGCAAACATGCGCACCAGGGCTAGCATTGGGCCACGCACTCTGTCCGGCCCAACTCTCAGCCTATACTTCAAAACTAGGGCTACGCCACAAATTGTGGCCCGAGAATAGGGCATGGATAATGGTCACAACATGAGCAGCCATGTTTTTGCTTTTGCCTTTTTGGCCCCAGCCGGTCCAAGATTGGGCTAAGACTAAGCCCAGGCCGGCACTATAGGGACCCAAGAGTCACGACCAAATCCAGCCTGCTACCAGCCCAAATAGAAGAGAGATTTCCTAAGTGATAAACACAGGCAAACTGTCCCCTAATGCAATAGAGCACACACAAATGAACTAAAAAAATTTATGGTATTGTATACAACGAGATCATTTATTTTTGACATAAGGTGGTGACAATTACTTATAGTCATCCGATATGAAATCCGATAGCTTGGGTGTGTCACAAAATTCGAGAAATATTTTTTTGAACTTTTAAATGTAGTGACCGAATTTTACATTCAACGGTCAAGTTATATACTTTTGCAAAACTTATTCTCTAAAAGAAAAATATAGAAATATGATCTTTATTTGAAGTCTTTAGATTACATAACTGCAGGAGTTCATAGAAGTAGGCAATTCAGACGAATCAAAACTCCAGCAAGACGTGATCGGGGCCCTTAAGATTGCCAGATCCTCGGAATTTTGCACTTGTGGGGGTGGCCCATGCACCGCATGCTTGAAGCACGAGGTCGCACACCTTCTTCGAGTTTCTGGCTATGATGCAGCTCTCTGTAAATCCAAATGGAGGACCACAAAACACATTCCTAAAGGTATTTTTTTTCCCTTTTTTCGTTTTTTATGTTAACGACAACTAAAATCAAAATCTAGATTAGTTAAATTTATTTGGAAGCCATAAAAAAGAAAGCACAATACATTCTATAAGAAAATGTTTTAATAAGGCTGCAGTTTTCTACAATGCCCAAATGATAGTAGTGGACTAAACATCGTGTAGTTCTATAGTCCATTGAAACTGCACTGTCCAAGTAATAGTATTGGACTGTATTATATAGTCCAACACTGTATACTCCATTGCAACTGTAGAAATTTATTGGTCCAGTAGAGCTTGTGAATTACATTGATGAATAGTGAGAAAGGCAGAAAATTGGGGCCATGTTATGTTAACTGTTGGATCCACTTTTTCGCAGCTACCATCTTTTGATCAAGTCATGATCTAAAGATTGGATGGTCATGAGCTAATAATAGAATGTGATTTTGATAATCCCATGGCACTAAACTTTGTCATGAAATGAATAATTTAGTACGAGCGCAAAAGTGTTGTTTTCGCAATGGAGAACCCTCTACATAGGCGATCTGGATACAAAATCACCGGGTTTTAAAATACTACCCAAAAGTGTTGTTTTGGTGTTTGAGAACCCTCCAATTGATCATCTCGATCTCAATATTTATGAAAGGAAAAAATTCAAATCTTAAAAATAGTGAATCTTGTAATATGTTATCTATACCATCCCTTCTCAAGATTTTCACGTATTCATTGATATGCTTAATCTCCATTGGCTTTAAAGTTTTAAAATTCATAATTATAGATGGAAAGGACCCGGTTTCTATGCGGCCAAGCCTGCATATGTAGAAATGTGGGCCTCTTAATCAATCTATTTTTGAGATGGATTTTTTTAAGGAAACAAATTTTCAGGCTATCATAAATTTTTTGCACTAGAACTGCTGAGTTGAAAGTGCAGGTTTGATTTCTAAAGGTGGATGCCTTACATAAACAAATTGTATCCTAAACTAAATGGTATAGCATATTAGAAGACCACTTACTTCTTTGTATATGGATATCACAATCAGCTTTAGTCATCCTTTGTGAAATTTGACAACTTAGAGGTGTCAAATAATTTGGAAAATTTGACCCCTTAGGGACTTGGAAATTACAAGCATCATATGGCGATTTTCAGCATGTAGATATGGTCATGTAGACGTAGTGACATTAGAACCATGTAAATCTTGACATTCTTATGATTTTCAACTTCCGGGTCAGGTTTATATAAGGTGCCCATCTTATACTATACAAGCAACATGCACCTCCAAATTTTGTCAAAAGATGTAGTTTTCATGTTCAAAAACCTTAAAATGACTTAAAAATCTGCTTTTCTCCCTAATTGTGAATTTTTAAATTTAAAAAAAATGTACAAATTAAGGAAATCTATGAACTTTTGAAATTCTTAAAAATATATGGTCCAAACAACTTGTTATAAGATGCAATATTTATTTGAATTAAAATTCTTTTTCTCTTCATATCCATAAAAGTTAATGGTCAAGATTCAAGATGATTAAATGGAGGGTTTTCCAACTTTGGAAACTCTGTTGTAATGGATTTTTTTAAGTGCCCATTACTTTTATAGTATGAGGTTTGTGAGAAATTTCTCTCTTTTCTATATTCAACTTCTGGGAGAAAATCCCATATATATGTACAGAGGTAGATACATTATACCGTGTGACATACAAAAAGGTGTAAAAAAAAAAAAAAATTAATATAGCCAGCCTGATTAGGGAAATATTACGTAACTACAAAATATATAAAGAAATGTACATGATTTCATAAGGTTATCACCTGATATAGACTTTGTCCATTTCTTTTGATTATATTTGCTTTGTATTGTTGATGTTCACTGTTGTTTTCTCTTGTTTTCTACACTGCCATTAACCATCTGCTATGGTGCTAAGGTGTTCTGCACAACAACTCATGCATTAGCTCTTAAGACATTAACCATCCTCTCCCTTTTTTGAATGTTTTACCAACCTTTCCCTGATTCCTGCCTCTTCTTTCTTTTGCAATTTCAGGAAAACATGAATACTTAGATTTAATCCTTGCCAACGGATCTCGACTCATTATCGAGCTCGATTTCAGGGCCGAGTTCGAAATTGCAAGATCTAGCCAAGACTACCATAACCTTGTCAACCTATTACCGGAGGTTTATATCGGAAAGCCGACCACCTAGAGGCCATATTATCCATAATTTGCGAGGCCGGAAAAAAGTCATTGACAGAGAGGAAAATGCACATGGGCCCATGGAGAACTCGAAGGTACATGCAAGCCAAGTGGCTTGGGCCCTACAAGAGGATGGTCGACCCCACGGATTCGCCAAAATTTACTTTCTCCGCAATCGGGTTTCTCGGGTCACTGGAATCTCATTTACCGGCTATTATTCCAGCCACAGTGAGAGTGGCTTGAGGGTGTTTTTGAAATTTTGTAATAACAATGATCAAAAATACCCTCGATTTTGAAATAAGTAAATTTTTCCCTAATGCAGTTTGAGCCACGTCCATTTACTTGAGATGAGGCTTTGTAATATTAGTTGGTGAGAAATTTTTGGTGCAATGTATGCAATTTATGAGTATTTTTTAAATATATTATTTTAAACTTGTTCTCATTTTGAAGTGCAACTTTACCATACATCACAAAACTTATGCCACTGCCCTTCAAAAATCGCACCCTTTAGGCCTATTTAGATGTACTCTTCATCACTAATAATTTATTATTCGATAAATTTAATTTCGAGAATGAATTATCTATATTTTTGGCAATGTCTATGGTTAAGTAATATGAGATAAACTTATAATAAACACTTTTATGCATTGCCTAGGCTCTAAACAATCAAATTCGAGCCTACCTTCAAATAGTGTTGAGAAATGTGGTTTCAATACTGGAAATCTTTTTTATAGCCTTAAAATATATTTTCATCTTTATTTATAAAGTTTAAAGCTTCAAAAATAGTGTAGATCAACATATTTATAAAAAATTGAAAATCTTGAAAATTGACGGTCTAAAAATACGTTACAAAATACACTATTTCCAAAACTTGAAATCCATTTTTTTCTCATGTCCATTCATCTTGATGTCGAGATGATCAATATGAAGATATTTGGGCATCAAAACAACCTCTTTCAGTGAAATTTTTGTGGTAGGCTCCACTTTGATTGTTTAGAGCCTCGGCTCTATATAAAATTTTCCCTTTTTTTAAAGCTATTTTTATTTTATTTAAAGTACTTTTCTTGAAATCATGTGTTTTTAGAAATTGCTAATAATAAAATATAGATCACCAAAAATTAAGTAATCAAATAATATTATATACAATGCAAATTATGTACCAAATGTCAAATGTCTAACAAAATAATATCACCAAAATATATTAATTTTAGATAAAATAGTATACTCTCGACAAAATTAAGCACAACTTCAAATAATATTTGTGGTACTAATTTGGGATTGTATCGTATACTTTACTATGATATGACAAACTCATTCTTCGCTATCAAATATTATTCGCAAGGGACTCGTTTTCCTACCCACTTTTTCAATGCCTCCCATTCTTCTCCTACTTTCAACCAAACACCTATAAAACCACTAAAGGAAAAATTAGGCGGTCTAACTGATAACCGCTTAGTTAGATTGAAACCGACCCAGTAAAGGAAAAATTAGGCGGTCTAATCGATAACAGCTCAGTTAGATTGAAACCAACCAGTGGTCAGTGGTTTCGGCCAGTTTTGATGGTTGGAAACTTATATAAAATCATAAAAAATAAGATATTTTGTTTGTAATGTATTATTTTTTAAAAAAAATTTCATCATTGTAGAAAAAATTAGAAATTATTTTGGCTATTATTTTTAACTTTTTCCATCTTTTTATAAAATTTTAAAAATAGCCCTGGGTACAAAACAATTCTTTAAAATCCATATTTTTCATTAATTTTCAACTTCATTTGGATATAATTTGTTTAATCATTATTTAAGTATACTCTTCAAATTTTATTAGATTTTTTTTACATTTTTTTAACATATTTTTTTTACTGTCTAGGACTTATACGGTTAAAATGGTTTAATTGATCTGTTTACTAGTTAGGTTGAACCGCTTCCGGGCTGATGTCAGGTTAACCATTCCACTTCGATTTTTCCTAAGATAAAACTTCCACTTCGATTTTTCCTAAGATAAAACTCAAATAAGGTCATCAAGGTGACCTAATTGGGGTAAAACAAATAGGGTTATTTTTTTCCTTTACATAGCAAATCCTTCCCTTTCTATCTTTCTATCAGAGAATCCCTCACTCAAGGAGAGAGAATTGTTTACCAATCTACTGTGTCATGTTTGTTTTTATGGGAAAGTGGATCTAAAGAATTTTAAATGTTTACACTAGTATTATCAATTATATTATATTAGCCAGTAAATATTATCAAGATCGGACTAGTAATTAATAAGTGAGGAGTTTCGTCTAATTAAACCAATTGACTATAAGTAGAGTCATTTGAATTGTATCTTAAAAATAGGAAAAAAAATAATAAAAAATTAATTTAATATATATATATATATATATATTAAAAATTTATCAAACTTTATTTAACTGGTTGAACAAATCGGCAGAACTATCCAAACACTAATTTTGACTGTCGATCCAACCTTCTTGTTATCTAAACCAAACCAATCAAAGCAGCAGTCAACCCATTGTGCTGATCTTGATAACTATGTTTCACATTACCATGCAAATTTACGACGTGCCATGGGAAAGTGGTTTCATATCCTCATGTCTAAGCATAAAGCTGAATTCTTGAATTTCTCTCTGCTTGGAATATTTTTCCTTGAACCAAACATGAAAAAAAAACCATTTTAGAAATGAGAAAATTTTTCCTTGAACCAAACATGAAAAAAAACCCATTTTAGAAATGAGAAAAGTTTATCTAAGGTTGAATCTTTAAAATGTAGAAATACCGATGCACCTAAAAAATCCATCAGAAAATATTGTTTTATTGTTAAAAAACCCTCTAGTTGATCATCTCAACATAGAGATGTATGAATATGACAAAAAAAAAGATTACGATCTTGGAAAAGGTGCATCTTACAACACATTATCTAGACCGTCCATTTTCAAGATTTTCATATGTTTGTAGATCTACTTGATTTTAACTATTTTTGAAGCTTATAATTTTATAACTAGATATGACAATGGATTTTCAGATAATAAAATAGAGGCTCTATCGTTATTAAACAAAGGAAAATTGTTTGATTGCATTTTTACAATAGGCGGCCCTAAAGTATAAAGCATTTATCTTAAAAATGGATGTAAATAGGTTGTCATTTAAAAACAATTAAAACTAATTATCCAAATATTTTTTAAAAAAATTTTATTTTTAATTTTTAAAAATTATATATTTTTTTATGTTCATAATCTTCATGTTATAGAATATTTTTTTAAAAAAATTCTTATTTTTAGTTTTTAAAAATTATTTATTTTTTCATGTTCATAATCTCCATGTTATAGATTACATGCCGTTAAAAATTACATCCAAAAATCGAGATTACATGCCGTTAAAAATTACATCCAAAAATCCATCTAAAAAAAAGATTTTTAAGAGGACTCATTTTTATATGGATTCATATAAACCGTGTCCTTAAATAAAT
The DNA here is from genome assembly GCF_000471905.2 of Amborella trichopoda. Next base: position 259,349 of record NW_006497421.1, read on the forward strand.
TCTAGGGTATTTTAATTGTGAGAAAACAAGTGGCCTAAAATCGAAAAGAAGGGCAAGTGGTCGGTGACAACCAGGCCTAAATCTTTGGCGCCTCCGCCTTTTCATGACTTCTAAAAAGAGGGAAAACGTATTAAATTAAATAAATAAAAAACAAAAAAAGGAACTTTTTCCTTCAATTTATAAATGCTCCATTTTCCATTGTTTTATCTCTCTTATTTGCAGGAATTCTCCTGCAATTTTCTCAGAAAAATCCCCTTTTTATCTTGTCCAGTGCAAATTTGAATTATGGTTGATTTGCAATCAGTTTGAAATGGCGGGAACTTTGAATATTAGTGTTTGTGGGTGTGAAAAGAATGCTGGATTTGTTGCAGAGAAATTATGGTTTGATTCTTGTGAATGCAGAGGATCTAGAGTGTGTTTCAGGCTTTGTAAGGTATGGAACTGATGGATTTATCAGTTTGTTTTTCCTCTTTTTATTTTTTATTTTTTTTATTGCGTGGTTTGAATATTAGATTAATTTTTCGATGATTTTTAGTTCAAGTTAAGGCTTTTTGGTGTCTTCGTGGCCATTAGTGGAGAAAATAAGCTTTTCTCTGGATAATTTTGAGGACAGAGTACTGGTTTATTGGTCTTGTGCGTGTACAAATGATGGATCTTTTGAGAAAATATTAAATTAAGTTGAAATTAGGGTCGATTGATTTGTTTTTGCTGTTAATGGATAGGATGAGCTGGTTTTGTTGCATTTTTATAAGGTACATGGTGGATTAGTTCATCTACAATGTATAACCAGATGGATACTTTATTTCCACCTTATTTCTATTATGTTTTAATGCTTTTCTATGGCATACAAAGTATGAAATCTTTGCCATGAGTTCAATTCCTTTTTTTAAAAAAAATGGGTTGTATTTTTTTTTGTTCTTCTATTTATTTATTTGTATGACTGGTTATTTCAACAGGGGGCCATTTGCAAGATCTGTTTTATCTTCTCCTTGTGTTTGAATTTCTATTGTATATTTTCCTTTTCCCTTTGTTGTTTTCATTTGTTCTTTTTCTGCCGTTACATGTGTAATTGTCTTAAAACAATTCAAAAAAAAAAAAAAATCGCCGCATATAGAATTTTCCTTTCAGTTTGGTATAAATTTCATGGTTCCTTTCCTAAGAGTTGGAGTGATTTGTTTCATTAATATTTCTAATCCTCCTTCTCTCGCCTTATTTTATTGATAGAAAAAACAGACCAAACGACTGCGATTGGGTTTTCTTCGCTATTGGGACATATCATAAATTTCAAAATATCAATTCTAATCTCCACAAGAGAATGAACATTGTTCTATATATGAACTTCTTTGTGTTGCTTTAATTTACCCACCAAGTTTGTGTTCTATTTATTTATTCATTGGCTCTGCTTCTTTATCTTTCTTCAAAATTCTCGACTGGCCATTAGCTTTGAAGGCTGTTAAATTGACACCTGGTGAAGCTGCTGTTCGCCAACTGGGGTAGAAGATTTTTATGCCTGTGTAAGATGAAACCTTTCAGAGCTTGTGTAGATAAATTTTGTAGTTTGGGAATTGAGCTTGGCATAACTTGGGCTTTATAGATGCGGTAGCTTTCATGGTGATGGTAACAATATGACCTGATTGAATTCCTTTGGCTCCTGCTGCAGCCTTTTCTTAATGCACATCTTTCTTTTGAGTGGTCTTCTTCTTCTTTCCCTTCTTGTTCTTCTTTGTGTAAAAGATTTTAGTTCCTTTCTGGGATACACCAGCAGAGATCAGATGTTCTTGACAAGGGGGTTAACAACTTTATTAGTTTGCAAAGTTTTATTTTTGATGGTACATCTCTGTTCTTGCACAAAGAATTATCTGGAAAGAATTGTTTGCATATTAGATGTATAACTATGAAAAGAGAATGGCGCTGATCGGTGTACTTGTGCAGTTGCTTGTGTTTGTAAAACATGTATATTTGATGTAACAAACTTATCTTTTGCATTTAGGATACATCATTCAATGGAAAACAATTAGTTTTAAGTCGTTCAACTAGAACTTTTCATGGTGTTTCAAGGAAGAGTTCCCCAGTTTGCATGACTATGGTGGACGAGAGACCTCCACTAGGTCAAAATGTCAAGAAACATGCCGGTGTCTTGGTACTTATTATCTTTTGACTTTTGTTCACTTATCTTATTACTTGACCTAATCGCTTACCTCTCAGTCTCTGCACTGCCTTTTTATCTTTTTCCCTTTTTTATGTATGTGGCTCTTATTCTTTACTTTTGAGTTCGACTGAGTACTTACCGTTTCCTAAACTATTCTGTAATTTCACGCAGGCCTACGATTTGGTTCAAGGAGCTCTAGTAAGTTCATGTTTATATATCCTTTCCCTTGCCCTTTCCAAAGCTTGCCTGATTAATTAAGTGTTTTCTTTTTAACAAACTTTTTTGTTCATGGATTGAAAAACCATGCATCCTGTATTTTATCTTCCATCATCGTGGATTGGGTATGTAATAATGAATATGTAATAATCAATTCTGCATTATTTTTCTATTCCCTTATTGACAATGTAGCTTTGCTTGTAGCACATGCTTGTGAAGTCACTTGGAGTAACTGGTTTATTTGTTACAATCAATTGAGGGGTGAAGTTGTTTGGGTTTCAAAATGCAGTTGTAACATACATCTATAGAAATAGGTAAACTATAAACAAATTTAGGAATTTTGAGATCTGATGACCCCAATGATTTTAAATCAATGTTCTGAGACTCTGCTCAGACCTTGGACTTGGCCCTGGCTTTATCTGAGTTATAGGGCTGAGTCCACTCCTGCACAACACCAAAATAGGCTAAAAAATCCAAAAGAAAATGTAAAAGAATAAAAAATAGCAAAAGCTAAAATAAGTAATAGAAATCATTACAGACTATATTTAAGCAAATTTTGTGATTTTTATGGGATTTTAAGCAGAGGATGCCTTAGGAGTTTGGATACGGTACGATGCACTTTCAAATCCGTTGTCGGACAAATATGTGTATCTTGACTAATGGCCGATTATAAAAGACCATCAATTCATCTTAATTCGAACAGACTTTGGGACATATACTCCCCAGACCATGATACGCCTTTCCACATGATATTAAACGGTTCGATGCGGTACGATTCAGCTTTTGAATCTGTGGGCTACTAAAGGAGTATTTGTCAGATGGAGCATAAGGAAACCTCACCATATGATATCACATTGAGGTATGTCCTTGCAAATATATCCATTGCAAAAATCATACAAATTGGACATCATTCGGCCCACTGGCCTGATTCATCAATGGTCAAGATATGCCTTGACCAACAACCCTGAACTTGATAGTTTGGGGATTGATCCGAAACTCTTGAGAAATGATATTTGAGGAATTATATCCCTCATCCTAATGTTTCAGGTCATTCGGAGTTGGCCTAACTCATCATCCGCATTCGTCGGTAGCCAAATTCTTATGCGTCGACTGCCAGGCAGAAAGCCACGGTACCTCGAGTCACTAATATTGAGATTTCTCTCAATCTATAAAGAATTTTCTCTTGAGACCTGGACCATTAGATTCCTAATCCAATGCCCTATTATCCATAAAAGTGCAGCATCACATCAATCTCTTAGGAGAATGTGAGTCATAAAAAACTATAAAAGAGTTTGACCGCCTCCTAATGATTTCTCCCATGATATGGAGAATCTTGAACCCGATGTTTTTGGAGATATGTGTCATAGTCCCCTCCATAAGATTATTATATCCCCAAGGTCTATAATCCCCTGTGTTGGAAGCAGTTGTACACGGAATCCTTAGATTTGCTGTTGTAATTTGCAGCATAAATGAGTTCACTATGACAAGCCATATCTCTCTTGTTTGTGATCCATTTGAAGTGAGGTTTGAACCATTGTGTTCATCTTTGAGTCCTCTATCATCTCCCAAAATTCAAGAAGAACGAATTCGTCATTAGAAAGTAGCAGAGGAAACACTCAGACATGTCAACATATCGTTCTGCAAATCGATTGACAATGGATAAGAAATAACTGATTACCTCGATTTTCTCATCAATATCGTGATAAATCTTGGCAGTTGCGTATTCAAATTCGAACATCAAGACAAGATCAAGATCAAGCAACGACAGAGTTATCATTAAAACCATCCGGAAGCGTTTTGAAATTCGAACAAATATACAAGCTTATATTTTTAAACCGAATCATGAGAGATAGATGAATATGGTCAATGATTTAGATATGCTTCACAGACTTTCATCCTTATCATTTTAGGAAGTCTATTTAAACCCACTTCTCAGTGAGAGGGGAGGAGAGCGAAATTGATACATGCCTCATTTCTATTTTGTGTGTGATAAAGAGATAGAGAGATAAGAAAAGTGATTACTCATTGGACCATCGGTCAAGAAATAGGCCCTCGATATTGCCATCTTCTGATCTGTGGTGCAGAAATCATTAAGAGAGAGGAAGGTTGTTGATCCCACCTCACTTGAAGCCTCAGCTCAAGAAGGAGCAGACCTATGGACAATACCCTTGCACATAGTCAGGTATACGGGCACCCTACGCCCTTGGTATTGATGTGTTTTCCACTTGTCTATGTATGTGTCCTTTTAGAACTGTGAATATATAAGCTTCAAGGCCTGAATCAAGGGTGTTCGACCTTGCATAGCAGGTTGATGTAACAGGAATTGTAAGTTCTTGGACTCTGCATGTACCCAGTATATATGTAAAAATAAACCTTATTGTTTCCATGATATGAACTTAAGGGAAAATTTGGCCCCGTTTGTGTTAGTCCACTGGTTATTTCTCTGATATGGAGTCATAATGTCTTAAGCATAATCCCCCTAATACATTTTTGGAGCGTCCAATGACATGATGATCCTCATGACTAAAATAATGTTCTTTTTTTCATGTTATGTACACACTACTTCAAGCTTTAGTGGATATACCTAGGGAGAAGAAACTAATATATCTTAGAGGCCATAGGTAAAAAATCAACATTATGCTAGTATGTGGAAAGGTTTGTGGTGAATCCAGTAATGAACTTCTTCCGGGCATTTTGGCTATGGACCTCATGTGCAAGCCTTTTGGAAGAAAAATGTGTGTCCCTTTCCCAATCATTCATACACGTGAAATTATAATAAAAAAGAGAACCTTCGCGGACCTTTCTTTCAAATTGCAACTTAATATATTCTCAAAGATTTGTTTAGGAAAACAATACCTTCTTAATATATTCCCAATGATTTGTTTTGGCAAACAATACCTTTTCTTTTCAGATGCTCAAATTTGGGAGCAGATTAGGCCACTCCACTCGTTTACTAATAGTTCACTCTACACTATGGGCGGCCATCACATAAGACCTGCGTTGCCCCCTAATTTTAGGGTGACATAACAAGAACCACCAGGTCCCCCCCCCCCCCCCCCCCCCACACCACCAAAAAAAAAATTGTGTTCTTAAAATTTCTAAAAACAAACTTAGTCATTGAAAGTCACTTGATGACATTTAGTAATCGCCACTCAATTTTCTTGGATAAGTAACATCCATTTAAATTTAAGAATAATGCTATTAAAATATTATAGTAAATTTGAAGAATTACGGAGCTGACTTGTAATTATCATAATAGCTAAAATAATCCAACTACAAAAAGGACATCTCCAAATAAAATATGGCTTCTTAACTTGCAAAAAATATTTATAAGAACAACTGTCCTGGAAAAAGTTAATGTGGGTTGTGTGGCATGATTCAAATATGGGCCTGTAGTAGACCAAAGGTATTAATTTCATGCACTTTACATTTCACTCTTCTGTATTTCCTTTGTACATCTTTTACGCATCAATACAACTGCTGGGTACCCACTCAAAACTCTTCCAAACATGACAGAAAAAAAAAGAAAATTATTTGGTTACTTACTGTCGGACTATTTTTTCGACACTAACTTCTTATGATCCAAAGTAAGCGATTAGTGCACTCTACGACCATACATACCTTTCACTGTGAATCAAAGTTAATGCTTTCTGTTCCTAATCAACACCTAGATCCAGTTCTAACATCTAAAGTTATGATGCACAATGTCTGGCATCTCAGTGGTGGAAACTGCATGTACTTTGTATGTGTACTACGAAGAGTTTGAAACAAAACACAAACTTCTACCTTCTAAGCTCACAATCACCCATTTGCATGGATTACATTTGTCTGGTATTGGAGTTGGTATAATATATGACTCACGGTGAGGGATTCACTTGTGTTCCTTGCCTCTTAGCAGACATCTGTATAACATGCGAGGCAAGCCATGGGGTGCTTCTTGTCCTCTAACAAGATGCAACAAACCAATTAATTTCTATTATCCTTCCCTACAAACTGCTATTCGGACAAGTAGCAGCTGTTAATAATTAACCAGTAGGAGAAAACCACCTGGAATGCTTGGCTAAAGAGTGTATGTGTGGAGAATCTTGACTACCAGGTAAGAAATTCTATAAATCACGAGGCTACATGGCCATGTATGCTTGTGTGGAATTCATATAAAAAGGAAACAAACGCGTTTGCAAGCCATAATCTTAGACATTGCCCTCCACCTTAGTAATTGCAGGTATTTGTTCCTTTGGCTCAAAGACAACTTACGAATTTCTAGTAGGCATATAGAATCATAGATTTGCTTACTTCTATTTCATATATTTCATTAATTTAATGTTAAACATAGCCCAAGATAATAACCTGAACTAGAGTTTCGACACATGAGGTCATGTATGAATATACGACTTTTGTATTCAAATATGCAACTTTGGATATGCAGTTTAGATGGAGCACCGTTATGGACAGGGCAATACCAGATCCACCAACTGCTGTTCTTTTGCATGGTATTCTTGGTGCCAGGAAGAACTGGGGTATGACTCTCACTGAAGCAGTTTATATTTCATTTCTGTGGTCTAGAAATTCACACAATTTTTAATTTCATAATAGCATCTCTTATGTCTAGAACCCCAACACTGCTTAATGTGGATCATTATTGCTACTGTCTCAAGTATGTCTTTATCCAACTACTGACAAATTAGTGCAATTTGATATATTAAACCTTGAACAATGGATCAAATGTGTCATATGTTCATGAGTCTTTAAATATGCTGCTCCTTTTTCTTTATATTCTTTTTTTTTCTGGCACTCAAAAGAACATGATTCAGCGGTTAAGTGTGTGGTTTGGCAACTGATCGAATTTTTGTTTTGATTGTCAAACATCTGCCGTTGTATCCATTTTGGCAGTATAGTGGAGTTACTGTGAAGTACTGCAAGTAGTTCAGGGAATGAACTTATTCTTCTTTGTTCAAAAAATTTAAATTTCTTTTCTAATTTTATTAAGATTCCAACTTGTGAATGCAATTTATGCTTCAGGATCATTTGCAAGAAGACTGGCACAAGAATTTCCCACGTGGCAGGTATGTTCTCTTAAGCTGGAAGACCTAATTGACAGGTTGTTTCTATTTTTCAATATTAGCTCTTACAGTGATTGTTTTTCCAAAGAATCACACTTTACGTGGAAGTATATGTAGATATGCTTTTCAATTGCCGAAGTGAAGTTGTTCAACATTCTCGCCTAATGCTTTATGCAAAACATGGGCTGTCCGGATTAGCTCTTATGTAAATCTTTGCTTGAAATTAATGAAATATATAGGCTCTAATTTTATTTCGTGCAGTTCCTCTTGGTCGATTTGCGCTGCCATGGTGACTCAGCTTCAATCTACAAAAATGCTCCTCATACAGTTGCCTCAGCAGCACTGGACGTTTTAAAGCTGGTTAGTTGTTGTACCATGGAATTCCCTTTCTTACTGAGTGAATGCTGAAAGAAACAAGCAAGACCTCAACTCCCATAAATCATTTCACACAATTCATGAGAAATCTCTCAACCAGTATTTTAAGCCAAGGACTCGGGTTGAGACTTCCTAGGGTCCTGAGCCTGAGTAAAGCAAGTTGACTCTACCAATTCTGTCAGAGACTCAGCTAACTCTTAAGAATTCACAATACAACCTTGGGAACAGTGAGACTTAGCTGGCACCGGTTCCCAATGATTCTGTTCCTAACTGGACAGCTGCCAAGTAACGTTGCGTCCGAGTCGGACACACATAGTTTACAATTAGTGCCCTTTATTAACATGAAAGTCATCATTATCCAAGCTGTATCCCAACTATTTGGGGCCTTTATAAACATGAAAGTATTGCTTTCTAATTTATCATGCAAGCTTGAAGATCTATATGTATCAAGATCAAAGTGAAAAAGTTATTTTTGTAATATGAAATATGGAGGAGCTTTGCAAGACTTTCAAGAAATTTATATTGCTGTAATAGGCTCTGGAGGATATTTAGGATTTTCCTTTGCTTTATCTTTTTTATTTATTTATTTTTTTTTTTGAAAATTTGGGATCTCAATTTTGTTAAGAATCTAAGATTAAATATTGGGTTAGTTTGAAAATGTGTTCAATAATGACCCATATTTCCTCATCTCACTATAAGTTAGCTTATCTAAGATTAAGAGCTATTGTGACTGAACTTTGAATGGTACAGGTAGCACAGCTTAGATTAACTCCTCGAGTATTAGTCGGTCACAGCTTTGGAGGCAAAGGTATGTCTTAATAGCATATTGGTTTCCCACAAATTGTGTTCTCTACTAAATTTTCTGGAAATCAATAGACATCAATACAACTTGATTCTTATTGATACTTAAAGTAGGTTATCAGTTAACTTCGCCTGAATTCTCAAGCAGTACCTGTGAACAATTGTAAATCTCATATGCAATGCTTTTCCTTAATGATCTGTGCAGTTGCCTTGAGTATGGTGGATCAAGCTGCTAAGCCTCTTCCTCGTCCCGTTAGAGTAAGAGTACAAGATCTGATGGAGAACTGTTTCTCTGTTTACACTATGCTATTTAGAGACAATCATAAAGATATGCACTGAATTATATTGCTGTTGTAGTAGGTTTTCCAATTGTTTAATGGTGTCGAGCTCGAGCTTCACATATTCTTGTTACTATGTTAGTCCTATTTGTATATGTACTTAAGGAATAACTGTGTGCTTGTCTATGGTGTCCTCTCTCTCTTTCTCTCTCTCTATCTATCTATCTATTTCTCTCTCTCTCTCTCTCTCTCTCTATATATATATATATATATATATAAGATTGATAACTCAGCCATCCTTGTACTTTTGTGGCCATTGGGAGTGATTTGGGATACATAACACCAGTTTAGTAGCTCCAGTAAGGTAGTTATGGTTGGGGAGCTTGGACAGATGTAACCTTCCAAAAGGTTCCACAGGGATCTATTCTTCCTCTCTCCTCCGCCTTGTATCTATAATATTTGTCCCTATTCAGTCAAACTCAAATTCCTGATATGCTTAATTGTAGAAATTCCCTGTTGTATTTGCTATTTTTCCCTCCACAAATAGCTGTTTTATCTCTATTATGTGTTTTTCAAGAATCATTTGCTAATTTAGATGATCATGATGTTAATTATCTTATTTTCTTTTGAAGGTTTGGGTATTGGATGCCACTCCAGGTAAAGTTCGTGCTGGTGGAGATGGGGAGGATCATCCTGCTGAACTGATTGCTGCCTTAAGTAAAATGCCAAAACAGGTGTGTTGATTATTTCTTCATTGACAAGGGGACACCAAAATTGTGTTCATATAATTTGGATTCCTTTCATTCTGGGTAGATAAGTTGCAGGACCACGTCCTCTGACTCATTAAATATGCATGCTCTTAGCACCATATTCTACATTATTTTCTTTTGCCAGTCCTACTCAATATTAAACCTTACATTTGCTTTCGAAAGTTAAGATTGTTGGTACATGTACCCTGTGATGGAAGGATGATATACATGCCTGATGCCTTCATTTGATTGGCAGAAAAAAAATACAGATCTTTGTTGTATTTCTTGGGTATTAAGTCACTTATAATATAAATATTTTCTAAATTTATCTTTGGGATGATAAGTGTTTTGAAGCTATTGCACCTGTTTGGTTCTGGTACTGTTTCTGTTCTATGTACATAGGGATCATCACCAGTCTGATAATTTGTTTGGTCAAACCTAGGACTTAAGAGAATTTCATAATTGGAGACAGCTTTCTGGATGTTATTATATTTGAAGTATTGCTTTGTCCCCTTGATCTTATCTTATTGGGAAATTGATCAAAATGCACCTAACATTTCAACTATTTAACATTTTACCTATTTCTACCATTCCAAGTCAAAAATCAAGTGTTTTTTTATGGGCATTTTGAAATTACTTCAAAACATATGGGTAAAACTTTACATAGGGTTTTGACAAATGCCCATATCTTATTTGCAGATTTTAGTAATATTTTGCACCATATTAAATAAAAAAATTGATTAGTTGTTCTTGACGTGATTTATAATATGGGACATGGGAATAAAATTGTTCGATGAGAACAACTCATGAGTGAAACAACAGATGCTGAACAATTGTGTATAACATTCGTATTGAACACCTTTGACGCTATATAATTTGTACTGTTAAAGATTCCACCAAATGGTATTTTTTAATAATCACTCATTGAAGATCCAATTGCCCCTTATTTTGAAAATGTAGAACCTTGCATCACCTCATCTGGAATGGGTTGCTGACCTCAAAACCCCCTTATCTACGTATTCTTGCATGGTCTGTTCTCCTGCATGAGGGGCAGTGGCAGGCATTCGTATCGTGTGTGTGTGTGTGAGATAGAGTGAGAGAGGAGGGGGGGGAGAGGGGGAAGGGAGAGGCTACTGTAGCTAACCTTGTTCCATTGCTTCAAGTGCATAGCTTAAGTTGTTTTTATTTTCCTTCTAAAAAACAAACTTATTTTTATTTCAATGCAGTTTCTTTGCCTTATTTAGTTACATTCTTTTTCTAGGTATCATCAAAGCGGGTTGTTGTTGAAGCTCTAGTTCAAGAAGGCTTCTCTAAGGATGTGGCGCAGGTACTATGGCTCAGAAATTTAAATATTGAATGTCAAAAAAGTTGTCTACTATTTAACTGGGTAATGCTGTATTTACTTTAACTTTATGGTTGATTTGAAATTTCCAAATTGTTTATCAATTTGCTTCACGATGTGTATATTTCTGTGGTCTATACTCCTTACAGTGGGTGGTTACCAATCTCAAACCTGCTGGACCTCCTGATTCAATACCAGCAAGCTTTTCTTGGGTCTTTGACCTCAATGGCCTCACAGAAATGTACAAGTCTTATGAAGAAACAAACCTATGGTATTTACTGTCAATCTCGTATTCATATGCACCTCTTTCATAATTCACCATCAAAAACATCAAAAACATGGATCTTTATATTATTCACACACTCATAGAGAGAGAGAAAGAGAGAGAGAGAGAGATGGGGTGTCTTGCATGCTATTTTTTGCATGTTTAAAGGTGTGTGTGTGTGTGTGTGAGAGAGAGAGAGATGGGGTGTCTTGTATACTAATTTATGCATGTTTAAAGGTGCATGTGTGTGTGTGCGCGCATGAAAGAGAGAGAGAGAGAGAGAGATTTGCACCTTGACTTTTATTTTTCATTTTTTTATCAATACAACAGTGAGAAAGAGAGTGAAACGTTTGTGAATTCTGAAATAGGAAAGTAGTAGAAGATGTTCCACGAGGAGTTCATGTGAACTTCTTGAAAGCTGAGAGAAGTTTGCATAGATGGGCACTCAAGGACATTCAGAGAATACATGCAGCCGAGGAGCTGGCTATAGACGAGGGCGGTGGGGTTGAAATGCATGTGCTCGAGGATGCCGGACATTGGGTATTCTCATTACTTTTATTAGTCAATAGTCATTATCTCTTTAGTAGTACTAGTAGTAATAGTAGTGGTAGCTACTATTATTATTATTATTATCATTATCATTGTCATTATTATTATTATTATTGTGATCAGTTGATAGTCTTTGTGTTACTCGATATCTTCATTGACATGCTCTCTCTCTCTCTCTTTACCCTGATGCAACATTTTCAGACTTTAGATCAACAACTTCTTGAGTCTAATCCTTTTACCTCTTGTTTATTTTAGTTGGAATTTTATACTCTGATAGCTGTGCCCTTAACAATATTGTTTTATTCCCCCTTTCTTATTCGAGGGGAAGTATTCTATGGTTGTACTTAATTTTCGTACCATTTGCCAGCACTTCCTAGCCATCAGATGCGAACAACGGACAATTGGGGTTTGTTGATTCTCCTATGCAAGTCCAAAAATTTGGACAGACTATGAGCGGAGGACATACAAATTGAGTGGAGAAACTACACACTCCAGTTATCTCTCACTAGGGAGGTGCTAGAAAACTGTTGGAAACTGAAGTGCTTGCTGCATATACAAATTGCATATACAAACTGCATACTCTTTCTCTAGTGTTTCTCCACATTTTCAGCTATTATACTTTTTTAGTTTTCATATTTTTCCTTTTTTCCTTTCATTTTTTAAATTCACTAGAAGTCGTTTAGATGCCCAAATATTCTCAAATTGATCATTTCGGCATCAAGATGGATGAACATGGGAAAAAATGGATTTCAAGTTTTGGGAAAATTGCATCTTGTAACACGCATTTTTGGATCATCAATTTTCAAAATTTTCAAGTTTTCATAGATCTACTCAATCTACACTATTTTAAAAGTTTTAAATTTTATAATTAAATATGGAAATATATTTTAAGGCCATCACAAAGATTTTCAGTATTGAAACCACATTTCTCGACACTATTTGAAGGTGGGATCTAAGTTGATGGTTTAGAACCTCAGCTCTATACAAACCACACCCTTATTTAAAAAAGTCGATAGTTGATAAAAGATTTTGGGAGAATTGATTAACTCTAGCTAATAAATATGGGGGCGCAGCTGAAATATTTGTGGTAGGAGCCACATATTTATAGGTAAATTTTAAGTTTGTAGTAGAAATTATTTAATTATTGGACTAAACCTTTGGTTACTTTGGCAGGTACATGCAGACAACCCAGATGGGCTCTTCCGAATTCTCTCATCTTCCTTCAATGGTTACAAATAGCACCTGTAATTCTAGATTCCAACTTGGAACTCTCTCTAAGCTATATGCTAAATGGTGGGGATTGTTAACCATAGGAGTTGTGCTTTTTTATCTTTAAATTAGAGTTGAGGATATTGTTATTTCCTATATAAATTTAGGGGAGGGAAGAATAGGGTTAGGTGTATGTATGTATCATTTTTTATTCTTTGTTTAGTGTCATGGACCTCAAAATATGTAAAAATTTTGGGTTTAATGGTTTGGCTTTGCTCAGACAGCCAATTTTGGTTGATCCCCAGACCCACTTGTTCTACTATGTCCGGCTTTCCAAATCCGCCTTGGATGTGAATTTTAGATTCAAAAGTTCTGAGGTCTATCATCTTGACCACCACAATCATGAATATGCAATAAAGAAATGAAATTTGAGCAGATCCATCTTGTATCTTGTTTTTTTTGGATTGTTCATTTCAATTCGTCAAAGGTCGTCATATCGAATCCATCGGTGGAATTCCATATTCGTGGTTTAGATGCAGAAATGGATTTGTAGCGATTTCTGATGTGTTTTCGATCTTAAAAGCATTTGAAAACTAATGCTGATGCATTAAAAGAAGGCTCACCAAAAAAAACTCTTCATTACCGTTTCGAGAGAGAGTAAACCTTTTTCTTTTGCAGAATTGTTTGGTAAGAAAATTAGCCAATGTTCATGCATATTATAATATGGAAAATTGTTTGTGAACCAGATTTCTACATATACGAGGTATAAAGCATAAAGCATCCATTTTAAAGATGGATGCAAAATAGGCAGATCATCTAGAAACAATTGGAACTAGCAGTCTAAATGTTTTCCTAATAGAATTATTATTTTTAATTTTTAGTATTTACTTATTTATTCATATTCATAAATTCCATATTAGAGATTACATGTCCTTAAAAATTAGGCCCAAAATTTCATCTCAAAAATAATTTTTAAGAAGTGACTCATTTCTATATGGGCTTGTGAAACCGTGTCCTTATAATATTATAGATACTGAGCGGATTAATAAACATGATTAATCATAGCAAAGCTTTTATTAATTATATTTAAGTTTATATTATTGTCGCTATACAATCACAATATATTATTGATAATGAAAATTTTTAACTAATTGACAATATCATTTAGTTAATATAATTTATAAAACGAGTGAAATTATAATTGGTAGTCCCAATGCCAGAATTATCATATTACCGAGTTAGAATAAACTACAATAAAACAATTTTTAATGTGAAATCCATAGTATAAATTTTATAGTTATAATCTAATTGTATTATCAATATTAGCTTATTATTATTAACTTAATATGATAATCACATTTTTGTTAGATATATATGTAATAATTATGTCATGGTATGAGTTACATGTTAGGACACAAGAGATAGACTCACTACATACATGTAATTGGTTTCAACCTGTTAATTTATTTTCAGAAAAGAAACAACTTATATAAAATTTAAAGAGGAAAAAGTTTACATATGGTTGGAACCTTAAAATGTGGAATTAGAAGTACGCCTAAAAAATCCTCTAATTCATCATCTCACAATATGTATTAATATAGAAAGAAAAACAGATGTCACCAATTCTTCCAAGTCCATAAGAGTGAGATGAACGAGCTTCGGAAATCCTTTAATGCCTTCTTCATCTCCCATTTTGTCCCTTGTATGACTTCATAAGCACAAGCTCCCTCAAATTGGGCAATTTTGAGCAATTTTTATATTTTTATAAGGCTACGAGTGGATCATCGATTAGGGCAGAAGGAGTACCGAGAACCACCAATTGGACGTCAATAAGTCGTGTCCATGATATTCTTTGGAAAACTAGGGGTGGTAATGGACCTGGACCCGACTTGGGACTCATCAGGTATACCCGACACATGTCTGGGTATGGGTCCAATATTTGGACTTGATCGGTCGGGTCTGGGTCCAAACAAGGATTCGAGCTCTATTCAGGTCCAAGTCTGGGTCCAGTTGTACCCATAAACTGTTGGAGATAAAGTACTTTACCTTAAACCCTATTAAGAATTGTGGTCATCTTTAGCTATTAAACTGAATAATCATTGAAATCTAGTGACAAGTGATTATACAAAAATAAAAGCTCATAGTGAGGGTGGCACTAGACCCGATCATAACCAAGACCTGACAAGGTAGACCCTGGACCTAATGGGTATGGGTATGAGTCCAATTTTTGGATCCAACGGATCAGGTCCGAGTCCAAAACTGGACCGGAATAGTTGGGGTACAGAAATGAGTCCAATTTTGGATCCAACGGGTCGGGTCCGAGCCCAAAAACTGAACCGGAATAGTTGGGGTTTGGGTCCCGATCCAGCTGGACCCGACCTAACTTGCTCATCTAACCAACCTTGATTCGCGATCCAAGGATTCAATACGAGATCAATGGGCGGCGACCAGCCCCACTAATACAATGTTTCATACACTGGCTTTCGCCATTAATTTTACGAGAGAGAGAGCTTACAGCCTTGGAAGCTCACGTCATGGATGAAGGCCATATTCTGAGCATTTCGCAAGTTAGAGAGAGGTAGACGTTGCATGATTGCTGACAAGGTGTTTTCTCCACAATGGGCCAAGAATCAAAGAGAGAGAGAGAGAGAATAGGCATGAAGATCGCCTCATGGGTAAACTCTTGGGCGAGAGAGAGAGAGAGAGAGAGAGATGGATAACAAGTTATAGGGTTGGAAGTTAGCACACGGGTGAACGAAACCTCATGAGCTGCTAATGGAACCACCCCTCACATTCTCACTTACCTATATTCTTCTTCTTCACCAAAAAAAAACGGAGTTCAGAGTTGGTAGGCTCATCTTCCAACTCCAATCCCTCCCACCATTCTTTTTCTCTTAGCATTTGTGCTTCTCGGAGACCAAGAGCGAGCGTCCTTCTCTGCACTTCCTTAACTTTGAGATTGAGAAGATGATGGTCTCCATCTCCCTTCCAAAATTCTCCTCACAACTGGAAAATCCCATAGCGCCAAAGCATTCAAGCTGGGAACAACAACATCGAGGGCAACAAAATCCAATTCATAACATCTTTCATTCAATATTCAGAAAATTCAACCTTTTCATGGGCTGGGCGGTAGTCTTTGCTCAAGACTACTCAAACCACCTTGGCACCCTTGTACCCCTACTCCTTGTATCTTATCAAATATCTTTCAATCCCATTGTTTTTTTTTTTTTTGTTGAAAAATAGGCGGTTCCCATTTCTGCTTATCCTTAAGCGCTCCAGCTCTTCAAATTCCTCCCAACATCCTTCTGTGCTACTACATTTTTGTCCTGTATCCGCTGTACATGACGTCCAACTCCTCCAGAGATGATAGCTTTGATATAACCCCATGTTTTATGGATTCAAGATCAGGAGTCCATCCTAGGTTTCGAAGCTTTAAGTTGGTTACTTCTCCCATCCTCTCTGGCAATCTTTTGATTCCGAAATCCAGCACTTGGAGTTGCTCTCTGTCCTCCTACAGGAGGAAGGTTAACTAGGTTGGTTGGCACAAGCGTGCAGAGAGAGGTAATGGAGATTCTTCAAGTTGAATAACGATTGTGGCATCGATCGAACACCTTTAGGGGGGCGTCCATACATTCAAAGAAGCCCTCCGGAATGTTATTCAACTTTTTATTTTCTCTGAGTATCAATGTCGTGAGAGCTCGACACACTGGGTGATTTGGAAGTCTCTCCATTTCATTACCCATCAGCGATATGCATTGGACCTCTCCCCATTCTTCAACCCTACGTGATTCCTTTAGTCCCAATCCTGCTTCCACGATGAAACCCCTGCCCTCTCTTGTGGAGCCGATACGCTATGGCAACATCTCGGATCACATCGTGGAGCTTCACACGAGATACATCTCCAGCTACTTCCTCTATCATCCATGAGTCAATTAGACCGTGGCCTTTGTTTCTAGCATCCTTGAGATTATCCACTCTGCTTAGGAGCCCCTCACACATCCAACACTCAGCCAAATTATTCTTTTCAATTTGATAGTCCTCGGTGTATAGTGAGCAATACAAGAAACATTGCCTAATGCTTTCATCTTGTAATTCGCTGTAACTATACTTCAATGGCACAAACACTTCACATTCCATGTCTTCAATCTCCAATGTAGAAAAACCCATCTCTAAAATTTCAAGTGATTTGAATCTGTAGAAAAAAAAAAAAATTCAAGCACTACTGGACATCAGTGATCGTTAGATTGGCCCAGATTCAATCTGAACCCTTGGGCTCATAGAGCTAGTGGGTTAATCCCATCTTTTCTCTCTCTCCCTCTCTCTCTATATATATATATATATATATATATAATTTTCATATAACACGAGATGGAGACGATCAATTAGAAGGTTTTCTAATGTCAAAAAGCCTTATGCGATGGATTTTTGAGATGCACCTTACTTCTACATTTTAAGGTCGCAACATTACATAAATTTTTTCCTTCTATTATTCCTTTTTGTTGACACAAACATGGCTTGAATGTTCAAAAGACGTTGATTTTGATGTTCCCACCCATAACCTACGTGGGAATAATGAAATTATGGGTGCCAATAGCACCCTTCTTGTATGTTTATTTGTGATGTTAGCTAATTGTTGCCAATGCACCTATTAAAAAAAAAAATGGATGAAGGATTAGATCATGGCCCTGAACTCATTCTCCAATTGAAGTCTTTGTGGTAGATTTTGTTGTTTTGGTTTGCAGTTTGAAAACCACCAATTTCGAGTAATGCACAAAAGTCTCAAAATTTAGATCGAAAAATTAACTCCCAGGTTTTTTTAACTCGTGGATCTAAACAAAGGCAATATAAAAATCTAGGTTATGTCCAATCCAAACACCACATACCTCCTAAAACCTAGGTTTAGATTATCGGATACTGAAGCTTTTGAGTTTATTTTTGCGTTAAGTAAGACTTTGGCTTTCAAAAAAAAAAGTCTCCACAACCTTAAATAATCAAAAGTAAGGCACACCTCTAAATTGTATGATGCTGTCAAAATTTCTTTGGATAATGTAAGAATCTATTTTTATCTCTAATTTTAAAATTTTGATCTTTAAAAACATGAAAATCTGAAAAATGGAAGGTCTTGAAATTATGTTGCAAAATACACTATTTTTTGGACTCCAAATCTTTTTTTTTTTTTTTTTCATATTCATCCATCTCCACGTCGAGATGATTGATTAGAGAGCTTGCCAGCACTAAAACAACCTTTTTCCAATAGATTTTTGGGGTACACGTTTACTTTATATTTTAAAGTTGCAACTTTATATAAATTTTTTCCTTAAAAAAAGAGGTAATTAACTATGCCACAAAAATCATATTGTACCTGCATTTCTACAGTAGTTCCATCAGATATGTTGCTCAAAACATTGAAAACGAGGGCTTGTTCAAATACGAGCATGCAGGACTTATGCCCTAGAAAGTAACCAAAACTCAAAGCTTACATACGGGTGAGTGCAAACATGGAAATATGTAACCCTAGTTATATCCATATGTCATCCAAACAAACATATACCCAATACCAAGTTGAAAATTACATCGTCTTAGAAAAGGCAAGCTTTTTATGCTTCCCCTACAGCATACAAGTTCTATCATCTCCCTTATCCAACCTTCCATTCTGAATGGAGGGCTAAGATTGTCCCAATCACAATGTCACGTCTCTACACTATTTTATTTTTAATTTTTTTATATAAATTATTTTGACACCAAATTTTGGACGTCCATTTTTCTATTAAACTCGCACTAGCGAAAAATATAAAAAATATTTTCAATAAAATAAATTATCAAAACATCCCTGAAAGTTTCAAGGGGTGGTCATTATATTTTACCAAAAAATTATTTTTAATATTTTTTTATAAGTGTGTTCTAATGAGAAGATGGCACGTATTAAATTTCATATTCATACAATTTATATAAAAAAAAAAACTAAAAATAAAATACTCTGAGACATCGGAACTGAGATCAAATGGTGAGTGACTCTCTTGATTAAAATTGGACGGCTGGATGGTAAGGGGAGGATAGAACTTCTATACTGTAGAAAATACATAGAAACCGTTCCCCTTAGAAAAACCCTAGGTTTTGGATAAATCCGAGGTTTTTTTTTTTTGGCAAACGTTCCCTTATGTGACTCTAGTTGGATTTGGCCGGTTGAGCCCCGAGGAGGCCCTGCCCTGGTCCTAATTGGATCTGGTTGGTACTATTGGAACAGCTTATTGGGCACAGTTCCCTTGTATTATTATGGACACAGTTTGTGAGACACCGCTTAAAAATCTATTTTTGGGTTGGACTTTTTGACCTAATTTTTAAAGTATAGAGGACCTAATTTTTAGAGCACAGAGGTAATTTGACTTGCACGTTCCAACACATGGATTGGATTCTGATAACCTTCGGAGCCACTTTGTTATTGTGATTACTGAATTGGATTGGATTGGAATTTTTTTAAAATTTTGAATGATAGTATGCATGCAGATTTGTTAATACTTCAAAATGGATGGTCTAGATAACTTAGTGAATATATTATTTCATAGCTTGAAACATTTTTTTTTATCGCCCCATACCATTGAGAAGGGGAAGTTTATAAGACTGCTTTATGACGAGCCTTTCTTTATAGGGTAGAATGTTGTGCTGCCAAGAAACAACATTTCCATAGGATAAACGTAGTTGAGATGAGGATGTTGAGATAGATAGATGGCAAGACAAAAAA
Organism: Amborella trichopoda; assembly: GCF_000471905.2. Next base: position 279,081 of record NW_006497421.1, read on the forward strand.
AATGATAGAATTCATAATAAATACATACAAGGAAACTTAAACGTGGCTTCAATTGGCAATAAGATGAGGGAAAATATACTTAAGAGGGCTGGCCATTTAAAACATACGCCTAATACAGCATCGATTTGGATCGCCGTGTACCGTTGAGACTGAAGGGGAAGTTCATATGACTGCTTTATGACAAGCCATGCTGTATGGGGCAAAATGTCGTACTATCAAGAAACAACATGTCCATAGTACGCCTAATATAACACGGTTTGGAGGTGTGGTTTGGTTCTAGTAGAAATATCTAGATAGGGAAGATGAATGCCTAAAACGATATAGAAAGAAGTAGTAAGAAAAGAAATTGAGGCTTTTGGTTTTACAGAACTTATGACCTTGATAGAAAAGAATGGAGTATATAGCAGACCCTAATTAATTGGGATAAAACTTGGATGATAATGAAGAATTATTTTATTTTTTTTTACAAAATTTCATTCTTGTCAAGGTCATATGATCAATTTGACAGAAAAAGACCTAAAGAAATAAAAATAACCGTAAGAGTAAGTTAGAAGCACTGAACAATGACTCCTAGAGCCAAGTAGATTAGAAATGAAGGTTAGATTTGGCCGAGTAGAAGATCAAGAAAACCATAGTGAAAAGAAGGAAAGATCATTGTTTTTGCCAAGAAATGAAAGGGAGTTGGAGAGATTGTTCAAAAACTTGAAGATACGCTTACAATCAAAACCAAAAAACTTCAAGAAGTGGTTAAGAATTACTCTTTATAGATTACAAGAGACTTGACACTTTGAAAGGAAAGAAAGTGAAAGGGTGGGACTTCATGGTTTGGAAGAACTAAACCCAAGAAAGAAAGAGAGGAGAAGGTGCATGAAAGAAAAGATAAGTAATGGCTGGTGACAAATAATTTAGCATTTGAATGGAAGATAACAAGAGTGGCATTACACCATAGAATGGGTCCACCCAACGTACTAATTCAATTACTTTGTCCAAACCAGCTAGCACTTCTTGGTACTTTTAGGGTGGAGAAAAAAGATGGAAAGAAAAATATGAAAGATGTGAATCTTATACTGTTAATACATACCCAAAACCCAACTGAAAAAAAAGCTGTTGGAGAATCTCCAAGTTCATCATCTCAACCTTGAGATGATGTTTCCTAAAAAAGAGAGAAAAAAAGGATTTTAAGCAATGCTGTCATCTTCGTGTTGTTTCGACTGCAGTCGTCAAATTCTACAAACTACATTCTCTGATTTAGCCTGATTTTTGCATAGTCTGATTTTTGTAATTTTATAATCTTTTTAAGGTCATTAAACAATGGATTTTTATATGGAATTGTATATAAAGAGACTATTAATCTTTCGTACATAAAGGTCACAATCACTTTAACTCTTTAGATGTCAAATTGGATGGCTTGGAGTGAGTCGCAAAATCCGAGATTTTCTATTTTAAAACTGTCTATTCAATGACACTCATTGGACCACTCATTTTGAAATTTAGAAGACAAGAATGATTGAGACCTCTATGTATAAAAGACCTATGGTCACTTTTGTAGACAATCCCTTCTATTAAAATGCTTGTTTTTTTTTTTTCCTGCCAAACTAAAAAAAGCTCCGAAGCGAACCAAACAATATTGTCTCGTATAACACAAACTATTAAATAACACAAGCCAAAAGATTTTAGAGGGTAATAGTTTCCCAAAATGGAACTTTCCCGTGAATTTAAGATAGAAACAAATATTGTTTTATGTCACCCAAGCAGGAATTCAACGAAAGGAACATAACCTCGAGGGCATAAATCCGTGCTTGGAAAATTACATCGGCTAACTCTGGACTCACCCCAGCCAACTCGTACTAGATCAAAAGCTAGGCTCTTCTGTGGGAGAAACTGCCAAATGAACTGAGTTTTTAAAATTTTTCATATAAAAATTGTCCTCTCTAATTCGGAGTCCCTTGAGGTGACTCCGTGACGCTAGTGTTCGTATTCGGTTTAGTAATAGTCAAAATTACCATACCTATATTTCATTCAAAAAATTTGAAAGTATTATGGGAAAATAAAAAACAAGCTTCCTTAATGAACGAGAAAGAAGCCTACGTGATCCATGTAAAAGAGTATAGAGGGTTAAGAAAGACATAATATTCATTCTTTTGAAGGTCGTCTGTCATAAGGCTGGTCGTAAAATCTGAAAGTCTAGAGTGTGTCAAGTAGTTTTGAAAAATTTTCTTATAGATTTTAGCTTGTAAAGTGTATCACATTTATTTTTATTTGAATACTTTGGAGTTTCACCTTCGGTGGGAAGTATTAAGCTCCCCAACTTTTATACCGAAGTAAATCATGTTGCAGTATAATTTTCCATTAGTACAATTTTGAGTTCTCTTTTTTTTTTTTTTCCCTTTACTTTCTTTTCAAATTTTCTCTATTTTTTCTCCTTTTTCCGCTTTTTTTCGTTTCCTTTTTCCCTTCCCCGAAAGGAAAGGGCACTTACAAAGAGGGATGCAATGTTAGAAGTTGGGAGGAATGATGCTTATTTTTTTTAATTTGTACTTATATACACCAAAGAGATCAAATTAATACAATTTTTTCACTACATAGTATGTGGATATATAGACTTCTTAAGATCTTTCTAGACTCTATCTACTTCTTAAGATCTTTCAAGACTCTATTTATTTCTTATTTTCTTTTTAGACTCTATCTACACCTCGTCTATCCTCCACTTTGGAATGATGATCCTCTCTTTGGAATTGTTACGTTGGAATGATGTACTAAGAATTTGAAATTGTCGTCTTGAAATTCTACAAATTTCTTAGTACATTATTTTAAAATTGTCCTTAACATAAATTTCTCAAAATATTTCATATATTTGAATAGAATACTCAAAATGTCCTAAATGAAAATCAAGCTTATTTTTAACACCCCTCAAATTTTGAATATTTAAGGGATTTTGTAAAAATGTCGGAAACTTGATCATGTGTCTTTGTTTAAACAAATTCAACTTTCTTCTCTTTAACTTGTCTCAAATGAAATGGAACTATGCATCAATATGTTGGCTTATCTCATGAAACATTAGGTTTTTTTTCTCACCAAACCGAAGAAGACTTCGAAGCAAATTTGACAACATTGCTTTTGATATCACCAATAACATTTCTCTGTGTTTTCTATATAAATTTTAAATCAATGGCTTTGTGGCCCTTGGGAGGTGTTGTAAGCTTCTATGTGTCATTCCCCTCTCAATTGCTTCAATTTCTTCATCCGTGTCACACGTTACGTTTACATGCTTCATCAAAACAAATAGGGTCTAAATCTGTATAAAGGCAAAGCAATGTGAGATCTTCATTTTCAACATCAAACCTACAAGTAATCAAATAAATATTTTGAAAGCTTTTTGTTTTTTGTGGGCCTATGAGATGAACTACTTATTAAAGAAGTAGATTGGCCGTTGGAAGAAAAATCACGAATAGGACTCAACAATCCTTCTTGTTGCTCAATTTCTTCGTTATCTTCCACTTCATTAACCTCAATAGTTTTCTTTTTTTTATTACTTTTCCAATCCCATACTCTATTTTCATCAAAAGATCACATCTCATACCATTTTAATGATGGGATTGTACAACTTGTAACCCTTTGTGTTTTCTCCATAGCCTATAAGTACATATTATTATATTATTGATGAATTATATTATTATATAATTATATATTACATATTATTATATGAGTAATGATCTTATAGGACCTTCCTCCACTCATGTGTGTGGGACCTCAAAAGATCACCATAAAATTTAGCACGGATCTCTAAAAAAGTTATCACATGGGTGTGAGACATGACTTTTTTAGAGATCCGTGTCAAATTTAATGATAATCCTTAAGGGTTCTACACACATAGGTGAAGGAGGGTCCTATAGGATCATTTCTCTTATTATATTATTAATGAACTATATTATTATATAATTACAATATGAAATATATTATTACATAATTTCACTATTGGTATTATTTATGTATAAATTTTGTATAGTGACAATAAATAGGGTGATATTTCCCACCCACGAATTCAGAGATGAGAGAGAGAACACATAGGGATTGTGTGAGAGAAAGACTACCTCACCTAGATAATAGATTGATTCTAGAAGCCAAAAAAAATTCGCAAAAACCAGTAAATACCAATTTTTGTAGTTTTAAACTAAAAAATGGGAATTAATTTTGGGAGGACGTGCACTTGCAAGTTTTAATAGGAGGTTTGAATTAAAAAACAGGAAACAACTTTAGGAGGACATGCACTTCCACATTTTAGAAAAGAGTGAGATCAAACCAAAAAAAAAAAAGTAATATCTACGTCTTAGGAGATTTAGAAAGAAAGGAAAATAAAATTTGGAGTGGACTTGCAAATCTAAATTTTCAGAGAGGATGGGATTTATTTTTGGAAGCATAAAGGAAAAAATGTTAGGGAGAGCTTGCACGCCCAAACTTTAGGAATGGAGGAACTTAGCACCCTCAAAATAGGACCTTAGAATATAGGAAAATAACTTAGAGATTTAAAATAACCTTAAAATATAGGAAAATAACTTTTGGCATAAAAAATTATTTAAAGTAATGGATATACTTTCACATATTTGAAAAAATCCTGGTTCTCTTATCTTTCAATGACCCAGTTCATGGTTACTATGTCTTAAGTCTAGGATTTTTTGCCCATCATCTCTCTTGGCCCATTTTTATTCTTACAACATATGTCCACTTTTTAATCTTAATAATGTAATATCTAGAAAAAAAATATTCTTTGATACGTGCAAGATTCTTTGGTATGTGCAAGCTTACACCTATTACTTTGCAGGGCTTGGAGATCTACACCTTCCACTAAAAAAAAAGTGTAGATATTACGCCTTAAATAATAGTCTTCCAAATCAAAGGTAAAATCAACAAATCCAATATTTTTTCCCAAAAATATAGTTTTTTAAAATTTATTTATTTTTAGATATTAATGATGTGCATGTTAAAAATTATATGTTCCTTAAAAATTAGGATTAAATTCTATTTCAAAAATAAATGATTAAAGGGCCCGCATTTATCATGTGACTCCGTGGACTGACAGATACCGAGTCCAGAGATAAATGCTTGTTCACCTTCTGTCTCCTCTTTAAAAGCAAGCAGCTCCATAAATTTTTTAGGACTAGAATACAATCCTTCAAATATCTCTCGTTTCCACTGCCATGGATTCTATTTCCCACCAAAACCGCACTCTCTCTCCTCTGTCATCCCTGCCTCTGAAACCCACATTTCTCTCTGTAAAATCTAGCAGCTCCGTGCCCACATGATGACCCCTTAGCCCATGACCACAACCCAAATTCTTACAAATCCCATGCTGCCTGCCTCTCTCTTTGGCAGGCCAAAAACATGGGCAACAACACTCTCAATCTCTCTCCAATCATCCATCAAAGTCTTCACTGACAAGGGCCAATTTGACAAGGCCTTCAATGCTTTCTCTCTCCTCCACCACCATGGCTTCCCACCAAACCCCCACTCTCTCTCCTCTCTCATCCATGCCTGTGGAACCCTCAAATCTCTCTCTAGTGGCAAGCAACTCCATGCCCAAATCATAACCTTGGGCCATGACCACAACAATCCTCTTATAATCACCAGACTTGTGACCATGTATTGCAAATGTGGCAGCCTCCATGATGCACACCTCATAGCCCAAAATCCTCTCTCTAGCGATGTCATCCCATGGAATGTGTTGATTGCATCCTATGTAAGAGATGGGTTTTTCAGAGAAGCCATTGATGCTTATAAACAACTGGAGAAAATTGGAGTCGATCCGGATAATTTCACCTTCCCATCGGTTTTGAAAGCTTGTGGGGAAGAAAGTGATTTGAGAATGGGAAGAGAGATACACAAATGTGTAGAGAGAAGTTGTCTCAATTGGAGTGTCTTTGTGCATAATTCTTTAGTTGCAATGTATGCTAAATGTGGAGAGATCAAAACAGCTCGTAAGGTATTTGACGAAATGATGGAGAGAGATGTGATTTCATGGAATGCCATTATTGGGGGCTATGCACAATTGGGGCAATGGAATGAAGCTTTTCAAATGTTCGACAGTATGCACACTAATGGCCTCGAGGCCAACACTGTGACTTGGAACACTGTACTGGGTGGAAATGTGCAAACCCGGAATCATATTGGGGCACTCAGACTGATATCTCATATGAGATGCAAGCTGGTAGAACTTGATTATGTCACATTAACAATCGGCCTTAGTGCGTGTTCTCATATGGGGTGTGTAAAACTTGGCAAAGAAATACACGCATCCACAATTCGATTCCTTTTTTATGATATAGAGACAATTACAAATGCATTGATCACTATGTACTCAAGGTGTGGTGCCTTAGACGATGCTTATATTTTGTTTATGAGGATCAAATCTAGGAGTTTGATTACTTGGAATGCTATGATAGCTGGTTATGCACATTCGGCCCTTTGTGAGGAAACATCATTCCTTTTCAGAGAGATGGTTTTCTCTGACTACAAACCCAATTTTGTAACAATAGCCAGTGTTCTCCCTTTATGTGCCCGTGTAGCTAACTTGCAACATGGAAAGGAGCTCCACTCATACATTATAAAAAATAAATTTGAGCCTCATCTTCTAATTTGGAACTCCCTTGTCGACATGTATGCAAAGTCAGGTAGAATATCAGAATCTCATAAGCTGTTTGATAGGATGCAAGAGCGAGACGAGGTCACCTACACTGTATTGATTGCTGGTTACGGAATGCAAGGAAAGGGCAATGAAGCTTTGAAACTATTCAATGAGATGCTAAAGCACAAGATAAAACCTGACCATATAACCATGGTTTCTGTCCTTTCAGCCTGTAGCCACTCTGGCTTAGTAGCTCAAGGCCGCTGGCACTTTGAGAGAATGATCACTGATCATGGAATCATGCCAAGGATGGAGCATTATGCATGCATGGTTGACCTCTTTGGGAGAGCTGGCTTGCTGAAAGAAGCCGAAGAGATTATGAAAGGCATGCCATTTGAACCAACAAGTGCTATGTGGACTACTTTGATAGGAGCTTGCAGGATCCATGGAAACACAGAGGTGGGGGGTTGGGCAGCTGAGAAGCTATTGGATATGAGGCCCGAAAATCCTGGTTATTATGTGTTGATAGCGAATATGTATGCGGCTGCCGGGTTTTGGGATAAGTTGGCTAGCGTGAGAATTATGATGAGAGATAGGGGTCTTAGGAAGGCTCCAGGGTGCACTTGGATAGAGGTGAACAACATTTTCCATCCCTTTCTCGTCGGAGATACTTCTAACCCACAAGCAAGAGAGATTTATGCAACGTTGGCGAGTCTGGCTGAGCAAATGAGAGAGGCAGGCTATGTTGCTAACATGGATTTTGCATTTGATGATGGTGATGAGTGATATAGGTTGTAGAGATTTGTAGAGTGATTTCATTGGCTGCAAAGCTCGAGGTACCAGGGTTACCCCATAAATTTTATCGATTAAAAGTAAACACATTTTAGGTATTCATGGGAGAGAAGATGGTTTATGCCGTGAACGGTTGGTGGAGAAAGGATTTATTGAATGTTGTGGAGAGTGGGAAATGTATATGAAAGCAATTATATTGAGGCATGACCCATAACATATGAGATGCCTTTATTGGCCTGAACGACTGGGATTTAGGCTTGAAGCCCAGCTTACCAACCAAAGAGCAAAAAAAAGAAAGAAAATACTTGTATTCTTTATGAAGCAGACAGAATAGAAACAATTTTGGTTAACACTTAAACAGATATAAATTCATTTGGTTCATTGGAGTATGGACAATTCTATAATTCCAAATTTTCAGAATATATTTGGAGGGTATTTAAGATTCATAAGATGTATTTTCTTTTCTCTTTTTCATAATTTTTTAATAAATTGCTTCTATCTGATCTATAAATGATTGGGCTTTCTATTGTCATGAATTATAGAACGCATACTAAAATTCAGAATTTAAATATGTCTACAATCTATGGTGAATTGAAACTGTTTCAGAAACCAAGCAGTTAATAGAAGGGACTTTAGGTGATATAACTCGGGGAGGGTGTTCAGTTACAACCTTTTCTTTCTTCCCCTCCAAGTAGGCCTATAATCTATGTTAAATTGTATTTATCCATAGCAATGCACTTGGTTGGTGACCTCCACCCAGCAAACTTAAAAAAAAGTAGTCCTAGAAGGGGAGAACTTGTGATGCTAATCAATAAATTTTTCCAGTGCAAATTTATAGAACATATCAGTAGCATCGCTGCCTTAATAAATCTAGCACTTCAAATGACATGTACCATACCGGAGTGAAAAATGGTGGAAGCAATACATGAAGATTGATCAAATGGAAGCAGTTTATTGGAAAGAACTGAATTACATCTGTAATGGCGAACAATATGAACAACATAAAATAAATAAAAAACCACTATGTGTAAGACCCTAGACATGATATTTCTAGGGCTTAATTCTCAGAATATAATATTACAAGTTATCTGTTTTCAAGACCCAATTTGATGCTTGTAGCTTGGTTGAATTATGAGCAGGAACAAGTCTTTTCATAAGCGGTCAGCCAGCTGTGGAAACTGTTTCAGTAGCCAGGTTACACCCTTGATGGCTACCTGCTCATTAAACCGGGAGATTACCAATCTGTCAGGGAACTAAATCTCTCTCTCTCTGTCTCTCACACACACACACAGATTGCTTGATGCCTGGGCTCAAGTCATGTCACATATATCGACAATTTCATGCTGTACAGAAGAAATAGAGACACCATTTGTAGGAGATATCTTGCACAAGATATAGAAGCATCTTAACTAGTATTTACATGCCAAACTTCAAAACCCGTATCATATACTTATGCAGTCAAGAAGGTTGTGCTTATTCAGAGTGGGGAAAAATCATCCCAACTAGATGCACCAAATCACAGACTACATGTTTTTATAGTCTGGTTCCTTTTGCTTGTAAATTACTCCTGGTGCGTGAGTGAACTTTCGAAGCCAATTTCTTAAGAGTGCAGACATTGGAATAATATTAAGGGCAATTTATCAAAATGGGTGTGGTTTGTATAGAGCCTAGGCTCTAAACAATCAAATTAGAGCCTACCTTCAAAGAGTGTCGAGAAAAATGATTTCAATATTGAAAATCTTTATGATTAACTTAAAATATATTTTCATCTTTATTTATAAATTTTAAATCTTTAAAAATGGTGTGGATCGACAGATTTATAAAACCTTAGAAATATTGAAAATTAACGGTCCCAAAATGTATTATAAAATACACTATTTCCAAAATTTGAAATCCATTTTTTTATCATGTTCATGCATCTTGATGTTGAGATGATCACTTTTGAGGATATTTGGGCATCAAAACAACCTTTTCTAGTGAAATTTTGAGGTAGGCTCTTATTTGATTGTTTAGAGCCTCGGCTCTATATAAACTTTTCCCTATCAAAATACCCATGTGAGATCAACAATTTAAGATTTTACCTATATTGTTTGTCTCAAAATACTCATCAAAATGCACCATGACCAAAATGGAATAGTTGCCAATGTGTAAAATGTTAAACAATGCATCTCATACGGGTATCAAATTCCCATAATATGAAAATATATAGAATACACTCAAACTGTAATTTCTGGGATAAAAACTTATCTAAATAAACCACCGGAAATTCAAGAGAATCGACGTGTATTCAAAGGTTAGATGCCTTAGCAAAAGGATCAAAGATGAGAGAATAAAGATGTTTCTATAAGCGTCAAGCCATTTTTTTGTTTAAATCGACAGTAAAAAGTACGCCATTTTTTTGTTTAAATTGACAGTAAAAAGTAGCATCTCCTACAACTTGTTCCTCTAGAATGCCTCAACTAAAACCATTTTCCTCCATAACTCCTTTTTGCATTTCGTGATGGTGCTACCCAACTATCATTTTAACTGAAATTGTAATTTTAATAATGCAAATTTTCAAATTAAATTTTATGGTTGGGGATCTGCAGACTGCAGTGTAACTACACCCAGAGAAAGAAAAAGAAATCCTTTTATGCACCACATATTGTTTTTAGGTTACTATTTCAAGATTATGCATTAGAGACTGATAAAAAACATGTTTTCCATTTTGTAGATATCATAAATCTATCCTACAGAAGTGCATTATGATCCAGAGGACTATGGAAAAATCAAAGTTCGTTAAGTTGATTGCTGTCCAATTCAATGATGGGTGGTGGGGTGAAAGAGAGGGAACCACCACTGAGGTCACATCCTCTCCTTGTACATTGGACTCATTCTCCAACACCATCCATCATTCAATGGATGACAATGACCCAATGTATTATGGTTTTCTGCCATCGTCCGCTGGAGTATAGAATACTTGCCATTATCCATGGCCATCACTGAAAATACCTGCCAAAATCTTCCACTGATATGGAAAATAATGAGATCAGTTGGATTTTGATTAATGCAAAGGAGGAACTATTAGAGGTAACAACCAAGAATTTAGCTAAACAGTAAAATCTGCAATTTAAAAGTATGATAAACATATAGCATAAATCAACTGCATAAGAATATGGGAAATCCTATGCATACCAATGCCGTCTCCCCAGGCTTAATGGAAGGTTCAACGCTATCTCGTCCGTAACTATATTCAAATAATGGCCGTCAGGCTTCCATGTATTTATTAGCAGGCAATGATATCAGACAACTTGTATGCCCAAAACTTACACTATTTGTCTTTTTCCATTGAATACCTCCGAGCGATAAAAGCTACAACCCTTGCTAAATGGAAATTCCTTCCCCTGCCATTCTATTATAAAATGTTTGTGTGATTACACCACATAGATCAATACGAATATGATTAAGTATCCACTAAGAGATTTGATTCAAAGCCATTTAAATGATAATACCAAACAAAAACATAAATCTGATGCTATGAAAAATGAAAAGAATTTATCTCTACTACTCACCCAAGTGCCATTTGACCCCAACAGCTGAGGAATCTTCATCACTAATGTCATCAATAACAAATTGCAAGTCTGTGGTTATGGAATCAGTGAACTTCTTAAAAAATTCAAGAATGGCCTGCTTCACAAGAACAGACTTATGATCAAACAAGTAGTTTAATATCTAATATTTCAATTTTCAAGAGATGGCAGCAAACAGGAAATTGATAAGTTCACATGGAACCCTCCCAAAAAAAGGCAGAAGAGGTCAATTATAAAAATAAACCTCAAGACTCAAGTTGAGCAAAGCAGCTGTAAATTACCATCCCAGAACTAAGATGGATTGTGAGTCATCCTTTAGAAAGAGAAACACTTAAATATCTATGTTGTCTATTTTGAACAATTTTGTCCGCCAGAGGCAGTTGGTTTGGGACATGGCCATTGTTGGTACTTGTCACACAAGTCATGGATTGGATCCACAGCAATAAAACACAATTTCACATTATCAAAGATTTTGACCTGGCGGATCATGCCAAATGCATCACAAATCACCAACAGTTAACATCCCAAAACAATATTAGTCCATGATTGTAAGTTTTGATCAAGTTTAATTTATATTGCAGATTGAATGAAGTGAGGAATGGTTTTCAACCTATATTCTACTGGTGGTGTCAGTTACAACTCAAGTGACTATTTGGCTGAAAACACAATCATCTCTTAAAATTTATTCTCTTACTTTCTGTACTTATTAAGAAAGCTTGGTCACTACAAAATTTCTCCACAGTCATTCAACAGTACCGTTCACTTACAACTCAAACCAAAAGATTTCAAAGGCACACTCAAGCTAAATGTAGGTCTCTCTTCACATTTATTCATTTTATGAGAATGAGGTCTTATCTGACCATTTTCAGTCCATTCAATCTCTTAACATTGTCTAGAGGGAGAAATCGTGCATGCAATTATGTTATGTCTAGATATTTAGTCTATGGACAGATTTGTATCTCAAGATATATGACATTAGTACAGCTTCTCATGATTTTTCCAGAATTATCATACATCTAATTATGGGTTAAATTACAAGTAAAAAAACTAGATGCGATGGTCCTTAGAGAGCTATGGAGATTTTTAGGAATCGGTACAAGTGGAAGACAATATTGTAATGCAGCATAGGTATACAAATCCATAAATACCTTCTTCGTGTGGTCAATATGTTCACTTATAGATTCAGACCTGCAATAAATGAAAAGAAAGATGTTGAAGAAAGATGAATTTATTTTTCCATACCAGTCGATAACCAGCGGAGTTTAAATAGCACTTACAGTAACTCGTATGACCATAACTATGTAATAACTTTATACACCAGTGTATGAAGTCAACTCGGGAATCATACTAGGAGGCCACAGGAACTCTCAAATTAGCAAAGGAAGATACTTTGTAATAGCATCATTTCTATCGCTCATGATCTTTCATGCTTATAGTCAATAAACTTTTGATCTTATATAATGTGGCATTCTTTACTAATTGGATGGTGGATGTTCCTGCAAACCCTGAACTCGAGGGCATGGTTGTCACCATTCAGAAACTCCGAGTTCTGATCTCTTCAGATGTAGATGGGATTTCAATGAGTCCTATGCCCTTTCCGTTCCAGCATCAATCAAAACCTTTATACAGAAGTTGGTGGAAGATACAACCTCTAATGATTTGGAGTAAAATAAGGAAGTTGGTGGTGAAATTTTGCAACATAGCGCCACATTGAGTAGAGGAAAAATACACCACTCTCTATAACGGGCTGTAGTGAAAACAAAAATTGGACGGGAGAGTGATGGCTCCTCAGGGTAATAACAAAGATACCATTCACATGACGAACTACATGCTTCCCTCGTCTGATGAAAATGAAGGTATTGAATCAGTCCCATCGGGCCGAAAAGGTGTTGCTGGAAAGTTTGATAAATCCTCCGATGTCGATGTGCAGGACTTGCCCTTAACGAACTTACATACAATAAATCAACAGTCTGGAAAGTCTATAGAGATTGTTGTTGACCCTCAACGTCATGAAATTCACCGTGATACGACAAAAAATCTGAAGGAGTCCAAAAAATTACGAACCGTGAAGAACCACAAGAGTTCACCTTCTACAATGAGTGCCCGCTCTTCTAAAATGGGTACGCCACTAAACTCTTAATTATATGTCAGTCTTATCTTGGAACGTTAGGGGCATCAATGCCCATGGTAGATTGTCTGACATTAAAAAAATTTGTCTGAGCATGAAATTGGAATTTTATTTCTTTGGAAACAAAACTAAACCATGACAAAGTGGATAAGTGGTCTCATAAGCTTGGTTTCTATAACTCTTTTGTTGCGAATAATGTGAATGGGAAATCCAGAGTCTCTCTCCTATGGAACCTGAATATATTCTCAGTCCATATAATTCACATTTTTGACGAAGCCATCACAATAAAGGTGTGCAGACCGAGCACAGGTTCTTCATTCAATGTTACTGGGGTGTACAGCAGTAATTTTGTAGCTGACAGGGAACTATTATGGATCCACCTGAGAGACTTACAAATAAATATCTTTGGTCCTTGGCTAATTCTGGGAGATTTCAATTCTATGATTGACAATTCGGAAAAAATAGGAGGCAGTGCGGAAATTTCATCTGATGTAGAGAGCTTCTCAAAGGTATTAGTGGGCTGTGGTCTCATGGATCTTGGATCCTCTCGGGGCTGGTTTTCGTGGTCTAACAGCAGCATTGGCAGCAGACGTATTAGAGAAAGATTGGATCGGGCCATAGCAAATGCATATTGGATTTTTTTCTTTTCCTGAAGTTATTACCTAAGGGCACCTCAGACTCCTGAAAAGACTATTCCAATGGGACCCAAACCTTTCAAATATTTGTAGCCTGGCAGTCAACTCCTGATTTTAGGGATCTCATTAAAACTTCATGGCGAGGGCGAATTGGAGGTACTCCTATGTATCGTTTTATGGCTAAACTCAAACGTCTCCGGGGTGACATCAGTTGGTGGAATAAATTAGTTTTCGGAGACATCACAGTCAAAATCAGGGAGTCCCGTGAAAGATTATCAGAATTGCATGACCTGCTTCACAAAGATCCTCTAAATCATGCTTTGGCTCAAGAAGAAAAAGATTGCACCTCCTCTATAAACCACTTTCTCTCTCTTGAGGAAAGCTTCTGGTGTCAGAAATCAAGGGAAGTCTAGCTCAAAGAAAGTGATTCTAATACCAGGTTTTTTCATATGTCTACTTTGGTGAGGCGTCAAAGTGATAGGACTTTCTTTCTTAACGATGCATCGGGAAATGCTATTTCTAGTCATCTCGAGGTAGAATCCCATATATTGTCCTTTTTTCAAGAACTCCTTGCACCGGTAGATCAAGTCCACCACAGGATGTACCATCGCTTTCTGATTTCTTACCAGAGGGGTTACTCTCCAGTCAGCAAAGAGAAGATTTATCTAGAGAGATCTCGATGGAAGAAATTAGGGAATGTATAAGGACTATGACAAGCGAAACTGCACCTGGTCCAGATGGTTTTCAGGTTGAGTTCTACAAATTTAGTTGGGATATTATTTGCCAGGATCTTTTTGCAGCACTCAGGGATTTCTTTAACAAAGGTAAGTTCTTAAGGGCGGTTAACTGTACTTTTATTTATTTAATTCCAAAGAGTAAGTCACCTCGTACCACGAAGGACTTTAGGTCCATTGGTCTATGCAATGTTATTTACAAAATCATGAGCAATATTGTGGCTAGCAAACTACATAGAGTCTTGGATGCTCTTATTATGCCCTATCAAGCAGCATTTTTGAAGGGTAGACTTATCACTGATAATGTATTGATGGCTAATGAAATTATTTCAATGTGCCACAAACTAGCTAACAAACCTAAAATGTGCCTCCAATTAAATCTATGAAGTGCCTATGATAGGGTGTCTTGGGACGTTATGTTGAAGTGGTTGGCAGCTTTGGGGTTTCCTAATAAGGTTATAACCTGGGTGAAGCATTGTGTTCGTACGCCTAGCTTTTCCATATTGGTTAATGGTTCGCCTAAAGGTTACTTCAGAAGCAAGCAGGGGTTGCGACAAGGTGATCCTTTATCTTCTTACTTATTCTTAATTGTTATGGATTTTATAAGTAGGCAATTGGAGGAGGCCTTTAAATATGGCTCCCTACAGTCAGCTTTTCCCTCTGACTCGAACTATGGGGTTTCCCAACTACTATACGCAGATGATGTCCTAGTTTTCTGTGAGGCATCCCCTAAGGCTGTCCTAATTTTCAGTGAGCATCCCCTAGGGCTGCAATTGCAGTAAGTAACATCCTAGATTCTTTATGTGGGGCCACAGGGTAAAAACTCAACGCTATGAAAAGTATAATTTTATTCTTTGGATGTGGTGATGGACTTAAATCATAAATTATTCATATTCTTCATTTTGGGGAAGGGGATCTACGAGAAATATCTTAGGTTACCTTTCTTTCATGGCGCTCTAAAACACTCCCATTGTCAGGCTTTGGTGGGAAAGACAATTGCTAAACTTGGATCCTGACAAGCTTTAACATTATCTTTTGCAGGTAGACTTCAGTTGATTAAGTCGGTCTTAAGTGCTTCCTCAATTTACTGGACTCTATCATTCCTTCTGCCAGTTAGGATATGTCAGCGGAACTTTCTTTGGGCAGGTTCTTCAGATATGAAGGGACTGCATCTTCTAAATTGGGAGAGTATATGTCTTCCCTTTGAGGAGGGAGATCTTGGTATTAGACATCTACAGGATATGAACCTGGCTGGCAAGATGAAGCTTGCTTGGAGGCTAGCACAGGTATTTCAGAACCAGGTTGTATAATAGATGGGAATAAGTTTTCCTTTCTTTCCTTTTTTTTTTGGTTTTTGTGGTGGTGGTGGGGGGGGGCGCTTCATGAATTACCTCTAAATTTAAAGGATACTAAAAAAAATCAACAAGGAAGAAGAAGAAAACAGTAGGCATCAGAGAGAGAGAGAGAGAAAATAGTAAATTTCACGAAAAAACCTCACAAATTACAACTAAATATCAAAGGATACTAAAATAAGTCAAGAAGGAAGAAGAACAAACAGAATGCATCAGAGAGAGAGATAAAGTGTGTGTGTTTGAGAGAGAGAGAGAGTAGCCAATTTCATGGAAATAACTTCACAAATTATATCCATATTTACAGATTACGAAAAAGGTTAACAAGGAGCTGAAAGAAGACAGTAGGCCTCTGAGAGAGAGACCATGCACAAAGAAATTTCAAACAATAAGACGAAAAAAAAAAAGAGGGAAAAGAGACCCATGCAAACCTTTCTTCCAACAAAGGGCTCGGAGAAAACAAGATCTTCATATACACAATTCTCTGCAATAAGCTCCGAAACATAGCCCAAATTGTGGCGATTAATGCCGCTATAAAACCCCTTAACCACTTCACAGCATAATTTAGGTGAAGAACTCTCAGTAGAAGAATCAACAGATAAAATGACAGGAGAAGAATTTTCAGGAGAATAAGAACAAGAAACTTGGGTGGTTTTGGGCATAACTGAGAATTGGGTTTTGTAGCAAAGACTGGTTTTGAGGTGGGTTTTGGATGAAAATGAAGAGGGATAAAGGCGAGGGGCAGGACTCAGTTGAAGGGAAGCCATGACAACTATGAGGGAGATTTAGGCGCAAGCCGATCAAAATCTTTTAAGATTGAAAGCGCCAACAAATAACTAGCTGAACAGGAACGGTTAACCCCACCGGCCTAACCGGAAACACACTGATAAAATAAAATAAAAAATGTAAAAATAAAAATAAAATAAAATAAATAAAAAAACAAAAATCTACTAAAATTATGAAAAGTATATAAAGAATTATTAAAACAAAACACATTCAAATGAAGTTGAAAAATAAGAAAAAATAAAATTTAACAAATCGATTTTTGAATTAAAGTGAGTAGTAATAGCCAAAATAATTTTTAATCTTTACTGTGATGTAAATAATATTAAAAAATATATTATAAACCAAATTTTTTATTTTTAAGTGTTTACATATATTTTTTTGAATTTTTTTAAGTATCGGTTTATCACCAAAACAGCCTAAAATCAGAACTGGCCAGTGGACAGTTTCAATCTAACCAAGCGGTTAGTGGTTACATCATCTGGTTTCCCAACAGTCGAATCTATCCTAAAAAATTTCTTTTAGTCAAATTTTGGAAATCACTAGGGATGATTATTTTAAAAAAAAAAATTAAAATTTTGAGTTTTCCAAAAGTTGAATACGTAGAATGGATGGCAGAGACCTCATGATCACTTTTTGTATGGTCATTGAATAATGGTGCACTTGCCCGCATATAAAAAGGGAAATTCTTTTTAAAATAAAAAGGGCAAATTTTTATAGGAAAAAGTTTATTTTTTATTTTTAAGTAAGGTCCTGGTCACCCCGACTTGGTGCCACCCCTATTCTAAATAAAAATGAACCAACGTAGGAGGACATGCATCGACCAAATAGACCATTTATCTTTTATACAATGAAATTACAATCATCCCCACACATTACCTGTCAAATTAGATAGCTTAGGATAACTGACAAAATCCGAGAATATTTTTTTTTTTAACTTTGTGCATATTCAATACCACTCTTATAACCACCTATTTTGAAATTTAAGAGACAAAAATGGTCGTGACCTCTATGTACAATAAATATATGATCTCTTTGTAAACAATCCCATATATTTAAGATGTATCATTTTAAATACTTTCCATTCTCTCTATATCCATGCATCCTGAGGCCGAGTCGATGACAAATTAGATGATTTTCCAACAGTGAAATAACCTTCTCCAAATTTTTTTGTTTTCTTTTACAATTTTCAAACTTGTATAAACTTTTTGAGCGTGTATATTATGGGAAGCATATAATCTAATCCTAATTATGTCGTTAGAAGACCAACTTTGGAATTTTATTTAATCTAAAATCATAGTAACGACCTAAAAACTCGTTTGAATTTTGAGTTTTCTAACCCTTAGATTTAACTTTTTTAAAATTGGGCAGTCCATATTCAATATTGAGATTAGAACTAGTTTTTTTTATTAAAATTTATTTATAGGTTGAAGAAGTTACTAATATCTTAAAATTAATCCTTGATCGGATTTTACTATGAGGATTTTCCTATTGCATAGGTGTAAGTGGTAGAGGATAGAGAGCTGATAGGAGGTCCAGTGTTCGCAAAATCAAACCGGAACGGTTAATCAGACATGGGCCTGGAAGCGTTTTAACCGGCCTAACTAATAAACCGGCCGATTCAAGCGCTCTAACTAAGCAAGTCCCAAACGGTCAAAAAAGTGTTGAAAAAATATAAAAAACATACAAAAAAAAAAATCTACTAAAATATGAAGGGTGCGGTTTGTATAGAGCCGAGGCTCTAAACAATCAAATTAGATTCTTATTTCAGATAATGTCGAGAAATGTAGTTTCAATATATAAAATCTTTGTAATAACCTTAAAATATCCTTTCATATTTATTTATAAAGTTTAAAGCTTGAAAAATAGTATAGATCGATATATCTACGAAAACTTTTTTTTTATGTTAATAATTTTATACAAGATAATATAAAGATACTCCCCCTTTGGCCAGACAGCCCACCATCGAGTTTGCTTAGCGGTAAACATGAGTGAATGAAACCGTAATGGTAGAGGTAAGGTCCATGTAACCAAAGAGATCTAAGTTTCTACGGAATGAACGGTTCATTATTACAACACTTAATCACATTAAGAGAATCCCCTCTATCCAACATGAAAGGCCAAAGTTTCTCTATCTAAAAATCTTCAAACCTTGATAAAGCCAAAGCAATTCACCTTGATAAAGCCAAAGCAATTCAGCAAAGTTTGCCGTTGCATGCCATACTAGCCCAACAAACGAGAAGAAAGTATTACCATCATAGTCTCAAAATGTCACAAATATCAGTTAACCTTGGATTGCCAAAAAAACTTCTATAACCATGGATTGTGAAAAGAACTTCCATCAAAATTAAGTCTGAACGCCCACAGGAAGTGCTATCCATAAGCTTTTAGGTTTAGACCTAATGAAACCCAACTGAAAAATATGGTTGAGGCTAACAAACAATCAAAATACACTATTTTCAAAACTTGCCATCCATTTTTTTCTCATATCCATATATCTTAATGTTGAGATGATCAATTTGAAGATATTTGAGCATCAAAACAACCTCTTCAAATGAAATTTTTGAGGTAAGCTCAAATTTGATTGTTTAGAGCCTTGACTCTATATAAACTTTTTCCAAATATAAAAAGCATATAAAGAATGATTAAAAAAAACACATTCAAATGAAATTGAAAAATAATAAAAGAAATAGATTTTAACCCATTTTATATTTTTCAGTGGCTATTTTTAATTTTTTTAAAAAACGATGAGAAAATTTAAAAGTGAGTATTAATAACAACGATAAATTTTAATCTTTACCATAATGTAATGAATATTTAGAAATACATTCTAAATCAAATACCTTATTTTTAAAAATATATATATATATTTTTTATTTTTTCTTAAAATACAGATCAATCACCCTATGGCCCAAAACTGAAACCGGCTTATCTAACCGAACCGTTAGTGGAGGTCTAAAACAAATCCACTTTGGATGGTAGGAGATTGCTGATTTTTAGTATAAAGAGATCACAATAACTTTTATTAGGGGTTATAATAATAAAAAAAATTATTTTAGAATCTAGTAAAAGATGCATCTCCAACCCCACAATTTTACATCCAATGGCTTGTAAAAATTATCTGCCTTCTTGTACGATATAGATTTCCGAAACACCGTGAACCCGAGGAAACCCAAGCCCATTTTGACCTCCCCCAACAAAAAAAAGGAATAAGCAGTTAAGAGAGAGAAAGAGAGAGTGGCGCTTACAGAAGCTATTCTAGAGAGAGAGCAAAATCTACGGAGAGAGAGAGAGCACCATGTTGAGGTTAGCTCCCCGTCTCTTGAGGAGGTCCCTTGCACGCACCTTCGCTGATGTTCCTGCAACTCCCACCCAGGACTCGAGCTTCGTGCAGGCATGGCAGAAGATCAACCCGAACCTCGACCCACCAAAGACGCCTCTAGCTTTCATGACCCCTCGCCCTCCCACCCCTTCCTCCATTCCATCCAAGCTCACTGTCAACTTCGTCCTGCCTTACCAGTCCGAGCTCGCCTCCAAAGAGGTACGTTTTTCTTTACTTTCTCTCTCTAAAACACACACACAGACACGCTCGATCTCTTGCCCCGATTTTATCTGTTTCTCTGTCCATGATATACTTGCTTCTTCTGATTCTTTTTTCCCCATCTCCTATTTGTATGGTTTTTGCTTTGATTCTGTTTTCTTCTCTCCATTTCTATTTTTCTCCCTCTGTGATGGTTTGTTTCATTGATTGCCCAATCATCTCTTTCATTCACTTGATTTTTTTAGTTATTTCGATTTTCCCCCATTTTCTCTCTCGACCAATCGAGCACTTCGCCCATTCTCTCTCTAGCTCTATGTTTCTCTTTAATTGCATTCTCTCTTTAACTCGATTTCGTTCTTTAGTGGTTTCTTATGTTCGGTCCTATTATCTGCTGATATCTCTTAGATTCATATTATTCGCATCACTTTTTACTTTCCCCCATTTTCTCTCTCTACATCTATCTCTTTCCCTTAATTTCCTCTGTGGGCTCATCCATTGATTCTACTTTCTCTAGTATTTTTCTCCAGTCATTAGTTTTTTTTTTTATTGATTCTCTTTTTTCTCTCCCATCAATAGGATTTTGCATTACTTCCAAGTTTTTTCACTTTCCTTTTTTTCTCATCTGGTCAAATATCTTTGAATGAATCTCTGTTATTTTGATAGTTCATATATGATTTGAGTTACATTTTGTATAGCATTTGTTCACAGATTGATGTGAATTTTACAATGGGATGGATTGAACATTTTGCTTGCTTTGATATTGGTCTGTGCCTTTTTTATCTTTTTTCTTTGTCGAATGTGTTGGTGGTCTTCCAATGGTGTTGTTTGATGTATATGTTATATTATTTATATAATAATTTATGACTATATGTGTCTTCTAAATTTCTTTCGATTCAGTGAAATAATTTTTCAGTTTGTAAATTTGGGATTTCAAGTAGTTTTGTTGGTTGGTTAATCGGTCACATTTTATTCATCAAATGGGTCAGGAGTTTTGCAGGAATTCATGTTTCCAGCATTCAAATTGATATATTAAAAAAAGAAGCTTTCTATTGGTTTATTGGTTTATCTTTACAAATTATGGGTAGCTTGTATTAATTTTGGTATTTGTAAAAGTTTAGTTCCCTGGCACTAGAATTTCGATCTGGTTACTATGGATGACCAGCTGGGTTATATGATCAATTACAGAAAGAATTATGGCATTATTTGGCACTACATTGGTTTCTGTGATAAAGACAAAGAAGAAAAATGTGACTGTGGTTTAAAATAAAATAATGAAATTATCTTGGATCATATGTATGTGTTAACAACATTTTGTTGAAGTGCCCTGAATATGGATATATAGGAACACAATTTTCTGTTTGGTCTGTGCCTGCTATAATGCTATATGGGAAACATCTTAGAAAGACGCAATGTGTATCATGATTCTTACAATCGTGGATGGGCCTTGAGAGTGCATCAATTTGTTATGGACTAGGCCTCTTGAGAATAGTTAAGGCATAAAGATTGCTAATTTCCAAAGTCGTTCAATTGTGTATTTCTTAGTTGGCTTCGTAAAAAATATTGCTAATTAAAGGGCATATTGGCTCTAAGGTTTGCCTTAGGATAATCAACTATCTTTCATCGTGAAAGTGTATGCATCAAGCTGAACCAAGATTACGGACAAAAATCAAGATGTATCATGAATGGGGAAGAAGATACACATTGAAAGATATTGTCAATATAAACTCTTTGACAATATGATCCCTTTGTACTCCTTGTTTGGCCAATAAATCTGTTTCACTATTTATCTCTCTAATGTCATGTTGAAGGATATAACTCGTATCCTTAGACCTTACTAGAATTAATGTCTCCTCAAACAATTATGTCACCCTCCATGGGAATAGATTCTCACCACTAGTTCCTTTTATAGCATTAAGAGTGTCCTTCCCACTATAAATGGTCCCAAATTTGAAAGATACTCCCTAAGGCCTGTCAGAAGCACTAAGCTCTCTTCAACATAGAGTCACAAATACCTGCTGGTCCAGAGTAGGTCTATCAAATCTGGGCCAAAGCTCTCCCTAGCAAGACCTACCCTCCTGGTCACAGGTTGTCCCAAGAGCTACCATCAAAGATCATTTTGAGTGTGCCCTCTGGTGGTGGATTCCAACTAACCTCATTGTCGCTGTTGGCCATGCCCTATGAATAG
Organism: Amborella trichopoda; assembly: GCF_000471905.2. Next base: position 301,416 of record NW_006497421.1, read on the forward strand.
TTGATGCCCAATCTTTTGTGAAGTTCCACATGGTTAAATCCCTTGCACTCATGCCTAGCCAGGGCCCAACAACTAACTAATGCTGGAATCGCCTCTACTATTGCTTACCATAAGGATGCAGGCATTTCATTCCTTCCTAATGCTTCAAATAATTTGTGGATGAGCAAAGTCTCTAGCAAAGTGCACCCCATAGTTGGTGGAAACGCCTGGGAACCCGAATTGTTCTAAGAATTGGAATCGCGGAATTGCGGCCACCTAGAGATTTTTGTTTTAGGAATCGACGTCCGTACAATGGGAATTGCAGGGAATGAGATTCCTAATTCCTGGAATTGTGTCTCGACCACAATAGGTTCGAAATTCATCCACATCTGAAATCGAGATTCCGACCTCCTTGGAATTGAGATTTTCGTCCCCTTGGAATCAACACTTGAGGAGTCAAGATTCATTGGTATGTGGAAGCGAGATTCTGACATCTATGGAATCAAGTTTCTGATATATGTGGAACAGAGATATGTTGCAGTTTAGAATCATGATTCCAACATATTTGGAATCGAGTTTTTGATGTATATGGATTAGAGATCCATGTCAGTTTGTATCGAGAATTACAATAGTATGGAATGCGTTTGACCCCTATAAAGAATCAAAATTTCAATTTTATGGACCAGGAAGCGCCATACATTACTTGAGCCTTATCAACTTTAAAACCTATATCATATGTCTCTTATTAAAAGGGTTCCCAAATTTTAAAGTGATTGTGTTGACTATTGAACTTAGGGTCAAATAATCTACTAGGAAAATTATATGCAAACGACAAGTATTTCTCAATTGTGATTTTGACTTCATTATTATAAAGACAAAATACGATTATGTCTATGCCATGGTTTTATTTGTATTTGTTGTATTTACCAGTTATATTTTAAAGTAAAGGCCGTCCAGGGTAGCACAACTAACCCTGCTACCATTAGAAGCATTCAAAGGAAGATTTCTACTTCAATTTATTCTAGAAAGTGCATAACCATCATAGAAATTGGACATTATGTACTTTGAATTGGTTTTTTTTTGGGGAAAATATCTCCGTACCCCCTATTTTTAGGTTTCATATCTCCATAGACCCAAGGTTTCAAAACATGTATTAGGGCATAGAAATTCTAGGTTCTATATCTTCTAACCCCCTAGACTAACTCTACTCACTTTAATCTTATTTTTTTAACCCAAACAAATTGTAGAACGACATCCTTTTTTAACCCATCCTTTCTTTCTCTTCACCTGTCAATCCCCAAACTTCTTTCTCTCTCTCTCCCCCATGTGACTCTCCCCAAGCCACTTCTCTCTCTCTTTCCGTATTACCCCTCTCTCTTTCTCTCTCCCCCCGTATTACTTTAAAAGACATAAGTTTAAAAGGGAGTAATGGTTCATGTAACAAAATGGAAGCCTATGAACGGTGAAGCATTAGGGTGATGTTAACGAGCTAGGGAGGTGCCCCTCAATTGGTAGCAAAAAAAAGTTCAACAAAATTTCAAATGTGAAGTAAATTCATATCGAAACCAGTCTACCACTATAGAACCCAGCTTATGGGGCGTTGGGTGGTAAATCAAGGATGAGCATGGTGTGGTTCAAAAGGCATTGCTGAGTTTGATAGGGACATGGAGAGAGAGAGAGGGGGGCTAATACAGAGAGAGAGGCAAAGAGAGAAGAGGCTTGGGGAGAGTCACAGGGGGAGAGAAAGAGTGAGAAGTTTGGGAGATTGACATGTGAAGAGAGAGAAATGATGGGTTTAGAAATGAATGATTATCTTTTTACAATTTGTTTGGGTTAAAAAAATAGGATTAAAGTGACTAAAGTTAGTCTCAGGAATTAGAAGATATAAAATCTAGGATTTCTTTGCCCCAAGATTTGTTTTGAAACCTTGGGTCTATAGAGATATGAAACCTAAAAATTAGGGGTACGGAGATATTTTTCCTTTTTTTTTGTTACATCTATTTTATTTTTTTAGTTAATTTTTTTCCTCACATTCACATTATTCCATAATGGTAGAGGAAAAATTAAGTCTGAACTCTAAACATTAAGCACACATATGAATACATATTGCATGCAATAAAAAGCAACATACGTGGATAAAGAGAGATTTTGACGTCGAACGGTAGCTAGAATTTATATATTGTATAGTATAAAACACTAAAAGATACAATACTTATCAAAAAAAAAAAAACAAGATACAATACTTCTTATATAGCTTTAAGTACATGATGATGGGAACATTTTTGGGGACCTGGGGCAGGGGGGGGGAGGAGAGAGAGAGAGAGAGAGAGAGAGAGAGAGAGAGAGAGAGAGAGAGAGAGAGAGAAGAAGAAGAAGAGAAGAGAGGAGGAGAGTATAGTCTCTCTACTACTACGTAGTAGTAGAGATACTATATAGTATAGTATACGTACTACCTACCTACCTACCTACTA
>NW_006497421.1:318951-352622 GCF_000471905.2 Amborella trichopoda
ATAAATTGATCAAAATACCCTTGTAAATTTATCGAGGTATTTTGGTCAATTTATATTTTGTGAATTATTTTTTTCATATTTTTATTATGTGCTCCTCACTAAGATGTGCATATGCTCCAAATTTCAAGTAATTTGGATTTATAAAAAAAAAAGAAAAATGAAACACTATCGGACAATCGTGACTGTGCGATGAACTTTGGACGGTGATGAAGGTAGGTAAAATCACTATTCATTTCGCCTATAAGTGTTTTGTAGTATCTTCCTCTATCTATATATATATATATATATATATACCATGATTGAGTATATATACAATCATCATCATCGCCAAAGCTTTTGCCTAACTAATTGGGGTCAACTACACAAATCTTGATCTGTCATTTTGTTCTATTAATGGTCATACCTTTAATGAGGCCATAAATCCCTACATCTTTTCTCACTATGTCAAACCACTTTCATTGAGTATATACAATAGAAAATCAAAATCGTTTCACTAAGTGTGACGTGGTCTTGGTCCAGCAAGAAAACTACGTTCATTGAGTGTATACAATAAAAAGTCAAAATCGTTTCACCAAGCGTGACAAGGTCTAGGTCTGGTTCAATTTTCTTACGACCATGGTGAAATGATCAGAAAATTAAGACAGTTCATTCAAATAGCACTGACACGTATGGCAGTGCTTCGTAGAAATTGAAACCCTTACTCCAAGGTCAAGACCACCATAAAACAGCTCTCTCTCTCCACGTAGATAGTGCATGCAACCTGGATACATTTTGACTCCTACCTTTAAACCAATTATATATTACTCAGTTTGGTGGCAAGGACGTCAGAAATTGAGAGAACAAATATAAAACAGGAAACCAGAGTGGACCTGTCGGTGGGTTTTCAAAGATCAATGAGAAAGAGTAGAAGGAAGATAGAGAAACGATTTGGAAAAAAAAGGAGATAGAGAGAGAGAGAGTTGGTGATCGTCTCCACTTCCTAGTTGTTTCTTAGATACCCCACTGCCTCTCTAAAGATAAGAGAAGCATAAAGAGAGGTTAAATAACATGAATAAAGGAAAGCAATTGGATAAAAATGATGATCTATATAATAATATGTTTCAAAAAAGAGCAAAAGAAAATGATGGATGATACACTAATTGGTGGTGTCCAACCCACCATTAGTGCACAGGGGCCATCACTAAGAGAGGGGTTAGCAAATTCAAATATTTAAAATGATGAAAGAGATAAATGTAAAATATTGAAGAAGAGGAGGAGAAATCATCAATGTCAACATCATAGCTTTTTTTCGGATTAACCAAGATTGGCTACATGAATTTTAGTATGTTAATCTACTCTAAACTTACCACCGCCTCTTTCCATTTATTAAAAATCAGGAAAGTTCCACTTGAAAACATGGTGTTTTCAAATACCGTATAATATTTTCCAAAACCAAAATATTGACTGACACCCCCATGTTGTCCAGAACAGGGACCATTTACTGTCTCCCAAAAATTCATGACTTTCATTTTCTGCCAAGCGAATTCCTAGAGCCGGTTCTCTCAATCCGACTCGAATATTTAGATTGCCGGGAGACCGAGTTCTTTTTTTCTTAAAAAACATTAAATCTCCAAAGTAAATAAAAAAACGTGGACCCAAATAATCATACATGTTTCTTTGCTGATGAAAGACTTACAAAAAAAGAGTCATAGGTCTTTGGTAGGCGAATACAAGGCTCAAGCTAAGGCTTTACAGTTCAACAAATAGTCACATTCCTTATTATAATATGTGATGTGATTTTGAACAAGTGACAAAACTAAAGATTGCTTGGAACACGTGGCATCCACTCCTACATTACAGGAATCTTCGGATGGGCCACGTGTCAATTATAAAAATTACGTTGATGATATATTAGTATGATGTCTAAAAAGCAAAAGGATTTGGAAAATGAAGTCTAAAAAGCAAAAAGACCACCCGAATCCCACATTGTTCAACTAAATTTTTGATCCATTTATGAAAGGAAAAAGTTTATGTAGAGCCGAGGCTCTAAACAATTCAATTGGAGCTTACCTCAATAATTTCACTTGAAGAGGTTGTTTGATGCCCAAATATCCTCATCTCGACATCAAGATGCACGGACATAAGAAAAAAAAGGATTCCAACTTTTGGAAATAGTGCATCTTGTGACACATTTTTGGACCGTCAATTTTTTAGTTTTTCAAGTTTTCATAGATCTGTTCGATCTACACAATTTTTTAAGATTTAAATTTTATAATTAGGTATAAAAATATTTTTTAAGGCCATCAAAAAGATTCTCAATACGAAACCACATTTCTCGACACTATTTGAAAGTAGGCTCTAAGTTGATTGTTTAGATCCTCGGCTGTATACAAACCGCACCCCAAACAAAGAAGGCAAGTTAAAGGTAACTCGCAAAGGTTCCTGTTAGAAGTCGGCGGGCTCTGTTAGGGTATTAGTCGATATGGCCCCACTTTTTATTTATTATTATTTTTATTTATTAATTTTATTTTATACTTTTTTTTTTTTAATTGTCCGATTTATTATCGATCTGGACAGTCCATTGGCCAATCTTGATTGCTTTTCTAGATGAGCGATTCGGATAACCGATTAGTTTTTGAAACACTGGTTCAAGAAGAAAAAACATTGTTACAAGAATCATATTGGCGACCATCACTATATGGGCTGTTTCAAAATTGGTCTATTCATGAGTCACAAGGTTGAACAAGAGCTTTTAAAATACAAATAGCAAATCAGAAGAATACAAATGATACCTTACAAATAAAAAACACTTGCTATTATCTTATGTAGTCAGTCTAATTGGTCAAAAGAAACTCTACAATTTTCGGTTCCAAGGCCATAATAGAAAAGTGGAGGGTTATGATAGGTTGCAACCAACAAAAAAATTTTATGGCATTTCTATCATGAAACGTGATAAACTGATCAAAATATTCAAAATCAGCTGGTCTAATCGATTAATGTTTATCAAACATCGGATTTGATCAATTGTCATTCAACTTTAATTTTTTCATGACTGGCCAAGACACCAGCTAATGATCCGGCGTATTGGATCGATCGATCCAATAGGTCATACTAACAACAAGAGAAACCACCCATAAGATCTCATATGGTACTTGAGGGAGATCATGCCTAACAGAGATTATCCCATCCTCATAAATAAAACTTTTGCGCGATAAAGCAAAAATTTTCACTTCTTTATGTAACACAAAGAAAAAGAATTTTGAGCTCTTAAAACTCAAATTTTGGTAGTCCAAAATGGACCACGGAATTGATTTATAGCATTTTTAAGCTCGAAGTAATTTTTCTCTCTCAAATTCATCTTGGTGTTATGCCTAGATGAATTTAGATTTATGGGGGGGGTCAGACAAGTCCCCCTTAACATGGGCTTTAGGCATCGAGGACCAAATATAGAGTTTGATCCCACAAGACCACCGAATCTTATTTCCTATAATTTTCTTTACAAGTAGGAGAGAGTGTTTTTTTTGTTGGGAGAAAGATTAGGAGGTCTAGTGGGACCAAGCTGTCTATTTGGATCCATGTCAAGAGACTTTGCTATGAGGGGGTGCTTTGAAATTTTTGAGATTAAATATACAATTCAGTCCTGCAGGACCACATATGCAGCACATTAGTTAACCAAGGGAGAGAGTCCACTTAGAGGAGAGAGAGTTCTAAAGTCACTCAAAGTTCATTTACATACTAAATATACGCATCCCACATCTATCCAATTCTTCAAATAAAACTTCAAATTAAATGTACAATTCAGTCCTGCAGGACCACATATGCAGCACATTAGCTAACCAAGGGAGAGAGTCCGAGAGAGTTCTACATTCACTCAAGTTCATTTATATACTATATATATATGCATCCCTCATCCATCCGATTCTTCAAATAAATCTTCAAACTCAATGTAAATATACAGTAACAACAATTATAAAATGGGAAGGGCTTCTCCATTGTAGTGAAGATGTCTACTTTCCTCCCCATTCAGCCCTTTCAATTTAGATAAAGTAAGTCACTTACCGTTAGATCTAACACTTCATAGTATTTTATTTTCAATATTTTTTTACAAATTATATGAATATGAAATTTGGTACGTGACATCGTCTCAATGAGGTGCACTTAAAATTTGGTCATTTTATTTTATTGGGAACATTTATTTTATACCTTTTTTATAGATGTGAGTTTAAGATAGGAGTTAGCGTCCAAAATTTGGTGTTAAAATAAAAAAAAAATATTAAAAATAAAATAATGTAGAGACGTGAAATCGTGATTAAAATCATCTCAGACATCCATTCAAACTGAGCGGTTGGATAAGGAGAAGTATATAAGTTTTATACAGCGGATGAAGTATAAAAAGCTTGCCCTTATAAAATAAAGGTTGCATACAATGAGACCATTTACTTTTTATACAAGATGATCACAATTCTTTACAACCATTTGATGTGAAATTTGATAGCTTGGATATGTCATAAAGCTCAAAAAAATTTATTTTGAAGTTTGAGCATGGTCAATAGAATAAATGTAGCGAGTCAATTTCACATCCAATGGTCACGATTATTGTGACAACTTTGTATCAAAGGTAAATAGTCTCATTCTATTCTTTTCTTATTAAATATATAACAATTTTATTTTATACTTTTTAAATTCTAGACCTAAACCAGACATGGACCAACTAACTTGGACCTGACCTAAGTCTAGGTCCAACTTAAACGTAATCGGGTTGGGTCTAAGTCCACATTAAACCAGCCCCAACCCGACCTATTGCAAGCCCTATATCTCTCCAATTCTCCATACAAAATTTGAAACTCTCCATTTCCACCTCTGGGTGCAACCTAAACGTGATCGGGTCGGGTCGAGGTTCGCATCAACCCATTCCAAGCCCTTTATGTCTCCAATTCTCGACCCAAAATTTCAAACACCCTCTGTTTCCACCGCCGTAGGACCCCCTCTTTCTATTTCTCTCTCTCCATCGCCACCACCGCAGCTGTCACTCTCTCTCTAAAAAACGTGCACAAAACCTAGGGGGGAAAAGGTCACCGCCGCACATGTACGTACATGGTCCCTCAATTCAAAGCACGACAACGTCTCATACCGTCAACGCGGAAACTCAAATCCGGATAATGCAAGCCAGCATGCGATCAGCTGTTAATCCAATTTTAACCCCTTTTTGTCACTTCAATTGCAACACCCACGAAGCATCCCCAATCCTTTTATCCGCAGTGCCACACTTCCCTTCCCTTCCCCCCATAAACTACATATACCTGACTTCACCCCTACTCTGAATGTCGCCGGAAAAATACTACATTTTGTAGCTGTACTTCCACCAGAAAATATTTTCGAACCAATTCTTCGAGCCTTGACGAAGGCCTTTTTCGAACTAATTCTTCGAACCTTGGTGAAAGCCTTAGCTCGGTGCTTCGAGCCTTGGTGAATGCCTTTGCTCAGCGCTTCGAGCCTTGTTGAAAGCCTTAGCCGCTTCACGAAAACCTTAGCTAGGCCATGTTTCATAACTGGATGAGTAAGTAAACTAGTGGAAGCATAGGTGATGATAATCTTGAAGCTCTAGAGCCACTCACCTTAGTTTAGCCCGGTGTCTTTCTAGCCGGAATTAACTCCAACTTGGCCTGAAAATACTTGTGCTTACTTAGAAGTTAGAGTCCTTGAGTTTGTGGGTGTAAAATGTTTTGGGGCTTGATTTTCCGACTTGTACTTATTTAAAAAACTCTGGTTCTAGACTTTTAGAGTGAGTTTAAAGCCTTAGTGACTGCCACTCTACTTGGGTCCTGTTCAAGTCTAAGAATTTTTCACAGTGCGTCCTCTTCTTGACGAAATTTCGTTTTCCAGCCATTTCTCGTCGGACATTGCAGTCTGGGATCATTTTCATTCTCTTTAGAGTTGCTGTTCTGCTTACTTCGTAGCTTTGAAACTTTGTTATTCTGTTTTCCTGTTGTATTTTTGTAATTCCTCTAGAATATAAGAGCTTGGTTTTTGAGCTCCCTTCTCATCACAAAATCTTGTTTTTGGGTCCTCATCTCACTTCAAAAGCTCAACTTCTGCCTCATTTTCTCATTCTAGAAGTTCTCCATTTCCTGCTTTTTTGGTCTTCTTTTCGTGGGAAAGTCCTCTGCTACATATGTTTCACCAATTCCCAGCCATGGATTTCTTCAACACTGAATGCAGTCAAAATCTCACTGAGAACCGCATTGAAAAAGCCGGAGCCGAAACAAGCTGCACCGATAAAAAGCAAAGTCTCACCCGAGATTACAGAGAAGAACGCAGAGCTTACAGGGGAGTTCGTCGAAGAAAGTGGGGGAAATGGGTATCGGAGATCAGAGAACCAGGAAAGAAGTCGAGGATATGGCTTGGAAGTTTCGAAACACCGGAAATGGCAGCCTCTGCCTATGATGCAGCTGCTCTTTCCCTCAAAGGAAGATCGGCTCGCCTCAATTTCCCTGAATTTGCCGATAAGCTCCCAAAGCCATTAACGAAAGATCCGAAAGACATAAGGTCGGTGGCTTTAGAGGCAGCTAGGAGCAAGAGTAGAGAGAAAGAGCTTTCGGGCGAAAACCAGAGCTTCCCAGCGAGCTTTCCGGTCATCCAGGCACCAATTAATCAGTATTCCGGCGAGTTTCCGGTGGGTTCTCCGGGAATGTGGTCGGACTTAGCAGAGGCTTTGTTGCTTTCGCCTCCAGTTTTTGTAGGAGAGGAGAGCGATGAGGAAGAGAAAGATGAAGGGTGGCTTTGGAGCAATAGTATCTGATTCGAAAATCTGAGGAAAATGACACTGGTTTTTCAATATATTACTAGCCTTAGCACTTTTAGTTTTAATAACGTGTTTTGATTTGTGTGGCACCCCTTTTAAAGTTAGCCATGTAATTTACCTTCACTATGCCTAGCCAAAATAAAGTTTTAAAGCTAGAGAGAGAAAAACCTCTCTCTCTCTCTCTCTCTAAAGCTAGAGAGAGAAAAGTACGCTTTTTCTCTCTCTCTCTCTACTAAAAGTATGTTCTCTCTCTGTGAAATATTTAGGGTTGGACTGGTATAGTAGATTGAGTTCTGCCTCCAATGGGTATATACATATCCTCTGAAAATTTTTGTTTCCTTTTTTTGTTGTATTGTGATTTAGGAGACATGTTGCAGTTTCATATTTTCTTATTTTGTTTGTAAGTGACACTGGTTACAAGGGCAAAGGATCCTCAAAATCACATGGATCCTTTTTGTTACTTATGGATTGTCCATAATAAGTGTGGTGGCTTATCCAATGTAAACAAAATGTGATTTGGTCATTAGGTTGTATTCTCATTTTACTTAGAAAAGTTATTTGGTATTCTATATAGGTAAGTTGGTTCATAGATACTTCTTGACATTCTAAAAAGAAAAAAAAAGTTTATATTAAAGTGTTTGCCTTATACCGTACAAGTAAGGTGCACCAAAAAAACCTATTGAAAAAGTTATTTCGTCACTAAAAAATACTCAAATTGATGATCTTCACTTCTATATATGAAAGAAAAAATGAATTTCAAGTTTTAAAAGTAGTGCATTTTATATCACACTATCTAAACCATCTATTTTTAAGATTTTTCGCTTGCTCATAGATATCTTTCTCCCTACTATGAGAGTGTGTATAGCATGCTCTCATGGGAGCATAATGTATATTTATTCCCTCGGGCCAAAAACTGCTCACAAGGTTGTCTTAGTTGGAGATTTTGGAATCCCTTTAGAATCACTGCATGAATTTTTTCACAAAATGAAAATTGGATTTCAAGTTCTTAAACACCTAGATCCAAAAACTGGCATTTCAATCTTAGGACTCATTCATTTTAGGCACACATATAGTTATTTTTTTGCCCTTTCTTCTTTTTTTTATCTTCTTTTCATATCCCAAAATTGTGATCCTTCAAACCGTCATGAATAAGGTTTTAGCAGAGGAGTAACTCTAGGATATGGTCCTGCTGGAGCATATGATCTTTTCGCTATGTCGAAAATCAGATGGATGAGAGAGAGAGAACCTGAATGTTCATAGCAAGGTTGCAATAACGATTAATAGTATGTGCTTTAACTATTATCGCAATAATAGCGGTCATTTACAACAAATAATCCTAGATACCAAGTTATATTTGAAGAGGAAAAAGTTTTTGTTAAGGGCCCGTTTTGATCTTTGTATTTTTCAATCTTGGGAAAAGTCGATCCTAGAATTGAGATTTACTGAAATTGACATTTCCTTGAATATGGTGTATGTTGTTTGGATAAGTAGAAATAAAAAAAATACGAATTTCTTGTTTGGACTGTTCGGAATATCTTTTTCTTGAAATTTTCAAAATTTTTTATTAATTGTTATTATTTCAAAAAATTAACCTTTTCCAATAATGTGATTATTGAATAATAATTTCTAGTGTTTGTCCAAGTGCACATTTCAAAATTACCAAGTTTGCAATGTCCTTGTTAATAACACCCAAAATTTGACATGACATATTACTCCCAAAGGCATTTTATGGCGAAGCACCAAAGAACGTGATAGATTTGTATTTCATTTTTATATATGGTAAAAGCTAGGTTAGTCCAATAGTTCATATGAGTCCAACGGTCTAGGTTGAATATAAGCCTATCTGACGGTCACAGATGTCCATCAGTGTTTGAATTTTAATTGTTTTTCTATAAATTCAAATCACTAGAAATTTTAGGTGTTGTTATGCTCATCAATTTGCACCTAATAAAAATATAAAAAAAAAATTATTCACAAAAAAATGACCAAAATATCTTTGTTTCGGGGGCATGTTGATCAATTTATTTCATGTAAAATATTTTTTTTGATATTTTTCGAAAATTCATCTATTTTTTATTAACACATGGCTAAAATTTCAAGTGATTTGGATTTGTAAAAAAAAATTAAAATTCAAACACTGACAGACATCTGTGACCATCAAATCAGCCTAAATCCAACCTGGGCCATTGGACTCATATGAACTCATATGTTCATATGAACTAGTAGAGCTTTTTCCTATATAGATATATGGTTATGTTAAGGTGCTCACACTATGGAGTAATTTATCATTGTACTCAATAAATTTTAAACACTTCTATATTTACAAGAAGCATTTTTAATAAAGAAAAGTTTATATAGAGCCGAGGCTCTAAACAATCAAATTAGAGCCCACCTCAAAATTCACTAGAAAAGGTTGTTTTGATGCCCAAATATCCTTAAATTGATCATAGCAACATCAAGATGTATATACATAAAAAAAAATTGGATTTCAAGTTTTGAAAATAGTGCATCTTGTAGCGCATTTTTGGATGGTCAATTTTCAAGATTTTCAAGTTGTCATTGATCTGTTCGATCTACACTATTTTTGAAGCATTGAATTTTATAGTTAAAGACGAAAATATATTTTAAGGCTATCACAAAGATTTCCAATATTGAAACCACTTTTCTCGACACTATTTGAAGATACACTCCAATTTGATTGTTTAGAGCCTCAGCTCTATACAAACCGTACCCTTTTTAATAAGGCCATTTTTTGTAATTAGGAAGAGCGAGACGTAACTCACATGAGGTGTGACGTTAACCACATATATCACACTAGTGGCATTTAATGCTCCATGTGGATGATGTCACACCCCATGTAGATGAGGTTACACCCCTCCTAATGACCAAAAATACTCTTACGAAAAGAGTTCCATATACAAAACAAAAATCTATAATGTCTAAATTTCTTTAGTACAATGATAAATTACTCCATAATGTGAACATCTTAACATAACCCATATATATATATATATATATAGAGAGAGAGAGAGAGAGAGGGGGGTCCGAATTTCATTTTCTCATTCATTCACAACACATGCTAATCCGTGTCACTTCATTCACATCACATTCATTCAAACTGAAGTACAAGATGATTTTATGTAATGGAAAAAATTATTTCCAAAAGGTGTGGGAAGGCAATAGTTGGCCAGTATTAGCAACTCTTGTACACAACCTTTTAGATATGTCATTTCCATTACAACACCTGGTTAGTTATGTCCTGAAAAAAATTGAACCATTTTTTTAATATACTTCACTGTAAACCCACCAAAGACCAGTTCATATTATTATATATAATTTACATAAAACCAAAACATGACTACAACACACATTGAAGCCTACATCATGGGAACTCATCTATATAATTTGAAACCTATTTTCTAGACATGATTTTCTGAATATTGGGAAGAGAGAGAAGGGATTAGTTTTCAGCATTGGTTATATCTCTTCTAGAGCCAGTTTTCAGTCTTCAACTCTTGGTATATATATCTTTTATTCCTTGAGAATTCTCAAAAGTCATTCCTATGCCATCCTGTTTGGTCATTTTGCACAGGGCACCTAAGATCAGATGAACACTGGTAGATATTTTTTAATGAGGTTCCATTTATCAAAAATAGAAAGGGAATAAACAATGACAAAAATACCTGGCTGGACATTTCATCAAAATTGCATCAAATATCAGAAATAAAAAACCCAAAGATCTTTCAAAGCTCATCAGCAAAACCCATAAAGCAGAAAACCCAAAATTCACCATGTCATAAAATTGCAGATAATTAAACAGAATTAAGATTTAAGAAATAAAACTTTGAGAGTTACTAAAATTACAAATATTGCAAACTAACATGCAAAACCATCATATCAAAGAAAAACGAAAAAGGAAATATTAGATGACCCAAGTCCAAAAAGCCCAAAAAAGAAATGCAGAAAAAACCACAGAACAGGAAGAAAAAAAAAATGAAAGCATGCACAGTTCAAAACTCGTGCTTTGAGCTAATTTCAGGCCTCAGTTCAATTTTCACTTTAGAATATCAACTAACTAAACTTCAAGATTGTACATATGTGGCATATACAAGAGAAATGAAAAAGGCAACCACTTACCAATGTTATGCTCATGGTTAGCACTGTCAAGTTTCAAATCGCATGCTCAAACTGCATTCGCCAAGAATAGTAGAGTTTCAAAGAACCCCAAGAGGCAAGCAATTTACATTTGCCCACATAATGGTAAATATTGCTTTTCCTATTGGCAGCACATGCATAAGATCCATGCCAAACAAAATCAGAACCCATTTCAAGCACTCTGTTCTCTTCATGCTCACTAATTCTTCTTATATGACAACTGAGCAAGTTACCATGATTGCAAAATCTACTTATAAAAGTCATATAGTTTCCTTCTTATTCTACCTAACATATTCTATTGAAAGTTTAAACAACCTATGCAAAAGAGATACCGAAATGAAGCTACTTTTCTGTTAAAGCAAAATTGTTCTCTCATTACCTGTATGAATAGACTCTCAGAAAAAGCTCAGTATGTTATATTCAAGAGGAGAAGACGTTGGGGGAAAGACGAGAGCAGCAGGGAAGGAGGGAAGAGAACTCACTTAATTTATGATCGTGCAACATGTCTTTGTAATGCATGAGATTGAAAATAAGAAGAGGTAAGATGTTGCTGCTCCTTTAATTCATTTCGTCGCTAAATTTCCGCTCTCCTAAGTAGGCCTGGAAGAAGCCAAAGAGTTGAAGACAGAAAGCATAGTTGCAGACCCAGGAAAACAGTAGCAAGTGTTGGTGTTTAGAGAGACCCTAGAGGCATATTAATGGCTTTCCATCCTTTGAGTTCCCAACCAATTGGTTCATTTGGGTTGGATTCTGAGATCCCATGAATATTTCCTACGTCCATGCGAAGTTTGTCATCCGACTATGAAACAGTAGGCATCCAGTTACAAACGGAGCTAACTGTCCTAGAGTCCAAAACTGGCTCCTAATTGAGGCCTAAGAGATGATAAGTAGTCCATGATCCTCGGGTCAAAGTCCTCACCCACACAAAACTATCGAGTGGTTAGCAATGTAGGGTAAAGCATGTGATAAGAGCCGCATGGGTTGCATAAAATGTGTACTCTAATAGTGGCTAGATATAACTATGTTACTGTTGTTAAGGAAGTCTGTCCACAAACAGAGTCCAACCATGATATCTCAAAATATCTTGAGACGAATAGTAGAAAATATGACCAATTACCCAGATCCTTTCATAGAAATTGTCGTTGCAGCGCATAATCAAGATATCTTAGAGGCATAATTACCTGTAATTGTAGAAACAACGACACTGACTAAAGGTTCGTTTAGATGATAGTCCATGAAGAACATTAGCCAGAAAACAGTCTGACCAAGCCGTTTATATTAATTTAAGCCCATAATTCCCAGATAACAGACCAAAGAAGAATTGGCAATATAACTTATCACTAAGCTAAACAGGCCATACAAAGATCTCATGATCAACTCCATACCTTTCAATAAATCCCTTGATCACCAGCCAGCCATTATATCTGCTAAAAAAATATCCATTAGATGCAATCTTTATCTTATAAACCATCTTACATCCAACTGGTTCTTCACCAGTAGGAAGTGCTCAAGTGTCACAGTTGGTTTGCATTGATTTTAATTACATGATCATTCTTCACAAAGTGCTCACAGGCACAAGGTTTCACTAAAGTAACTAAAATATGATAGCTAAACAAGGAAACAAAACCATCCTTATAGAAATCAAAGAACTGGAAAGAAGAAAAAGGTGATGATAGAATGCATAAAGTAACGAGAATAAGGAATGGTTTTGCTCTTTAATGTTGAAATACAAGCCAATGAGTTGATAAGCTTTTCTGCAGTTGACAAATAGATAGATTCTATGGAGGTACCATTTATGACAAGTCTGCAAGTCTCTTTTCCTTCTTTTCTTGGATAAGTCTAGATAGAGAGTCTTCAAGTAATAGAGTCAGAATGATGCAGCAATTGAAATATAGGCTCAGCTAAGTTTCAAAATCATGTAATGTATGGAACTGTTCTCAATAAATAATGTTAGAAGCTTTATATAGTTTCTAGTTCATTGGACATGCACTATACACGTGAAACAGGTGCTTACCACTATGCTGGTCTTTCCATTGGAAACATGGAGGTGGTACACAAACTTTTGCCACTCAAATCCTGCTGTTGAATCCACTTCTAAATACTTATCAAGAAAAAAAAGAGGGTAAAACCAATTCTAGAATTTCAATAAATGGCCTGGAAGAGAGTAGTTCAGAAATACAGCATCAGTCAGATTAGGACATAATCTGCCCCATGTACTCCAACCCGAATGAGAAACCTGCCCATCAGCAAACTTAAGATAGAAAATCATGAATCAATGCATTCAAGCCATATCCCCCATCTCTACAAATGATGATACACTTGTTTTTTAAATCAGTAATGCTGTGCATTGGCCCTTGCTCAAAGTTGGCCATTCGCATTTATGAGTTCCACAAATATAGGGGAAAAGTACAAAAGAAAAACACTTAAACCTGCAGTTCATCAAGAATTCAAAAACATCAAGACTGATCGGAAGTCACATTCATGAGCTCTTTTTCTATAAGACTGATGTATAATTAAAACCAGTAATGCTATGTCATGAGCCTCAAAATGCATAATTGAAGGTGTACTAGAGACCAAACTCTCCACAGAGCAAAATGCATAATTAAAGCAATGGACAATCATGGAACAAGGATTCATGAAGGCTCAATTCCCAAATACATCAACAAATTCTCATGCACAAAAAAAAACATATAACCTGTCATAACACATGTCCAATGTTATAGAGAGATTGAAACCCATCCACGTCATAACCCGAAAAGTAAGACATCCACAACCATTTTTAGATGGTACCCAAGAGAGAGGGGAGAGAACAAAAGGAAGACACACACACACACAGATAAGTCAAATTACATATCTAAAGTTTCCATAAATAAAATTTAGAGAAATTGAGAGAGACTCTGAGAGGGCCATAGGGATGGCATAGTCATCAGGCATCGGTTACGATCATTTGATCCACTTCCATACTTGGACTGAATCCAAGCCAAATCATTCATCTTGAGGAAGATCTTGCCCTTATTCGCATCTGAGCCAATCTCCATGCCCTTGAAGTGACATCATCTGACACACCATCAATATGGAAAATGACATCACAGACCTCATCGATGTGAGGATTAAAATGTTTTTATATTCCTTAACTGCAGACCCTAGGCCCGACACTGCTTTGGCAATCATTTCTATCGTACTAGACATTGCTATCGTCTTCCTCTTCGTTTGTCGACTTGAAGTTGAAGCTGTGGATTTACCCTTCTCACTAGCCCTTGAATGTGTAGGGGTCTCACGAATGCCCCCCTCTTCAACATCCCTACCAATGTCTTCACCAACCAGAGCTTCCCATAACACTCTCACCTATGGGTTCATCTTCTCGCGTTGCATCTCGCTCAGCCATTGATGTTGTCCTCGCACCTACCCCATCGGCCATTGAATTGCTTATGATTATGCTCAATTCCTATTGATATGCTTGACTTCTAGATGTGCCTATACAATACGGACAATTATTAATGCATAATATTGAAATACACAATACAATTCATAAATACCAAAGAACAGAAAGGAATAAACTAATCGCAATGCATTGATCCCAAAGATCCTCGTTACCAGTCACTGTCTGTCTCACTGAATCCCACCCAAATCTGTTGTGGTTTATGATAACTGTAGGGTAGTTTTTACCCCAAGTCTTAAGCCTATTCTTGCAGTTCTCTCTCCTTAAAGCCATGCCTGTTGCCTTGGTGAAGGATTTCTCTACAGAATTCCATTGTGGCGGTTTGAAATCCTTCTCTGGCTTGCCACATGGCTCTACCTGCTCTACAAGCGCATCTAACAAACCTATTTCCATTCTATGAGTCCACTGAATTTTTTTTGCCTTTGAAGATGCACTCTCGACCTCCATTATCTCATCATCCATGCCTAATTAAATTGTCAATATCATAAGATAACAACATGAATTGAAAGCAACATTTCACGGCCATAAGATTCATTCAACACATGACTACATCAATGCATGAATTGAGCATGTCATACTTTGTACTTAATAAACTGAAAGCTATTCCAACAACATTTGACTAACAAAGAAGAAAACTAAGAAATGCCAAGATGATCCTTCCACAATGAAGGAACTGAACATGTTATATTTAGTACTTAATAAATTGAAAATTTGCTATTCCAACAATATTTGACTAACAAAGAAGAAAGCTAAGAAATGCCAAGATTATCCCTCCACATTTTCATTGACATATTATCTCGAAATTTCGCTCAATCATCCCTCTCACTCTGACTCATCCCAAATGTCTCTGATTCAAAAACCGGAATAGTATTGTCCTCACATCTTTCCACATTGACATCTCCTCCAATTTCTTGCACATCACCATCAACTTCTGTAATGAAATTATGCAATATAAAACAAGCAAGGACTATCTTCACTTGTGTCCTAATTGGATAATTAGGGGCAACCTCCAATATAGGAACCGTGCCTTGAGGACACCAAAGCCACATTCAATAGCATTTCAAAGTGAAGAATGTCTTTTGTTAAAAAACTCCTTATAGTCTTGAGGATTCGAATTACCACGATTGAAATCGCTCTTATGGTAACGTGTTAGGAGGTACGGAGAGAGAAATCCTTGAATATTTGGGTAGCCAGCATCGACCAAGTAGAATTTTCCTATAAAACAAATAGACTACGTTTATTATCTCATTGGTTTATGTATATGCAGTTTTGAATATTGAAAAATAGTATAATGTTTACCAAGGGGCACAGGAAGAGGGTCCGCACATGTGAGTGAATGTTGAAGAATACAAGAATCCAATGCCGAACCTTCCCACCCTACAAGGACATATTGAAATTTTAGAGTGAAGGAACAAACACGCATAACATTCTGTGATGTAAATCCCTTGCGATTCCAGTATGTACTTTGAACATACTGACTAACAATAGCAGGGATGTGGGTGCCGTCAAGGACCCCAATACAGTCCTACATAGACCAAAATTGAAATCAATGAGCAAAGTAGACTCTACCTAAAAATTGATAATTTGAAATGAAATGAATATAACTATGAAGTCACAAACTACCTTGAAGTAATCTTTAAACCTCCTATCTCTGCTTATTTATGCTCGTGTAACCAATTGTAGGCGTCTAATGTAATCAGGGTTGAGTCTTAAAAATGCTTTCAGCACGCAATTGAAATGTCGGTTGACAGTCTATCTTGCGATTCCTCAAGTTGTGGCCAATAGTGTGCAAGAACATAACCAATTGTTCATCTAGAGATATCAAGAATGCATCATTACTGTAGTCTCTCTGCCTAATAATATCCCTAAGTTGGAAGTAGGCAGCTCGACTCATTCTTATTTGGTTACAACGACCCACTTCATCTGTGTGGATTATAGAGCTATAGAAGTTAGTGGCCAATGCTCTTCGATTGGGACCCTCGTTTCTACGAAATGCAGTAGCCAAAGCTGCGGCTACTGCACTTAAATTGGGTGCATATACACCCAAATTATCATCATTCTTTCGAAGTCAGTTGTATCTCTCCGTTGGATAGTCCTTGTAGAATGTAGATATCAACTCGATGGATCTAAGTCAACCGTGCTTGGTAAGTTTTAGTTTTTTCACTTCAAAGCATCACACAATATTTTGCCTCTAGTAGATATAGATAGTAATTTTATGTTCATGCTTGGTAAGGCCAAATTAGCCAAAAAAAACCTAGAATAAATCAATACACTTTTGACATTTAAAAACATCAATATAAACTTCAACAATATTCACCACTTCTAGCACATATTCAATTGTAGATCGAATATTCAGTGTAGCACATAGTCACTTATGAGCTCCACTTACTTATGAGCTCCACTTACATCAAATGAGCAAAAATGACACAAGCTTGGCAGTTAATGGTTCTTGCATGGCAAAAGAATCAGTTTTAGAAATCTATTGTGAGAACACTACACCATAAGAGCTCTCAATGGATCCAAACACTCCTCAAGGTGTTATCTATCATGTATCCTTCATTGCGAAGAGGAAAAGTTGAAATGGGCAGTCACTTTTGTGCACCCAATGGTACAAACTACAAACCCCACAACCAACTAAAAGTACCCATCACCAAAATTGGAACACAAGCAAAATCAGAGTCTTATTGCCATTTTTTTACCAGAAAATAGTGAGAATCACATATAAAAAAACCATGAATTAAGACCATAGTTATATAGTTGGGGCCATAATTCAGTTAGATAACCTGCTATGTAGCAAATTTTAGGTTAAAATTCAGATATATTCAAAATTGTTTAGCAGAATCAAATATATTTCAAAACACCCAAACTTTTGGCCATTTCTAAACAACATACTGCTCATAGACAAAAATAATGCAAAACAATGACCAAAATACAATAGTTTTGCATTCACAAGGAGATGGAGAAAGAACTCCATAACTCATACACACAAGGAAAAGAAATATTGCACTTAACAATTGAAAATGAGAAAGAGTAAAAACAGAAAAACATCAAGAAATAGTGATTTGTAGCTTCACTTCCTATAATAGTATGTATTGTATGATTAATTGCACATAACTGAATTAGCATTAAATAAAGACACAGAACCCTCTCAGAAAAATCATTACTTCAAAGTTCACATATTACCTATCATTTTTGTCAACCAAAAGCGTGTACCAAAGTAGAATGCCATAGCAAGTAACCATGCATCGCTATGAACAGCAACAAGAGAACCAATCCTTTTCTTGCATCCCATCCCTAGCAAAATGTATCCCAAGTGCAGGTTCAGGTAGCTCAGGTGGCACCTCCTCAGCGGGCAGATTAACCTCCCACAACTCATTAGGCAATCAATACAAACATAGATGGCAAATAATACCTCATCATTTTCTTTTACTAATATTAAATATTTGAGTTTATAATATTAATATAGTGTATAATACAAATATTTAATATTAGTAAAAGAAAATGATAAGGTCATATTTTCCATCTATAATAGTGCATAATTGTCAATTATGTAAGAGGATACCACTAAAATAAACAAAACCATGAAGACAAGTAGAATCCTGTCATGCACTCCATTAAGAGCAATATTACACTCATGAAATAAGTACAAAGCCACAGCACATAGTAGTTTGATGGCTCACCACTCTCGTACATTGAGGCACCAGTGTTTGGATCAACAGGGTAGGGAAACCTGCACAAAAAAGTCCTCTGTTTCAATATCTTTATTTCAGTATTTTTTCACAGAGATGAAAGGGCGAAGTGAAGCAAATGTAAACTTTATTCTTGATTTTTTCATTTGTTCGTAGAGGCACATGCATATGCATGTTATATTCATATCGTAATTAGTACATATGTGGATATCCATCTACATGGCACAAACATATGCTGACACCAATGCACACACAAAATCAATTTGCTTAAAGTTTTCTTTCTTGCTTTTTCCTTCAAAACCCCTCATTGAATACTTACTGCTCTTTTCCACCAAGAGTTTTCACCATCTGCCGATGACTCAATGAACCTTTTGGACAAGGATAAACCTAATATTTGTTCCCTCAGCAGATGACAGTTATAATAGGAAAATTCTCAAGTAAAACAAAGACATTTTGGATTTTTACTCTTATATTCCATGGTACCACAGATTCCCTTTTTAAAGATTGTCTTCAAATTTGCTAGAAGATAACAGAGGAATAGAAGCTAAAGAACTCTTCAATCCTTGTACATAATGTATGGTTATACAACCTTCATGCCGGTTCCTAAGTTTCCTTTCTATCAGTGCTTTTATTAAAACAACTACTTAAATGGAACATATGTACTCTCCATACATCCTCGAAATATAAGATACTATAATCGCACCACACTGTTTTTTTGCTATGTGAAGAAGCTTTAACATACAATGAGCTTTAAACTAATCTATGCAACAAGAAGAGGTGAAGTTCTTCTTGAGGTTCATCAATAAAGAGAAAGCCATTCAGATTGCAAACAAACATTTGAAGCAAATCAATACTACTAGAAACAATTCAACTAGCATAAACTGATCTATTGCACAATATAATGCTCTAAACTTCCTTATCTCTCTTGATTTGAAAATCTCCAGAAAATTTTGTATCATTTCAGCTTTGAGTATTGATCACAAGCCTCGTTTTATATGTCCATGACATCGTATGTTAAACTTACAAAAGTATGTCTGTCTAGAATGCCGAAATCTAATGCGCTCATTAGGAATCCATATATGGGCTAGATGAACCACCACTAAATTAGCATCCCTAGGAAACCTTCATGCATTATGATATCAATCAAACCTTAATAGGCCTAGTAAATAATAGAAACACGGCATCCATATTCTTTTGCTCCAAATGTTTGGAGAACAATAATGAAGACAGACACGAATTTAATTGAATAATAATCGCTCCCTCCCTCCCATATTCAGATTTTTGGGTTTCATCCAAATTTTTTGCTTTCTCCGTAAGTTAATGTCCCTGTCCTTTAAAGGCCATAATAGGTATGAAACCACAGACTTATCAGAAACTCAAAAATATATGGCATCACAGAGCCTTATCAAGAATGTAAGGTTATGTTGAGCTTCAACTTCAGAACACTAGGAAATCTAAAAATGCTTTAGTTGAAATAACACAAGGAAAATCCTGTACCAACAACTTCTCACCTCCACTGAAAGATCAAGCTCAGTCATAGCCTGTCTGACTCTCCTGCAAAAAGGGCATGCCTCTGTTTGCAATTATTATTCAGGTAATGCCAAAAAAGAATGAGCACATGGGAGAAAACCTAAAAACAAGAAAACCCCAAAAAATACAGAGAATTGAAATCTACAGAGAAGCAAAATAATGCTGGCAAGAGCCCACTAAACAAGCTTTCTACCACGGTAACTAGTTACAGGTGGAGACAAAGAATCCTCAGGAAGTTGCCAACTTCACAGAAGATTTCTCAAGAAAGATAAAGTATGAATGACTGGAAGCAATTGAAATAAAGACATTTCACCTGATTGATTATGTAAATAAATGGAAGCAATTGTATTAATAATTCACACAAGCATATGACCATTTCAATGACTAAATTATACATCCGTCATGATTATTTCACTGACAAAAAAAAAAACTCATCCTTGTACAATATTATAATTTGAACAATAATGAGGCAGATATAACAAGATAATTACACAATATGAACATTTAATTAGACATTTTGGGTACTCATTATCATGGCTGGAAGAATCTATCACAACGCTCCATCACATTAGCCCCATATAAAGAGATGCTCAATCATCTAAATCCATGTTTGGACTATTTGGAGTAATTAAACAAAATAAAACTTATATATATCCAAAGAATACCCTGTGGATCAGAGTTTAGAGAAGACTTAGGTTTCTTAGTTTCGTCAAGTTTAACTTGATCCTTTAAGTTGTCAATTGTCAAATTAGGATGTGAGCTCAGGCAGCAACTAATGTCTTGACATAACAAGGGAGGCATTAATCAATAACCAAATGAAGGAATTTAGAGAACAATTGGTTAATCAAATGCATACCGGTTCAATGCATTTTATGATTCTAAATATCTACTATCTACCTACATGTGCATTCATTCAATTAACAAGTCTACCAAGCTTCAACAACATGTCTTCATTAACAATCCCAAATCAATAGTCAAAGAACTAGGCTCTAGTTCATGAGTCTTCAACCAAAATTTCCTTATTATGAACACTTGATAGTTGAGCTTAAATTTGCATGTCTTAACTATCATCACCAATCGACTTGCAATGACCTATTTAAGAGAATACATTGTGTTTAACATGATAAGTTTAACTAAAAAATCTGAAATTTCCAAAACTGATTATATTTTTATTATTTTTAAATTGAATATTTTATTTTCAATAAATAAAACAGAATATCTTCACCAAAGTGGTTAAGCTGCCCTAGTATTTGTCTTATTTTTAAATTGAATTTTATTTTCAATAAATGAAACAGAATATCTTCACCAAAGTGGTTAAGCTGCCCTAGTACATATATCCCCCAGCCAAAGCCAAACAGAGAGCGAAGAAAATTTCAGAACATTGGCAATGACAATAGAACCACTTGTGAATAGACCTTGGATATAATGGCAAGACACCTTATATGCAATAGATAGTGATGCTAAGTTAACATGCCACAAAAAGAAATAAAACCAATTCTTCGAGTGGGATCTATGATGCCTGGATATGCCTATAAAATCACTGTTTATATTTTACATATTTTTTAAGGACCTAGTTTTCACTCCATCCTTTTTAGTCACCAAGTGCAGCCCGTACAACAGGCACTCATACAGTACAATTCCTATCAGAGAAGAGGTGTGAGCTGTACAAATGGGATTTATTACTAGAAACATGTTTATGAAAAATAACCACCATTTTAGATCATAGGCTTAGGTAGAATAAAATTACTATTTGGAAGCTGAGGTGGCAGGAAGCAGAAACCTTGCTTCAACTAGACTCCCTTAGTATTTAGGAAGAAATGAGCTCCTTATTATCACAGCATTATCTCAAAAAAGTTGAACTTAGAGGAAGCATGAGAATATAATGAGGCAGGAGGAAACTCATTGGCAGTAAAAATCGATGGTCAAAAAATTAAAAGAAGGGGATCAAAACACTCATATGACTACAACAACATAAGAAGCAGGTAGTCATAGGATGCAGCCTAAGAGGGTACTCATATCAAATACCAGAATCTTGATTAACTCATTATGTGGTGGAGTAGTCTTATATTGACAAGATTTATAATCATTTTGTTTCTGGTGTTTGGAAAATCAGAATTTAGGATAACCTTGATTAATGACTAAAACTACACCACAGAATGAATGACTCCAAAGATCAGAAAGCAAAAACTTAAATAAATCCAAAAACCAGAAACCGGAACTGCAAGTTTGCCATAAGAAAACTGCTATGATGACAGAAAGCTTAAGTAATGAATGCATAGAATAAGAAGAATGAATCATACTTTAAACTTCAAACTCTATTAGTTCTATTGCATTTTACTTCCACTATCTGTTGGTGTCTAAAACTAAATTTACTTAGAGAGCTCAATATCATTAACCTTTGCCATAAGATTTGTATTTTCCAATTGTTCAACGTCAAATAAATGAAGCAGTCTTTAGAATTATCTGCATATGCCTATTTGAAAGCCTTGTTTATTTTGTGAGAGATATCTAAGTACAAATAGCATAAGAAAAATGTCATCTTCGCTCATTCATACTTGTCCTTCTTCCTTCTGTGTTTGCCTAACTTTTAGCATTAGCCAGATCACACACCTCACTTTGAAAAATGCAAAATAGCAGAAAGTTTAACATGAGAAATGGTTCACAAAGCAGACAAATGGATGCTTCAAACCCGAACTTTGTATTCACGTAAACTTAAAAAATATACCCAATCAGATTACAATCATAACATTTAGAAAATAACACGATTCTATTACAGAACTTTTGCTTCAAATCCTCAATACTATTAGGAGTTTAAAACCCAGAACTCAGAATTTTACTTCCAAGGCAGTAGTGACAATGAAAATGTAAGACATGGAAACCATTAACAACAAAGAAACATATCCAATACACTACTAACAAAGAGAACATTCTGACATATCCAAATTCCAAAGTGAACCAGAATCACCAATCCTAGAAGCATTATATATAGCCACAAAAGAATTTAAATTACATAAGTTTATCACTGTACACATTTTCCAAAAATGTTTACCAAGTCTATAGAGCCTTGTGGATGAGCTCATTGGCTTCCTCAATCCTACCCTCTCTGTGAAGACCTTCAATTAGTATCTTATATATAAATCTATCAGGTATGACACCATCAATCATCATACTATTGTACAAGAGTAAGGCCTCAGCTAATCTCCCAGCATCACAGTAGCCCTGAATCAGAATGCCATATGCTACAAAATCAGGCATCAACCCTCTATCTATTGATGAATGAAAAACTGAAAGTGCATCGTCCATCCGCCCCTCCTTGCATAGACCATTTATAAGAGCACTGTAAGATATAATATTCGGAGAAACATGGTCCCCCAACATCCTGTCATGAATTTTAAAAGCATCTTGAAGACTATGAGCTTTGCAATAACCATCAATCAAGCAACTATAAGTCACAATATTTGGCAAAGGACCCCTCTGAACCATTGTATTGAAAATTTGCAATGCCTCATCCATCCTACCTTCTTTACAAAAAGAATTGACAAGAATTGTGAAAGTTATAACATTGGGATCCAACCCTCTTAGCATCATCACCCGATACATTTTTAGGGCTTCATTTATCTTCTTTGCATGGCAATAACCAGTGATCATTGTGTTGTAACTTGCAACATCGGGTTTTAATCCACACCTAGAGAGACAATGGAAGAGTTTGGAAGCCTCTCCCACCCTACCTTCAGTAAAAAGAGCATTAATCAAGACATTGTAGGTGACAATATCAGGGAAAAGACCATTTCCTAGCATCATTTCGAAAATCTTAATCCCATCCGTTACTTTAGGTTTCTTACAAAATCCATCTATCAGAGTGGAATATGTTACAATATCAGGTACTATGCCCCTTTTGACTACTTGGAAAAAAAGATGTAGAGCTTTCTCTACCCTGCCTTGATCACACATCCCCTTGATGAGAGTAGTGAAGCCAAAGATGTCTGGAACTATTTTACTAGCGCCCATCATCTTGTACACCCTCAAAGCATCATCTAATTTTCCTACATTGCAGTACCCATCCATTAAGATATTGTACAAAACAGCATTAGGCTCTAAACCCATTCTTAACAATTTTAGAAAAAAAGTTAAGGCCTCCCTCAACCTTCCTTCCTTGCTTAATGCATTTAAAAGAACCCCAATAAGCACAACATCAGGAAAATGACCCCTTTCGAGCATACGCCCATAAAAATTGAATGCCTCCATAACATTTCCCAATTTACACAATCCATTTATTAGGTGGCTAAAAGTTATTATGCTTGGTTCCAGACCATCTTTGATAACCCTGCAAAGAAGCCCCAAAGCCTCCGAAATTCTAGCACTCTCACAAAGCCCATCGATCAGCACACTATAGGTAACTAAATTTGGACAAATTCCTTCTCCAATCATCTTTATATATAAGTCAAAGGCCTTTTGGAGATTACCCACTTTACTATACCCATCTATAAGTGTACTGTAAATCACTACATCTGGTACAGTACCCACACTGATAGCCTTTGAAAAGAGCTCAAATCCTTCTTCTAACCTACCCACCCCACAAAATCCATTGATAAGGATACTGTAAATGATAAGATCAGGAGCCACATTCTTAGCTAGCATACAATCATACAGTTCAAGAGCCTTAGTTAAATTACCCAGTTCGCAATAAGCATGGATCATAGAGCTATAGGTAACAAGGTTTGGATGGGGCCCCTTTTCAAGAAGCAAAGAGAAAAACTCAGAAGCAATTTCTATTCGGTTTTCCTTGCATAATGAATCAATGATCCTATTGCAAGCTACCGTTGATGGGATGAGCCCCTTTTCAAACATTTTTTTATGAAACCGTAATGCTCCATACGAATTCCCCTCCTTGCAAAGCTGATTCATCATAGGGAAATAAGAGCTCTGGTCTAAAACCAAATTCCTCTCAAGCATTTCTTCGAAACATGATTTGGCATCCTTTGCCCTACCAGACCCATACAATGCAGGGACTAAAGCTATAAATGTTGCAAAATTTGGTTTAATTCCTCTCTCGATCATCAATTCCATGAATCCAATTGCATCTTTCTCATTACCCAACTTCAAAAACCCTTCAATAAAACAATTAAAAGTGCTAATATTGGGTGGACAATTCTTCCTCTCCATTTCTCCGAATAATCCTCTGGCCCTTTCAGAATCACCGACTTTGAAACATGCACTAATCAATACATTATACATGAAAACATTGGGTTTTAAACCACTGTATGAAAATTTGACATAAATGTCCCAAATGGAATCAATCATATCAACCTTGAGCAATGAATCCAGCAAGAAAGCACATGAATAAGTTGAAATCGAAATACCCATACTGTGCAATCTATTGAATGCCTCAACAGCAAGCTCATTCATGCCGGCACGACAGTAACCAATATTGAGGAAACTGTACACAGTTACTCGGTTCGAGCCATATATTGGAAAACCAGATTGGAGTTCTCGAACTAAATCATAATTAGCACCAGAATAAGCAATCATATCATCAAAAAGATCCCTGGAAGCTTCAAACATTTGGTTTCGGATAAGGATATGACAAATACTGCAAAACGTTGCAGGAGTATGAGAAAATCCACGCAAATTAAGAGGTGCCCATTTGAAGAATTGGAGGGCTGAGCTGGGTTTTGACCCAAGTTTGTGGAGAAGTAGGTTGACATGGTGAGGCTGCAATTTGTGCAGGAAAATAGGGTAAGACCCTGTAATGGCGCCATTAGAGCTGGGTTTTGGTGCTTCAGGGTATGTGTTTCGAGTTGGGTTAGCGCTTCCACTGAAATTTAAGGATGGAAGAGAGAGGAAAACAGGCCTTTTAACGATTACCTTAGAGCGAGAAAGCATCAATAGTACTTAACCACCTTATGGCTTGTTTCCACGCTCTGAAGTTTGGCTTTTGGCTCTCTGCTATGGTTTTATATCTCAAGAGAGATATTTATCGAGCTTCGCCTGTTCTCTTTTCAAATTGCTTCTCTCTTTAAAGGGCCGTACCAACGGTTTAGCCTCGCCAGTTTCTCTCTCTAGAAATAGCTCAAATTCGATGAGAGAGAAAATGGCCCCCAAAAAAAATACGGAGATTTATAAGGCCTAAATTTTATCAAAACTAGGGGAAATGGTAAAAAACCCCATGGACGTCTTAGGCATTTTACCCCTACTCTACCTTTCCCGACAATCATCACAAAAAAAAAATTATGTTTTCTAGCTAATACTCTATATAAAAAATTAATTTTCTTTTAACGAAAATACCCTTTTTTTTCATCTAACTAATCGTTTTTGGATCCCAAATAAAAAGAAACACCTAATCGCACTTGTACAAAACGAACTGCTACTTCAAAACGTTGGACTGCATTTTCAAAATGTCGGACCGCTATATCAAAGCGCCGAACTGTCCCTTCAAAATGACGGACCGTAACTTCAAAACGCCAGACCACCCATTCCGGCAAAAAATAATAATAATCGTCAAACAACCACTATGAAATATCGAACACCAGACCACCACCATGAAACGCCGAACCGGCTATCCCAGCAAAAATAATAGCCACCAATTGTTCAAAATGTCTGACCACCCTCTCCAACTAAAATAATGTGGTATCTGAAAGACGGGTATTTTCATCCAAAAAATTGAATTTTTCTATAGAGTATTTATTTCCTAGATAAAGTTGGGTGAGTAGAGTCCGCATAAAGTACATTTTGGGGCGTTTTACAATTTTCCCATAAATAAAGCTTCACCTCAAAACCCCGTCCACAAAACACTTTTGATAATAAAAATCCCCTCTATGCGTTTAAAATCAAATTCCAACACTAAAAATAAAATTTGAAACTAAAAAATATACAAATATTGTGGATTTATAAACACTTATTTTTAAAGTGAAATGGACGGTCTAAATAATTTGGCGATGTGGATCTATGCGTTTTTCATGAATTTGAGGTGGGCTAGGATTCAATTCACAGAAAATGACATGGTTAGGGCAGGTCTCTTTAGGGGGCTTCCCTGATTTAGGCGGTGCAGTGAAAAAATATCGAGAACAATTTCGATAGTGCCCTTGGGGTGGAGGAGAAATCAGATGGCGGTGAAGGTAATTCTTTAGAATTGTTTGAGACTGGCTGGACCATATTTCTACAATATGCACTATGAGGTATAAAGATTTTATTTTAAAAATGGATGCAAATAGGTAGTCCATCTAAAAATAATTGTAATTAACCGCTCAAATGTTTTATTAATATAATTATTATTTATTAGTTTTTGAAATTTATGAGTTGAGGCTCTAAACAATCGAAGTAAAGCACACCTTCAAATAGTGTCGAGAAATGTAGTTTTTAATACTAAAATCTTTGTGAAAGCTTTAAAATATGTTTTCGTATTTAATTATAAAATTTCAAGCTTCAAAAATAGTGTAGATCGAGTAGATTTATGAAAACTTGAAAATCTTGAAATTGAAGATCCAAAAATACCTTATTAAATGCACCATTTTCAAAACTTGAAATCCACTTTTTTGTCATGCCCATGCATCTTGATGTTGAGATGATCAATTTGAGGATATTTGGACATCAAAACAACCTCTTTTTGGTGAAATTTTGAGGTAGGCTCTAATTTGATCGTTTAGAGCCTCGACTCTATACAAATTTTTTCCTTTTCTTTATAGTTATTTTGGTAATCTACAATTTATCTTAACAATTTATAAAGGCCTTTGTATTGCCAGTTTTATAAATATGGGTCTTTTTCTTTTTGTTTGGTTTGTTTTTCTTTCTTCCTTGGATTATAGAGGTACCACATTGGAAATTACATGGGATCCGGGTTAAGTTTTAGGTTATTTGCTTAGTAAAACTATGGGCCGATGTATATAATGTATCGTGGTACCGTGCAATGGTTATTTTTGTACTTTTTCATTTATTTAAAGGACTATGTTAACTTTAACTTGTTTGGATCCTAATCTTTTATTGTTATGCTTTTATTTTGTTTCATGCTTTTATTTTTGTTACACATGTTTATGATTTGTAGCTGATCCTAAGTAATTGGGATAAGACTTGGATGATGATAATACACTATTTTTAGAGCTTAAAATCCTAATTTTTTTGATAATAATGTTCATACCGAAAATATCGATGTAAAAGTTTTTCAATGCTTGAACTATAATTTTTGATGTTATTAGGTGAGGATTCGCTTATTTTGATGGGGCTGCAACGCTATCAAACCATTTTCCCAGTAAATATGCATCATGTTAATTGTTTTCTATGGTCTACCATCAAAAAGCAATAGAAGATTTGTGCCGTTCATTGAAGCACCATGATCAGGAGCTTTTGGATATTCGATAAGGTGGAAATGGGTCCGGCCAGCATTTGCCCTAGCTCAGCCCTATTCCCCACAAGGCAGAAGAGGCCCAAAGCCCGGGCTTGGTCATGTAAGGGCAAGACCGAGTGGGGCCAAATACAAACCAAAAAGAAGAAAGGGAAAAAAAAAAAAATCGTGTCCCTTGCTTTGGCCCAGTCCTCGGGCCATAGTGGTCCAGGTCCACATGTTGTGGAATAGATCCTAGTTTCTTAAGCCGAGACTATCCAGACTAAGTCGGTTGGATTGCCAGGCCTAATTCGATGCATCAATTGGGATTTGGACACTCGAAACACACCCACAAATGCGAGTTTCACTTATT
Source organism: Amborella trichopoda (assembly GCF_000471905.2). The sequence continues at coordinate 347,233 of NW_006497421.1, forward strand.
CATGTTTCGGTGCCTCTATAATTCCTAGTATACTAGCATTGCATGAGAGTAGGTGGTAATCAAACGGTAGTTTTGGTTCGCAGATTGATCTGACCCGAATCTGAGTCTAGGCCGATCAGGTAGACCTTGCAGGTTAGGTTCGAGTCCAAGTGGGTCATAATTTGGTTGGATCAGCCCGGTTTGCCCTAACCTGACCTATACATAGTATGCTAATGTATATACATATTTAGAATATTTAAAGTAATGACACTAAGAGACCCTCTCACACTTATGTAAGTATGACTCTAAAAGATCACCATTAAATTTTGACACAAATCTCTAGAAGAGGTATCACATAAGTGTGGGACTGGGGAAAATGGATTTATTGATAACTTTTCTAGATATCCGTGTCAAAATTTAATGATAATCATTTGGGATCCTACTCGAGAGTCTCATAGTACATTACTCTTAGATTTAATATATATACAAAATTAAAATTAAATATACATGGATAGAGAAATAACCTTAATATATAGAGATAGATAACCTTGATATGTAATTAACAATTATGATTGGTCGAAAACTCATCGAAACTTAACAATTCTATAAATTTTCAATATATTATTATTTTAAAAAGTATTATTTATATTTGTATTTTATTATTTATAAAATTCACTAGTTCGACCGGCGATATACTGATTTTACAATTGGTGATCTTTTCACCCAATCGAGCACATGAAGAGCACAAAGCAACAAACGTAGACCCCTCAGTGCTCAAAATATCAAAACACCTATTTTGTCATTTATCCAACAATGGTTGACATGGGTCCCTATAGAAGTGTGTCACTTCAGTGAATCTGAATGCTCCTTTGCAAATGAGCAATAATTTGTACAAATCTTCAGTGAAATTGTGTATTCATGTGTCAAATTTTAGAGTCTTTTTAAATGAATTGCCCCCCATGTCAAGGTGTTTGCATCCTCTAGCTGTGCTCCATTAGTCTCTAGTCATTTCTTTCTAAAATTCACTACTATAAGGTCCACCCACAAAGCTGCCACGAATATTTTAAAGTACTTTGTGATAGACACTCCTTTATCCATAGAGATGTCTAGTTCATTATCAAAATACACTTAAATTATAAATTATTTAACATTTTATCTTTTTGCAAATTCATGGCTATTGATGTGTATAAAGTTAAAATAAAATAAAAATGAGTATAATGTTAAATACTTCATATCTTTGGTGCATTTTGATACATTTCTTTATTCAACGGGACATGTACGAGCTTTTTATCTTCTAATATTATTTTTCTTCAACTAATACACTATAATATCATGTTCATCATCATCGTAGCTTTTTTTCAATTAATTGATGTCGGCAACACAAATCCTATTCTGTCATTCTGTTCTATTAAAGGAAATACCCTCGGTAAGACCATAAGTCCACATATTTTTCCTCACTAATTTCAGCTATGTCCTTTTGGGCCTACCCTGTCACGCCCTAATAATTTACAATACCGATATTCTTAAGATGTGACAGTCAAAACATATATACATTTCATTGATAGGACAAATTTACAGTAACGAATTATTATAATATAACAAAAGAAAGTTTAAGCACAACTACAGTATCTTCCAAAGTTGATTCTGACGAGCACTCAAAATGAAACCGCAGTTATCCTGAAAAAATGTTTACAATAATTTGATGAGTTTGGCTACTCAGTAGGTGATCATCATAATCCTAAAAATAATCATGATTGAAAGATATCAATATTTTCAAAAAGGAGATCTATTAACATGAATGCATTAACAGTTTCACTTTCAAAAAATGCCTAATTAAGTATAATCCGAATAATTGAAATGCATATACATTTTAACGGCAGTGCATAATTCAAAGGATTTCACAAAATACCCTACTAGTGTCCCAAGCAGGTCACCTATATACCCCATCAACGTCTTGATAGGTCCACTTAATCCCTATCGATGTCCCAGATAAGTCTACTTATACCTCACCGGCGTACCGGATGAGTCCACTTAATCCCTACTGGCGTCCCATATAGGTCCACTTATAGCTCACCGGTGAATCGGATGAGTCCACTTACATACTTAAAGTATTTTTAAATCTCTTTAAACATTCGAAAGCAGCAATATCATGTACTCTACATATCACTTAAATCATTAATATGAATTTCACTGAAACCATTAATAACAGTCACTTTCAATAACATTTCAAAAATAACCAATCAAATATTTTGGGCTCAAATTTAGAAAGGTAACAGCTCGTAAAGACATTCTAGCATAATTGCCAATGTATAGAAAAACTCTTATAGAAATTCAATAATACGAAATTATCACAATTTATAGGATGTCAAATCGCAAATAAACATTTCACAGACAATGCTATGATCAATTGCAAAAATATCAGTTTTCAGATAATAAGGCAATCATTTGCACATGAATTTTACAATGTCTAAATATTCAAAAACAGTAGAAAGAAATATCACAATTTTAGTAAAAGCATAACTATCACATTTATTTACAATAATTTTATTTCTAAAATTTTCTAACAATAGACAAGAAAAATAAATAAACTTATTTCTAAGAATTTGCAGCATTTAAAATTTATAATATCATAATTTTATTAAAAATATTATTTTTCAAAATAATGAGGTCGCTTGTGCATAAATTTATCGCGCCTAAAATTCATGATAATAAGAAGAAATAATTATTTTATTTCATTTTTAAAAAGAATGGATTATTTTTCAAGATAATGAAGTTACTTACCTAAAATATTTAAGAGGGAGCTTCCGATAAAAATTCGGCTAAAGAGAGGAGCTCACTGTGTTTGTAAGAGGGAGAGCGAGAAAGAAGTTGTTAGGCGACATCTTACCTATCGTTATATTTAATTTCTTTTAAACACCTCCACCTCATGTATGAGGCGTCTCGTTAAAAGTCCGCTTTTATCATATAAAAACCACGTCCACTGAAGGATGTGGCAAGGCAGCAAGCAAAAGCTTAAACCACGTAAAAGCTTTTGAAAGTAATGACGGTCCTTAAGAACCATCATGCTCATATGAACAATCACTTATTTAAAATTTTATTCCTTTTTTTTTAAAAAAAAAAATTAAGATTATTACATATCCCTTGCCCTTGTTGAGCCCTCCACTTGAACTAACACGTACCTCCTAAAAAATGCTATATTGAGTTTGGGCCACACATAGCCAGGCCACCTATATCTATTCTCAAATTATCCCCTATTATAATATTAATATTATTTATTACAAATAATGAGGGGGTATTTTTTTGTTATTACTTAATATATATATACAACAATATCATTTATTGCAAATAATGGGGGGTATTTTGCTGTTATTACTCAATGGGTGCAGGTGGCATACGGATGCATCCATAGTTGTAGAGGTAAGGTGCAACTTCAAATTTTATCATCGTATATAATTTTGATGTAAAATGTTCTTAAAATTATCTCAAAATTTTTTTTTATATCTAATTATAAAATTTTAAATTTCAAAAATGGTTAAAATCAAGTAGATCTATAAACATATGAAAATCTTGAAAATTGACGGTGTAGATAATATATTGTAAAATGCACTATTTCTGAGACTTAAAATCTTTTTATCTTCATGGTCAATCAAAGGTTAAAACTACCTTTTCTGATGGATTTTTTAGGTCCATCTGTAGTTTTACATTATAAGGTTGCATCCTTATATAAACGTTTTCCTTACTTAATATATATAAACAATGGTTTTAATTATTTATAAATACTATTATATATTTTTAAAAACACATTGTAAAATTGTTACCCTTTTTGGTAATTTAGGAGTAGGCTTCAAATTTGGGGCACACCCTAACAAATGAAGTTTCCTTGTTTTGTTATGGTAAACAAGAAGATTATACTTTATTTTTGGGCTCCATACTACTTGTACCTTTTCAAGTTCCCAATCCTTTTACTATATATAATGTTTGCCCTTATAAACATAAACGAATATTAAAGTCCCACTAGATGATTAAATATATTTATAGTCCCAGCTAAGCACTCGCCCACCTTGTAACTTCATTAGTTTAAGTTATAACATTACCAAATCCCAAATCAGCTTGTGGTCATCTCCCAAGTTTTCAATGATTTTTGGACCAAAACACATCCCCTATTGCTATAAATCCGTTTTTGTCGTGTATCCATGAATTTGAAGCTGCAAACAAATATATATGCATAGATCTGATGATATTCTACGAATACAAGTGAACAATTTAGATAAAAGCATATAATATAATTTTTTGGAAAATTAACAAAAACACCTCTTTATTTATTAGGTTATTAAAAATAAACCTCAAAATTTTTAAAACCTCATTCATACCCCTTTTCACCACTGTTCTCATTTTTTTTTACTAAAATACCCTTCATGATTGTCTTAGATTCATGAAGGCATCACGGTACATACATAATTGTGATGATCGGCTACATTGTAACAATTAATAAAGAACCATGACGCAAACCACGGCAGTCGCACCACTGTGATACCCATTTCACATACCTTAAAATATCATTGTTCTATTAGAATCGTGATGGTTAGACAACCCAATCACAGTTGAAGGAATACCATAATGGTTGAATAAGTGCAAGAGGCATCACGATTTTGTGAGTGCCATGATGTCCAAATATTAACATACCTACATGGTTCAGCTAGAACTGTGATGACTTAAACCCCAAACCAAGAGGGCTTGAACTCTATACAACCATCACGGGTCTAGGTTAAGTGTGATGCCTTTATGGACCTAAAATTACAGTCGAGGATAATTTAATAATAAAAACGTAAATAGTGGTGAAAAAGGATATGAATGAGGTTTTAAAATTTTGGAATTTATTCTAGATAACCTAAAATTCAAGGATATTTTTAATAATTTCCCTAGACTTTTTTTAGGTTCACAATGATTTTATCGGTTACATAGTAGAAGAATAGACATGCAAAATGTCGAACCCAATGTCCATTTTCAAAAAGGAATTTGGAACGGTAGACTCACAATAGGCACACGGCAAAATTACAATAAATAATTCTCTTACCCAACAAAGGATTGTGAACGAGTTTGCAAGAAGCATGTTAGCTTCACATAATTTTATTATGTACAATATACAAAATGCAAGCCATAGGGGACTTTTGGTGTCACGGCGGTTACAGTCCTTGATAGAGCAAAATGACGAACCAGAATTCATGTAGCCTATCCCAAATAGTTGGAAAACATATGTGATGATGATGATGAAGCTAAAAGAAAATTTTACGATTCTATATTTATTTGGAAGATTAATAAAATGTTTGTAAGTAATAAAAAATGATTGTTTTCTTTATAGTATATATATATATATATATATATATATATATATATATATATATATATATATA
>NW_006497421.1:352826-377803 GCF_000471905.2 Amborella trichopoda
AAATGAAGTGAGGAAGGGGTAAAAATGAAAAAAAAGGGACATATGACGGACATGGAAACGGGGTAATATTTCATAAATATATTCATTTTTTCTTTATTTAGCAAAAGGGATGTTTTCCTTTACATAGAGACCGCTATTTCCAGTTTTCAATGTTACTTCATTATAAAAATTAGGATGTATTCAACGAGTGTCAAGCCGTTGTATAATGGATTTTATAGAGGAACGATCGGTTGTTATATTTTACAACCCATTACCTTTATACGGTGTCATAGGTAGAGGTTTGTTTCTTTTCGACGTGAAAATATTTTTTAAAAATTTATTCATATAGTTAGGTGTGAGAATATTTTTACATCAATTGGTTTTAGTACATATTTTCACATCAATTGACAATTAATTAGTATGAATATGTTAGGTACGAGGGAATTTTTTCATGTAAAAATATTTACTATAAAATATTTTCACGCAAACCAAACATGCATATCAATCATTATTTGCTCTGTTGGGCAAGAGTAGTAGCACAGCTTGTTGAAAACATTGGGATAGGCTTGGTTAGGACAATAACTCCATGTTATGCCAATCCTAGCCTTAGGAGCCAAAATGCCAACTCGTACCCCGGATTGCGGGGCTGACATACCCATTTTAATGCCCATCCAAAAAAAGAGTCACATTCTATAGTTTTTGTCAGTTTTTTTTTGTTTCTCGTAGTTAAGTGTTAGGAAATTTTGAGTAAGTTTAGAGTCGATCTAAGAGCATGGCTAATCATCTCTTTTTTGCAAATTTGTTGAGTGAAGGAGGGTGGGTGTTTGTCTCCATGGCGGTGTGAATCTATCAAAGGATGAAGTTTTTATAAGGCCTAGGCTTTATGAAAACAAAATAAAATACCACCTCAAATCTTTATTCATAAAGTACTTTCGACAACATGAATTTCTATAATGGCTCTTAAATTTAATTTCTAATACCAACAAAAAATTTTGAAACTCAAACAATGGTACAAATCTTGTGGATTTGTGAATATTTATTTTTAAAGTAAAATAGATGGTCTAGATAATTTGTTACACTATACACTATTTTAGAGTTTGAAATCCTAATTTTTTTTCACAATCGTATTATTCAAGTCGAGATGATCGATGTAAATAGCTTTTCAATACTTGACTTGCAGTTTTAGATGAGTTATGAAGTGAAGATTTACTTATTTTAATATTTTAATAAAGCTGCACCCCTATCAAACCATACTCCTTTTATCGAATAAGCACGATTGGTTTGTGGGAAATATGATGACCAAGACATTGTCTCATGTTTGTTTCATGATAAAGTTTTCACCTTGAGTTGTTATACAATAATGATGTGACATTAAAAAACATATTTGTACCTTCGTAATCAGTGTTCCAATAATGGACTCGGACCATGTACTCGCCAATGCTCGGAGGCGCATTACTATGGTGTCCGAGTAGACTCGTATGAGTTAAGCCCACTTTAATGTAGGCCGGTGAAAAACCTGAAAAATGGGGAAAAACCTGAAAAATCAACATTAGTATTGCGTGTGATTTTTGTTTCAAAAAATATTTGTAATGGCCCAGAAAATTATTTTATATGAAAATTACTATTTTTCTCAAAAAAACAAAAAAAAATACAATGGAATTCAAGTGAAAAATCTCATTTTCCATCTATTAAACGAAAAAATCAATATGGGGTTATTGAAGAGGGTCGAATCACGATCGAATGGAACTAATTTTTAACAGTTTTAGGCAAAAAAATGGGGGACAAATCGATAGAATGGCGAATAGATTATGCTTGTTCTAAAAACGGTTTTCTCACTAGAACCGAGATTTTTCGAGCAATATCTCTTTATATCTAGCTTCTTACCCCCAACAAATGAGTATAAAGATATTTTAGAGGGTTGAATCAAGGACAAATTTTCAATAGAATTGAATAAAAATTGTGATAGAACTCAATGTTTAGGTTGATTGGTTCAAAATAACCAAATTTTCAACAAATTTTGATAAATAAATACCTATCACGAGTTTTGTTCTAATAAACCGAAGGTAGATTGATATGGATGGATAGCAAATTATATACCCCCAACAGTAAGAAAAATTGATCAATTATTTTTATCAAATTATGTGATATATATCGTGTATATCCAGGGTACCGGGTAACTCGAGTGCTTTTATTTACTAAGAAAAAATAAATAAAAATTAATATAAAGGTTTAAAGGATGGGGATTTATAGGACCTAAGAAAACACTAGAAAGACTTAAAAAAAGAAAGAAAAAAAAAGGAATTTTATTGGGGAATTAGAGACTAGCTCATACCATCTTGAAACTAATTAGGTCTCGACCGACTCCCTATTAATATCCCGATCAAAAAGTGCATGCTTTTAAAAGGCTCGTTTGGCTTATTTAAGAGAGTGAGAGTAGAGGTGGCAATGGGTCGGGTTGGGTCTGGCCCGACCCAAAAAAATCTTACGATACTTTGCCCAGATTTGGACTTGAACCAAATAATAAAAAAAGATATATATATATATATATAAATATTAAGTTAGTATACATACATTATGTAAATATTATAATTTTAAATATGCAGTTATATTTATTTTATTGTTGTTTAAAAATTATATATTAAATATTATTTCAATATTAACACAATTCGTGTCAGGTCCCCGGACCAGGACACAGACCCGAATAGTGGGAACCCAACTGCACCGGTACACTTTTTGGACCTATACCCGAACGTGGGTCCGGGTCCGGGTCCGGTCCGGGTCCATTTCCACCGTAAGGCGCTTGTTTTTATGAAATGGCGCTGCGCTGTGCTGTGCTTGGTCTCCAACACAAGAGAAGCGGCTACCGGTCGAAGCGTCCAACCCAGCCCAAGACGAGGTCAGAGCCGGTTAAAGCCATCAGCCATCCCGTACATCCGCCGGGTATTGCCAGTAGGGCCACAACCCAACGAACCGAATAGATACCCCCTTCGCACCTCCTGTAGCCTGTCCCAAAACCGCCAAACGCCGCACTCCGTGCAAAACCCACCTCCTGCAACCGGTGAAATCCCTCATCCGTACTCATTCCTCTTGGCTATAGCCAGTGACTTCGCGGGCCCCGCCAACAACAACAGGACGGCCACAGCGCAGCCGCGGCGGGGCAGCGCCAGGACAGCCTGGGAGTCAGGCTAGGTCTCGCCACGTAGGTTCCGATAACGGGTAAAGTTTAGTTCGGAACTCGGTACCCCCAATGGTTAGGTTCAATGAACCCGAGGCTCAAGGTTCGGATCCTTGCCTGGAGGCTACGGCCACAGCTGGAGCCAGGCTGTCAGCAACCCAGCCCCTTCCTTAACACCCTTTTTTTTTTTTTCCGCTCTTCTTCTTTGTCCTCTCTCTTCTCTGTAAATCTGTTTCTCTCTCCTCTTTCTTTTTCTCTAGGGTTTTCTCTCTGATCGCTCGCATTTCGCCTGGAGGGAGGTCCAGATCCGTTTCCGCCTCTTCGAGCGCTTTCATTTTAGCCCATTTTCTCTCACTTCTGTTGATTCTGGCGCCGCCCTGAAAAACCTTGATTTCTTGCCTCCTCTCGTCGTTTCAGAGGCCGGCGATCTTCGTCTCAGGCTGTAATGTCAGGCTATGGAGGCTTCCTGAACAGGTATTTATGTGTTTTTTGCGTTTTTTTTCCTGTATATTTGTTTGAGCTTTTGTACTTCCCTTTGATCGAATGAAAGTGAAAGGATAAATCTATGAATCCCTGGTAAGTTAGTGTTTTTGTGTTTGTCGATTCCGGTATTAGATGTTTGTAATGTATTTAAGGAAAGGTCTCTGTAATTTTCTGGAAATTGTGGTTCTGGATAGTAGACATGGCGGATTGTTGAGGCTTAAGTGTATTTGAAGTAATTCATCTGAAAATTTGGTCCTTTTTCGTGCAAATTATCGCTGCATTTTGTAAATATTTGCAATTCAAGCAAGTACACTTTTGTTACTTAGAAATGGTGGTTTTTTATTCTAAAAATTGTTGAATGCAGTAGGATTCATGTGTAGTGAAGAAATCATTGTTTTCTCTGAAAGAAAATACATCTGCAAGTTAATTGTGTGTGATTATACAAGTGTTTGAAACTTCATGGAGCTTTTTTAGTTTTGTACTTTGGTAACTGGTTCTTGATTGAAATTGTTCAAGTAAGGATGACTTTACTTGTGATTAGAATTCAAATTGTTTTTGTTGGGTCATGGTATTATTATTATTATTATTATTATTATTATTATTATTATTATTATTATTATTATTATTATTATTATTATTATTTTATTTTGAAGTTCATTTTGACATTGTTATGTTATATCTGAATCAGAACATGTCTGCTCTATCTCTTTATTGGTGATACATGGAGAATATGAACCAATTGCACCTGTTATGGTAAAATTCGTTGTAAACTTGAATGCTTGGTAGCGTTTAACTTTTAAGCTTAACCTCAGATGTTTATTGAAGACAATCATATATATTACAGCTCCATGAAAGTAATTGATTGTTTCGCAATTGTTGAGTGATTGTGTCAGATTTTACTCGCGTTGGAGATATTTATGTCTATTTTGTACAGGCAGGAAGAGTTCAAGTTCATGTTGAAAATTTGTGTAGCTTCATTGCTTTGGGTACTGTAAATGTTTTAAACATTAGAACTTTAGGCTTGTTTTGTCATGGAAATTTTTAATGAGTTCAAATTGTAAAATTCTTGGTACCTATGCTTCACTAAAAAAGTTATTGGACTCTTATTTTATTGGAGATTTGTGTTCCTACATACTGAACATGGTTGGTGTCTTTAAAGAAATCTGTCTTTGTTAAATAATTTGACCAATTTTACGGTCCTTGCCCCAGTTAGCTTCAGCCATTGGGGCAAGGGCAAGGTACCCTGAGTTGTGTGTACAACCTGGGTACATGAAAAGTTTCAAAAAATCCCAAAAAATTGTAAAAAATATGGGTTTGTTTTATAAATTTTTTATATTTAATTTGAAATTTTTTTTGGCAAATATTGGTGAGCTTTTTTTTGGCAACTTCCTATTTTTATATTTTGGATTTCATTTTGAAAATGTCCACAACTATAAATCAATTTTTTTAACTGCATTTTTCCTATACTCTTTTTTGGACTTATGTAGAGTTTAGAAGTTTTTTTGTTTTTATTTTTTTGAAAATGTCCCCCAACTATAAATCAATTTTTTTTAACTTCATTTTTCCAATACTTTTTTAGGCTTATTTAGAGTTTAGATGGTTTTTGGTTTTGTTCAACTTTTAGTAGCTTCATTTTATTTTATTTTCAAAACTTTCCATTTTTTTATTTATCTAGGGCTTTTGTGCCTGTACATGACTTTGCTGCGTCCACTCGGATTCGGCTGAGTAACTGGCCTTGGTCAGGGGCCGAGTTCCTAAACATTGATTTCAACCATAAATGAGGTAGGATATTGGTGATTTTACTTGTTCCAAGTTTGATTGTATTTTTTGAGGGGTGGTGGGGGGGGAATAAAGCGAAATTTTTTTTCTTTTTGAACATATAGGTGAAATAGTGTTTATTGATAAGGATTATGAGTCTCTTGGATGCCTTTACATTTTCCTTGGGATTTATAGATTTTTACGGGGAATGATTGGGACTCGAAGTTGTTTGGAAATCATTTAGGGCATGTTTGACACCAGTAGTTTGTGGGAGTGGGATGCCCACTCAACAAAATACGGAAGAAGTCTCTTCCATCTGTTTTGATGGAAAAGGCGGCTTCCAAAACGCTGCCTCTTTAATGTGAAAATTTTGCCCTATGGAAGGCTGCCCTTCCACTTTGCGGCTTCCCTGAGGGTGTTATGAAACATAGAAGTGAGACGTTCGTCATTAACTCCCATTTCCAAAAACTCCCACTTATCAAACATGCCCTTAATGGTTTCCTTTATGCCTGTTAATGTATCCAAAGCCATTATTATATTGTGCTTGTTTTGAAATTTCATTCATATTGGCCATGGAAAATGATCAGGACTGTTGAACTTTGCATCTTAGAAGGAGTAAGTGTTGTTTGACCAGAATTTTTTCTTTTTCACTTTTCTGGGTAAATTGGACATTGAGAATTTAAAGAACATTTCGGTGAGGCATAGTAAAGAAATCCGTTCTGAACGTTTTTTTGGTTTTTTGAAGATGAAATCGTTTCTGAACATACTCATGCTAGATAAGTTCTTTCTTAAAGAGTTCATTTTTCTTTCCCATTTCTTTCGATAAAGTTGTTTTTTAACCTTTGTGGGGGATTTTCATTCTTATTCTGTCATTTGATGATGTTTGGCTTATTGAGCACGTCTTCCATTATTCCAAGTGATCTATAAGCAAATCCTGTAGTTTTATTTATCATGCTTTTTGGGCTTGCGAAAGGAGGCCAGATGAGGGAGAGTAAGTAGGAACCATTGTGCTATGTCTGTCGCTTCTGTTTTATATACCTTCTTGTTTTCTAATATAGCAATCCGTTTTGTTTTTTTTTTTTGTTTTTTTTGTTTTTTTTTAAGTTTACAGTCTTCCACTAAATCGTTATCTTGTTTCTTCTAAGTGCGATGCTTTCCTGAACAAAACTTCCATATTGTATATTACTTAATATGTGCTTTAGAAGTTGATGGTCTGGACCAGTCTGATTTACGAGTCAATTTCTGCCTTAGGTCATTATTGTCAACCCCCTTCTGTACCTTCTGTTTGTGGGTGTAAACTAATGAAGTCGATTTATTGATGACCTATATTCAAATTTGTAGGGATAGAAGAACCAAAAGTGGCACATGGGAATAACGGCAACTTAAAGGACTACTATACGATATATGCCTATTTGGATGCTCTCACTAAATTGAATGGCAGTAACCTGGCTGCGAAAACTGTGCTCTTTTCGCTCATATGGACATTTACTGGTTTACAAGGCTGATCTCTGGATGTGTATATAGGGTTTCAATTCCTGAAACTTCCAGGGGACATGTGACCATTGCATGAGTAGAAGTGAGCATTTAATCTGATATCAGCAGGTTATACTTCTTTTGGAAGGTCTATGATCAATTCTATCCCCTGATCCAATTGGGGGCAACCAAAGATTTAAGTAACATATTTTGTTTTTGGAAAGAAAAGCAGAGAAAAACCCAGTAAAAGCTCCAGAGAGAGAAGCTTATTTGGGATTTTGAGGGGCAGAGAGAGAGAGACACACGTTATTGCACTCCTGCAAGAGAGGGACAGAGGGAGGGTTTGTAGGGGTTTATTGTGCATCCATGCTGGAAGAGAGCATGCGTGGAATCCGAGCTTCGGGTGATGCCCCTGACCAGCCAAGTCGCCGATGCTTTCGGTGCTGTTACCATCTCTCTAGTCATCCTCTTCATTCTTCTTGGCTTCTTTTGCATTCTCCGTTTATTACACTTCCATGCTCGTATAAGAAGGCGAAGCACACCTCAACTCTGCTATTTTAGCGGCCCTTGGTTTGTCCGTCTCTCTCTCATCCTTTTCTTTCTCTTGTGGTCGCTTGGAGAGGTACTTCGACTGAGCCTGCTAAGAAAGAGGAGCAAGTTTCTTTCTCTAAGCCTCAAATGGCAGGAAGATTTATGCAAGATCTACCTAATTTCAAACCTGGGTTTCTCGGAACCATGCCTGTTTCTCTCTCTAGTCCTCCTCCTCCACGCTTCTCTTCAAAGGCAAGACTCAGGAACATTAAGCCGGCAATGGAACCGAAAAACCATGGCTTACATCTTCCTCTTTTGCTTGCCTGCCTTTCTTTCTCAGCTGGTCGTAGTTTTAATTGGACCCAGGTTTAATACATCTTACAAAAATGAGGGAATATACTCAGAGAACATCCCCAAATACTTTACTTCTGCAATTTTCAGAGCTCCGTGGAATCAGGCTATGGTTCTTTGTGCCTACCCTTTATTGAGCACGATTCTGCTCGGCCTTTTTGCTTCTATCTTAGTTGGATACTTTCTCTATTTGGCTGCGAAGATGGTGACCTTGGTTATTAACAGGGGCCTACAGAAGAGGATCTATTATCTGATTTTCTCCCTCTTGGGTCTTCTTCCTCTCCGTATCCTGCTTCTTGGGTTCTCTGTTTTATCCCACCCAGGAGAGCTGGCCTTTGAAATTCTTGTTTTCTTAGCCTTCTTAGTGCTGCTAATTTGTGCCGGAGTTGGGGCCTCTATACTTGTCTATTGCCCTGTCTCCGATTCGTTGGCGGTGAGGGGTGCTCTCTCTCTAGACATGGGGGTGAGGAGTGCTCTCTCTCTTGAAATCAGTAGAGAGATGGAAGATGATAACACTTCCCTTATCGCGAGCCAGGCATTGATCGAGGCAAGCCCGAACAGAAACTCTGATGCTTCAACAAAGGGGGGTTCGATCTCTTTTAGAACAATGGTTAGAGATGCAGAGGGTTCATCACCTGGTTCTCCTCCACTGCCAGGAAGGCCGATGATGGTTGTTCCCTTGCAAGAATTTGTAGCATCGAGAGGTCAGAGGCTTCCGTACCCTTATTTGAGTGATGTTTGATACACGAATGTTCCATACTATATTTGCTCTCCATGCTTGTAATAGAAACAGTGGTTTGGGTTCTGGCTTCTTTCTCTCTGGGCCCTTTTTCTTTGAAATGAAGATGTTGCAGAGTAGTGTTTTGTAGGATTATATTAGTTTAGGGGGAAGTGGTTGATGCGGTGAGTCATGTAAAGAGGGTGTGAATTAATAATGTTTATGGTCTTTTAAGAAAGAGAAAACTTTGAAGAAGGAAAACTGGTATTCTCTATTTGGCTTTTCTTCTGTTGCACCTTGGCATGCTTTTGTGCATGTGATGTCACCCACCAAATCCAGGAGTGGCAATGGATTGGGTGGGCCAGCTCAGCCCGATCAGCCTGGCCTTAGAGACTAGGGAATCATCTGACAAGTGCCAGGCCAGGCTGCGGTCAAGACAGGGCAGGCACAGCCCAGTTTTGACCTTTATTTTATCTTTTTTGCCTTTATTTTATCTTTTTTGTTTTGTTTTTCTTCAAATTTACAACCGAGTCTTGCCATGAGAGGGCTGGCATGGGCCGGCACTTACGGGGATAGGGCTGGCTACTAGCACTATTAGGCTGTTGGGTGTATGTTTAAGGGAGAGAGATCGTGAAAAAGAACGAGCCTCATTTCCATTATTAAATCTTTGATTGACCCATATTTTCTTATTCTTTTTTTATCGGAAATGCCCTAACTTGGACCTCAAAGACTTAAAATTACAAAAAATTGTGACGTATGAGATGATTTTGGTTCTTGAATATTCAAAATAAATTTCTCAAGTGGATTATGAAGGAGAGATTGGACCTTTAAAGTCCGAAACGGGATGGCTGGATGTTTTGGTTTTGGACCATTTTGCTTTAGGCTATCGGGGCCTATAGAATAACATAAACCTTTGTTTGAACTTGAAAAAATCGGCTGCCCGCATGGCAGCGTGGACTCACCGCCCAGTGCAGGATGGTGACCCTAGGGGACCGACTAGTTACCCAAGTCATTGCATGGGGTTCTTTTGGCCAAAGCCGAAATTGCCCTGGTAAAGAAATATCATCTTCCCCCATTAAAAAGGGGGGAAATCCTTGCATGGGGAGAGCCGAAATTGCCCTAGTAAAGGAAAGAGGTCAAAAATATCATGTTCCCCTTTTAAAAAGGGGGGAAATAGTATTTGTGCCGGATTTTAGCCCTCCCAAAACTTTAGACAACTATTCCTTTGTCTCAAAAACAAATTTTTAGATCAAAATCAAAAAATTTGAAGGATTGAATTTATTTTTGAAGTTTTTGGTTTTTTGCAAAATTGAAAGGTATGCACCCTAGAATTTTACATCTGAAGATGTAAAATTTGTAACATATAATTGGTTATACTTGGCTTTGTTTCTAATTATGATTTAAATTTTAAATATAAAAGCCAATAACACCCGTCTCCCCTAGTGGCTGCCCTAGTCACCGGGCGGCCGCCCTGTCTTCTTGAACGTTAACATAATAAACCTTCCACTCGGGCGGATACAACTTCACATGTTGGATTCAGACCAAGTTAAGAGATGACATGGGTTATGGGTTATTGAAGGAGTACTTGGGAATTTTTGTTTCGGATCCCTAAGATCCAAAGTCATTCCATAATGTAAATGTGCTTTAGATTCCCATGATCCAAAATCATCACATAATGTATTATTGGATCATTAGTTTGTAATAAAAGGTTTTTTGGGGTACATGAGCCTAAGTCCTTGTTTCACAGACCCGGACAATAAAAATTTCGTTTCCAAAACAGGGTAAAATGCTCTCTCGCCCTAATTCTCTTTCTCAATCACCTTTCTCTCTACCGCACATTTACAAACACATGCCTCTTTCCCTCGCACACTCTTATATAAACATGTTTCTCTCTCTCAATGAACTACATCAAAAGTGCAAAATGACGTGTACATACATAATTCTATGCAGTCTAAGTTTACTTTTGATGGAAAAAGGGAATCCATATTTTATCATAGTTTCATGACTGGAATGGTTTGGGGTCAAGCGGACCTCGGCTGTCTAAAGCAAAACTAGATTTAGATGAAAATTGATTAAAATTAATAAGGGATGTCTATAAGAGATTATTTATTTTTTGTACATAGAGGTCACAATCATTTTTACTCATTAGATTGTTTAAATTTAAATGGTTTTGGGTGAGTCACGAAGTCTGAGAATTTTTTTTTTCAAACTTTGTGTCTATTCAATAACACTAACCCAATTAGAAATTTAAGGGACAAGAATGATTGTGACTTCCATGTACAAAAAATAAATAGTCTCTGTATAAATAATCCTAGTTAACATTTGATCAATCTATCCATCACACCAAACAATTTTGTCTGGTTAAACAAAGTTTGACAAACTCTTTATACCTTCTACATACTTAAATTATTATAATATTTTTTTCTATTTTTAAAATTTTAATCCAGCCAATTTCACCAGTGATCGGATTGGTCTTGGCTTGACCAAGGCCCTCGATATTTTGTAGCGCACTAGTAACTCTACTCTTGAAAGTCCCACATTTTGAAATCGGGATTGTCTACAAAGAGACCATTAATCTTTTGTACATAGAGGTCACAATCATATTTGTTCCTTACATTTTAAAATAGGTAGTTGTATGAGTTTCGTTTAATAGATACAAAGTACCAAAAAAAATTTTCAGATTTCGTGACTCAACTAAGCCATCCAATTTGACATCTAACAAGTGGAAATGATAGTGACCTCCATATACAAAAAGATAAATAGTCTCTTTGTAGACAATCCCATTAAAATCGGTAGGAGAGAGCGCTTATGCAATATGTCAATATGTTATGATGGCTCATTGAATGACATTGCAACATCAAGAGAGAGAGTGAAGTTACTTATCCATATAGACGGTTATGATGAGGCCAATCTTACATGCAGAATTACGAGAACATGCACACGCATATTTTGAGTGATTGAATCCACACTCCCACAATTGTAGTGATTGTCTTATGTGTGACCATGATATACACAATTATATTTTTTTGAGAGAAGTTCAGGAATATTATTATAAAATCAACAGAAATACAATAAAATTACATCATTAGAAATCACCAGTGCCACATGAGAAATGCCGTTCTTCACGAGAGAGTCAGCCACAACATTGGCTTCCCGATACACATGAATGAAGGACAATGAAATGGAACGTGAGAGATCCAGAATTTGAAGCAAGAATGATCTCAACTCCCACGGAACTTTCTTCTCCCTATCGCACCAATTGATAATATTCAAAGAGTCTCCTTCAAAAATACAATTGGTGCCAATAGTTTTAGCGCATAAAAGTTTAAGGCCTTGAAGAAGTGCAAAGAATTCCGCGTAATTTAATGTATTCTCACCCAGAGGACCCGCATAAGTGAACATAATTTTACCCTTCCAGTTTCTTACAAGACCTCCAAAACCTGCAAGCCCATGATTTCCTAAGGAGCTACCATCAAAATTCAGTTAAAAACCCCCCTTAAAGGCGGAGACCAAATATCTCTGATTAACCAACTTTATTTTCCTCAAACCGAACCCTCCTTCCTTCTTCGATGTGCAAACCCTATCCCATCGAAGAAGATGGTATTTTTTGGTATCACCCACAGAGCCCCAAAGAAAAATCTGCATAAGCAACTCAATCTTACGAGCTACCGATGCAGAAATCTGCAAAATAGACATCTGATAAATTAGAAGATTGAACAAACAAGCTGTAATCAAAATAATCCTTCCACCCAGAGAAAGATATTTAAATTTATATAAATCAAGCTTAGTTTGAATCCTTTGGATAACCCTCTCCCACACGGCCAAAGGCAACCGAGCATCTGAAATTGGCAATCCCAAGTACATAACAGGGAAGTGTTCACCTTAGACCCTAAAACTTCCGCCAAATTCTCCACCAGCAACTCCTCACAATTAATGCCAATTACCCTTGTTTTCTCTAAATTCACCTTCAACCCCAAAGCTACCGGACAACACTTTAAGAATATTGCTAGATTGGAAACGTGATCGTCCATCGCCTCACAAAAAAACAACATATAATATGCATATTGGAGGTGAGAGGTGCAAGGACCATTATTTGGCAACTGAAATGCCACAAAATGTCCTTTAGAAACAACATTGCGTACCAACAAGCTAAAGCACTCAGCATAAATTGTAAAAAAGAACGGGGAAAGGGGATCATCTTGCCGAATACCCCTAGAAGCTCTAAAAAGCCCGTAGGACTACTATTATACAAAATGGAAAAATGGGTCGAAGAAAGACACCCATAAATCCAATTCTTCTACCTTTCCCCGAAACCCATATTTTTAATAATCTCCAGGAGTACACTCCATTCCACTCTATCATATGATTTCTCCATATCCAATTTAATCACCAGTCCAAAAAGCCCATTTAAAACATACACTTTTGGGCAACCAATACACTATCAGTGATCAGTCTATCCTTGATAAAAGCTTACTGAGGTCCCGAATAATGAAGGGTAGCACAAACTTTAAGCGTTCCGCAAGCACTTTGGCAATGATCTTATATAGACTTGTCAAAAGACTAATAGGTCTGATATCACAGAAACTAGCAATAACAAACTTCTTAGGAATAAGTGCTATAAAAGTGGAGTTAACACCTTTGAATAATTCACCTCTCCTAAAGAAGTCTCTAACCATCTCCAGAAGCTCTCTATTCACTAGATCCCAAAAGATACGGAAAAAGATCAAAGGAAACCAATCTGACCCATGAACTTTATCACTAGGAAAAGAAAACACCGTTTTTTTGAGTTCTTCCATAGAAATATCATCTTCTAAAAATGATGCCGAATGAGAAGGGAGGACATTGAAACCCACTCTTTCAAGCCGTGGGGTGATCTTGACCACTGAGGAAAATGCTTTATGGTAATGATTAACGATCGCACTGGACATCCCCTCTCTATCATCCGGATCCACACCCTGGATCACCAAGCCATAAACATCATTTTGACGAGAACGAGCATTAGCCATAGCATGGAAAAATTTCGTGTTCAATTCCCATTATTTTAGCCACTTAACTCGGGAGCATTGTTTCCAATAAACTTCTTCCACCCTCCTCAAGTCCGCTAATTCCTTAGTACAACCGGCTCTTTTTGCCAGTAACCCCTCCGATAACACACCTATGTTCTCTACCTCCGCATCAACCATTTCAAGTTTGGTAAGAACTTCCTCAATCTTACCTCTGATATGAACACAATTAGTTTTTTTTTCTAGTCCAACAACTTATGCTTGATATTGAGCAACTTTTTATGTAGCTGGAAGTCCAGAGAACCAACATAGATAGTATTCTCCCAGGTACTCTTGACAACTTAGCCACTTCTCTTTCCTGTAACGATCCAATTTCCAATTTGAAAGGTGTGGGAGCCTTAGAGAGTTTCTTCATACATAACATAATAGGGGTATGGTCAGAAAAAAGCCTAGGCAAGGCTTTGATCGAAGTTATAGGAAAAAATTCAGACCATTCACCAGAAATAAAAAATCGATCAAGGTTTGACATAAATAAATTTTCCATACTCCCATTGGTCCAGGTAAAGATTGAACCTGAGATCTGCAAATCAATCAAGGCATGGGTTTCAATGAACCGATTGAAGAGATGCATTGAGTGCGTAATAACCCCACCATTGTTATTTTCATCAGGTCATCTAGTAAAGTTAAAATACCCCCCCCCCCCCCCCCCTACGACAAGTTAGAAAAGCAAAAGTCTGCAGAACATAAGACATTTCATTGATAAAAAAATCCTTAGAAGCAGCAACTTGAGACCATAAACATTTATCAGACCCCACTTCAAAGCAGAATGAGGGCCCAAAAACCCAACTAGCAAAAAATTATTTTTCACCACCATAGTAAAGGACTGTAAAACTGTAGGATCCTAAAGAATCCACAGCCCTCCATAAGCACCAACAGCATCAAGCCCCACAAAGTCAACAGAGCCAGGTCCCCAAACTTCCCAGGCACCAGAGAAGCTGGGGCTGGGGAGTTTATTTTCCTGTAAAATAAAAATAGACGGTGTATATTTTGAAACAAAAAACATGACGCCTTTTTTCCATTTGAGGTTTCCCAAACCTCGTACATTCCAGGAGAGAATATTCATAAAAAGAAAGGGGTAGAGGAAGAACCTGGACCATCCTTGAACGCACCAAAGTAAGCATATTCCAATATCAGTGCTTCTGCAAGGCTATCTCCCAGCATCCCCTCATCAATCGAGGAGCCAGAGCTGGCCTCAATGACTTGGTCATCCGCAATGATGAGCCCACGTGCCGCTGCATTCAGGGGCATACGTCCACGAGCCTGCAAACGTGATCTAGTGCCTTTGACAGTACCCTTCCCTTTGCCTTTCGCTTTACCAACACTAGTTCTAGGTGTATCAAGCACTACTTCCTCAGCTAAAAGTACTTGATCAGACACCAACACATTCTGCTTCGGGGCCTTCGTCGAGTTCTTAGATCTCTGTCAAATTGTGTGGTCACTAATTTGGATTGGTTTGGATCAGTTTGAATCAGCGATATGCAAAATATTAAAAATAAAAAATAAGGGAAATTATCAAATATATCCCCCATAGTTCCCTTTATTTCGAACTTAACTCTCTTTCTTGTTTAAGACATCCCTACCTGTCTTCTACTGATTTGGCATAAAAGGCACTTTTGCATAAAAAGCACTTCCGTGGCACTCTTTAAACAAACCCTTGCACCTCTTCCTCCCATCACCCCTCTCCGTTCTAGCTGCCATTTGTTTCAGATTGCACCACACCTCTATTAGATTTGTGGCAACCGTCACAGACTTTGTATGTCTGTAATGGTTATAGGCTTCTTGGAGCACCATGAAGCTTGACCGAACCCGTCAAGCCACCATGGCGACTGTCATGGACACAAAAGGTCTGTGCCGATGTATAGGATTCCTGATGCACCACAAATATCGACTTGGTTAGGGCTTGTTTTGAGGGAGGATTTTAGGGTACCTAAAAAAATATTAAATAAGATTAAACAATAAACAAATAAAGAGATATGAAAGAGGGGTTTGGGGTCAACCAAGTTGATATGATACCTTCTTAGAGTTCATTCAATCCTGACTGTTTTAGTCCAGATCAATGGTTCTTGATTATATCAACGGGTTTTAAAAACCATTCCACTCGAAAACAAGAGAGGGGGAAGAGGTGACCATTTTAGGGAAGGAAATAAAAGACGCCTCAACCCTTTTACAAAAAAAAGGAAACAGAGAGTGAGAGTGGTTGAAAATAAATGATGGCTGATTGAGAGAACAAAACAAATGCTACTTACCATGCTGATACGGATCTCATAATCCACTTCTCTCTTCATTCGATACCCCTTGGTCGGCTTGTCCTTAAAATACTATGGTTTGGGCTCTAAAACGTAGCTCGAGGGCGGAGCTACTACAACTTTAGGGCTGCACTCGGCCAAGTTTGGGCGGACTGGTCCGGCCTGGTCTTGTCATGACAAAGCCATGGCTAGGCATGGCCTAGGGCTTGTTTGGCCCGGCTATCCCTGATGGAGCCATGGCCGGGCGCTAAACGATCAAATTAGAGCCCACTTCAAAAACTTCATTAGAAGAGGTGGTTTTAATGCTCAAATATCCTCAAATTGATCATCTCGGCATCAAGATGCATGAACATGAGAAAAACATAGATTTCAAGTTTTGAAAATAGTTCATCTTATAGCATATTTTTGGACCGTCAATTTTCAAAATTTTCAAGTTTGTATACATCTGCTCGATCTACACTAATTTTTAAGCTTTAAATTTTATAATTAAATATAAAAATATATTTTAAGGCTATTACAAAAATTTCCAGTATTGAAATCACATTTCTCGACGTTTTTTGAAGGTGCATCTTACTTTGATTGTTTAGAGCATTGACTCTATACAAATTGCACCATATCTACATAGTCCCTCCTCAATTTTTATACAAACTGCACCATATCTACATAGTCCCTCCTCAATTTTTATATCTGACAACAAACACTCTGTGTCCCAACTAAATTTCCATACGAATTAGATTAGATTTTGGAAGTTATAGAAAGATGAAGTAGTTTGGGATGAGATACATGAAGAACTCGTTTTTTTCGAAATGTTTTAAGGCCCCCAACTCAATTAGACATCGAGATGCAGACGGTATCGACTAGAGAATACAACCAAATTAAGTTACATGCTCAAAACCCGCCCAAAATCATTTATATACTCTTTGACTGTTACTAAAGTTTTGTGATCGTCAATTGCAACTAACTGTTCAAAATTAATAAATTATGCAGGCTTTATAAAGCTCGTATGATCTCTATAAAATCACATAAAGTATTTCATTACCATGACAATCATCATGGTCATTTTGGCATCACCAAAGGTACAAGAGAAAATCATGGTCATTTTGGCATCACCAAATGTACATGAGAAAATGGGAAGTTTTGGAGTAAAAATAAAAGGGAAAGGTTTCCCCTATAGCATATAAGTTCTATCTTTCTCTTACCATCCAGCCATCCAATTTTGATCAAGAGAGTCACTCATCGTTTGATCTTAGATCCGACGTCTCAAAGTATTTTATTTTTAGTTTTTTTATACAAATTGTATGAATATGAAATTGGTATGTACCATCTTCTCATTGGGGCGTACTTATAAAAAATATTTAAAATAATTTTTTGATAAAATATAATGACCAAAATATCCCTTGAAATTTTCAAAAGTATTTTGGTTATTTTATTTTATTGAAAATATCTTTTTTAAAAATTTTTTGCTAGTACGAGTTTAATAAAAGAATGCACACCCAAATTTTGGTGTCAAAATAATTCATATAAAAAAATTAAAAATAAAATAATGTAAAAATGTGATATTTTGATTGAGATAATCTTAACCCTCCATTCAAAATGGAGGGTTGGATAGAAAGAGGATAGAACTTCTACGTTGCAAGAGAGCATAGAAAACTTAGCCCAAAATAAAAATAAAGAAAACAAAAATAGAAAAGAACAGTATGAGGCCATTCGCGATGCTATTTCCAGGAACACGTGGCAATTTCTACGCCATACACGCGTCGGTATTTCATCGACCCCCTTCGAGCTTGACCTCGGGCGAAACTTGGGGATTTCGCTAGTCTGGCTTATACAACTACCCTTTTTATTCAATTAATTTACGGGTGTACTCCTCGCATGTTTAATTTCGTATTTGCGAAGGACGACCTTGTGGCCTTGTTGCTTTGGTAGCCTATCAAATGGGCTCTAGGTTTGGCCTGGTCAGCTTGGCCCTTAAAAGCTAGGGCCTGGGCGACGAAATGTGACTTGAGGACCGGGCAACTCCGGCATAAAAGTAGGCCTTGGATTGGGTGTGGGCCAAGGCATGCTCAGCCTGCGCTAATAGAGCTAGGGGCGGGCTTGGGCCAGGGCTTTTTTCGCCATGTTAGGGCCGAGACAGCCTAGGGCCTTTTTTGCCAGGTTAGGGCTAAGACGGCCCGGTGCAAAAGGCGGTGAGGCCCATTGCCACCCCTTTGGGCTCAAAGGAATGTGGATGAGCTTAAATATATCAAATGAACATGAAACACTCACTCTAGTCCTTTTGTTTTTTAGCATAAACAACTAATCATAGTTTTCTTATAGAAAAGCATTTTGTCTACTGGTTTACTTTATATAAAAATGTAGTCTTAGGACCCGAAAATTTGTAAATCAATCATCTCGTTTTCGACAATGATAGACATAAAAGAAAACGGATAAAAAATGAAATGTAAGCTTCAAAAGTGAGCCTATTTCATAACTTGCTATGTGGACCATTTAGTTCTTGTGTTTATAGAACCATCATATGTGCACTATTATTGAAGTTCGAAATTCCATGACTTTGGCTTGAAATATATTTACAAGCCATCACTAGGTTTTCGGCAATGGAATAACTTTATCTAGTGAGGCTTTGAGGTGCAGATTTACCAAAAAGCGAGTATAGTGTAATCAAAGCAAGAGCTGTGCGTTGCTCAAAAGACCTATTTTTGTATTTTAAAATTTTGGGAACCACCTAAAAATCACTAGATAATTATTTTTAAAAGAAAAAAATGAATTTTTATTTTTTTACATTAAATCTCATGGTTAGAAAATTGGACAGTTACCGTTATTGTTCCAGGACATTATTATTTTTAGTAAATAGAGAGTTCAATTCGGATCTTTTTAGTCTATGAGTTGAAAGGTTATATTCTAAAATTTAAAATCCTAAGATTACTCGTTTTACACAAGAGAGTAAATACATAATATACTCCTACATGACTACAAAATATTGTCAGGGAATTGGATGGTCTAAGCCACGCTGATCGCTTGATTCCCTAATTTTATATTTATATTTTTTTCCTTTTTCTTTTCAATATTTCATTTTCATAGAGCAATTCTCATTTTTTTTTTTGTTTTTTTTTTAAGGTTTTAACTTCTATAAGATTATAATTTGTTCATAATGATCATTTTTAATTTTTTCATAATGATCATTTTTAATTTGAAAATTGAAATTTAGTGAAAAAAAGTGGGACTCAATAACTCATTACCAGCTAGCTATACATAGGCTCAATTATGCAGGGAAAAAGTTCATATAAAGATGATACCTTATAATGTAGAACTACGGATGCCCGGCAAAAATCCACCGGAAATAGTTTTCATGTTGAAAAACCTTTTGATTGATCATCTTGACATCAAGATGTATGACTATGAAAAATAAAAAGATTTTAAGTCTTAGAAGTAGTGCATTTTACAACATATTATCTACACCGTCCATTTTCAAGATTTTCATATGTTTATAGATCTACTTGATTTTAACCTTTTTTTAAATTTAAAATTTTATAATTAGATATAAAAATAGATTTTAAGATAATCTTAAGAACATTTTACATCAAAATTATATACCATGATAAATTTTCAAGGTGCACCTTACCTCTACACCTACGGATGCGTCCGTATGCCGACTGCATCCATTATGTAGATTCTCATACTCAACTCATACTACTATGTAACGCTCTAATTTTATAGGAGGTTTTCAAATAGCACATACTGTAAAATAAATTACAAAAATTACAAAGTTATTCATTTAGACATTTATAGAAAAAATTGTTAAGACGTACCTAACTTGTCATTTAATAAATATTTTAGCCTTTTTTAAGCTATTCCAATTCCTCCATTTTGATGGAATTTTTAAAATTAAATTAAAACATATGAATAAAAAAATAGTATTAAATAGTTATCTCTAAACATGTTTTGACAATTTTTTTTTAAATTATTAAATAAAGAGAAATTTATCAAAATACACTCAAGAGATCAACTATTTAAAATTGATCCTTTCAAAATATTTATCAAAATACATATGACCGAGGGAAAAAGTTTATATAAAGTGCCAACCTTATACTGTACCAGTAAATTGCATCTAAAAACCCTCCTAAAGAAGGTTTTTGCTATGTTGGAAAACCCTAGTATCGATCATCTCAACCTTTAGATTCATAGACATGGGAAGAAGGGATTTTTTAGTCCTAAAAATAGTTCATTTTCTAACACATTATCTGAACTATCTATTTTTAATATTTTCAAGTGTTTATAGATTTGCTTGAGGAGCAATCATATATTTCCATATTATCGCAAAGCCTTGTGGCACCGAAACTTTATTTTCAACATAGTTTTGAGGTGCACCTTATTTTAATAGTATGAGCTTGACATTTAATACAAACCTCACCCTAATTAGAATAGTGGAAAAAGTATAAGTTATTAAATTGCTGAAAATTTAGGTATATTTTGCTAAATTTCCTTCAAATAAATAAAATGTCTACCGGAAAATTCTCAAAATTCTGGGGGGTATTTTCGTTATTTTGCCAGTTCACCAAGGGCGGTTCAGATGTTATTTTTTTTAGCAACAAATAAAGGGTATATTTGATATATTATTGTTATATTGAGGGCTAACTTTGTAGCTCCTTAGCTTTCCATGACGGCCAAGAGACGTCGGACCATTTTTGAACTTCTTTTCGCCTTCCTTGGCAATAAGCGCAGAGAGCTTTCGGCTGGTCTTTTCTAGGGTTTTTAAAGCGTCCATTGCTAGGGTTTCAGATCCTCCGTTTTTAAGGTTTCCTGCAAAAAATGGCCACCTTCAATGAAGCTCCTCCAGGCAATGATAAGGCCGGAGAGAAGATCTTCAAGACTAAGTGCGCTCAGTGCCACACCGTGGATAAAGGAGCTGGACACAAACAAGGTAAGAATACTACGAATCTGCGGCTTTCATTGATTTTTCTGGTTGTTGTTTCGTATATGATCTAATTGACCTTTGTCTTAGATGTTTATGCTTCTGATTATGCACTTTCAGGGGTTCATTTGGAGCCTGATGGTTTCTTCTCATTCTTTGTTGATTTTATGATGTGATTCATGCTGATCTGATCAGTTTTTTAATATTTATGCGCTCCTTATTGGACAATTTTAGGATTTTGTGCGGCCAGGGACGTCTGTGATTATTGATTTGACTGGTAGTCTAGGTTAATATGCTGGTGAATTGGATATCATTTTTCTTCAAATCTGTCAATTGTTCTAAGCTCACAGTTATCAGTGGTTCTCTAGGTTGTGATGTGCTTCGGTATCGATTTGTAGGGTATTTTATTTCATTGACTTTCTAGAATATCACTGTGTCAGAGGAATCGAATGCTTTAAGTACGGTAATTTTCTTATCTTGGAGTGTTGGTTTTTTACTGTTCCGTTTATTTCCTGCTATAGTATTTAAATTTGTATGGATCAAACACTGTCTTAATACGTTTCCATTCTTGATTAATGGGGTCTCTAGAGATTTTACATGTTTTCATGATTTACATAGATATTTGGATCTTATTCTAGCCAGTTATTTATTTCAATGGTATTCTCCAGATATAAACGTTCCTGACCATATGTTCTCTATTTAGATTAACCTTGGCAGTTAGGAATTATGTATTTCATTTGAATTAATGTCATTGGTTTTTTTCTTGGATTTTCCTTGGGAATGATTTGTTTTTGTTTGAATTTTGAACTCTACATTAGGGTGGTGGCTAATGAGCATGTATGGCATGCTGCTGGGAGGGATTACACAAGATCCCTGTGCAATGCCACATACCTAGCAGCCATGCCAGGTAATATTTCAAATCTAGTTATCGAAGCAATAACCGCAAAAAATTGTGTTATTGGAATCTTGGTACTGTCTCATGTGGTTGACTATAGAAGAGCGGAAATTAAGAACCTTGGCTATGAAGCTAATACAGAAAAATCTTGTATAAAAACTGATCCAAAATTCCATGATACCATAGAAGGGGCTGAATCATACAATATTTTGAAAATTAGAGAAGTTCACAAAAGAAAACCATTAAGCCTTGTAAGTTCTATTCGAGAAACAAAGGCACAGAGTTCAAGCTTCAAGGACCATGTTATGCCCGTAGAAAGCAAGGCATCTTGCAACTTAATGCCCTCAAAAAGCCCCAAAACAAATGAGACGTTTATTCGGGTAATAATTTCTTTTTAAAGATTGGTTTATGATTGAGACAGCCGAAGAGTTAGAAAAGAATTTGAAGAAGAAATTGTATGTGTTATAAAATAGTCTATTTTTGTCTTTCATTGTTATAGTCCATGGGTTTCTTTTACACTTGCCTGAGTCAACTCGGCTTGGGCTCTAGGCCTCTAGTCGAGTTTGAAGACTTTTATGGGTCTTGCAAACATGTCAATTCTATAATGTTGTTTCTTTAATAAAGGTGACCAGTTCTAATGAATCGTTAGCAAGTCAATTTGGCTTGGAATTAGGCCTAGTTCTAAAATAAATCTAATTTTTTAAACTCTAGTGCTGCAACTCATCAAAAAAGATCTTATCCTCTATTCCTCTGCACATGTGCTTGGACGAACTTCCACGTTATGTTTTTTTTGACCTTTGATCTGAATTGCCACTATTTTTAGACTTTTTTGTTTTGCATGAAGTTTTTATCGATTATTAAGACCTTGGTTAAGGTGATCCTGATGTGCCTAAATAGAGTTGCAGATAATTAAATAGTCTGTCTGTCTGTCTTGTCTCTCTGATGATTTAATTAAGATGCACTTTAGAAGATGAGTATCTTAGAATTATCCAGAAAAAGAGAGATTCTGGTTACTCCAGAACTTAAGCTATTGCTTGGATATTGAGTGTTAACGTTCATAAAACTTTGGAGCAAATTTATTGTGTTATGGGAGGGATTCTAATATGCTATTTGTTGTTTATTTATTTAGACTTCTGTTTTGCAGTCTAGGAACTATGTATCATTATTTCTTTTTTTCAAATGTGTTAGGGTCTTGTGGATATACTTGTATGTGGGCGTGTGTGCATGTGAGTGTGCTGTGCATGTGTTGCTAAGGCACTTACAGATGGATTATACTAGCACTCTGGATATTAATTATTTTTTAGAAAGGACTTCGATATTAATGTGTCTTGTTTCCTTGCATGTTTGTGCATTGTGCTCTTGCCTCTAGTTGTAAATGTTGATTTTCTGTCCAATTAGCTACTTTTTTCCAATTTTGGTTGTGTAGTTTGTAGTTCTGTATGATTAGGACCCTTTGCATGCCGTTTTATGCCACTTGACTCTAGTTATTCTCTTGTTTTCCTTTTCAAAGTGTTCATTTTTATTTGCTTGGGGCGCTGCAAATGGTTTTAATAATTGTACCAATAGAGCATCTTCATTTGTATGTTATTTCTTTAGTTTTGTAAGTAAAATCCATTGATCAACAAGGGAGCGCACATGGATTAGGTTAGGCACGTTTACAACAAGAACGTACTTTTTGTTGGCATGCGGATACTTGTTTGAACATAATTTATTATTCTGTCTATGAAATTTGATCTCAGTGGCTAACTCGGTCTATGCCAAACTCCTTTCATACAACATTGGTACCTCATAGTTGAGGACAATTCATGTGTTGAATAATTCTATGTTAGAGAAAAATAGACTTCTCCGGAGACTTCCATTTGTACAACTTGCTCATGGGCTTTCATTTGTACAACTTGCTCATGGGACGAGTTGGGTTTCTCAGTAAGTTTTTTCATTGGTCTTCATATTGCAATTGTGGACAATTTATTGTGAAGAATTTGTGTTGCTGAAGATGCTTGTCAGCTTTCAATGGAAACTTTTTTGTGCAACTTTCTTATGTCTTTTTAAGTCTTTTTTGTATACTTGATGGGATATACTCTGTTTATTGGCTTTATAGTATCAACTCATTTGTCATTTTTTAGGTTTACCTTCAAGTGTACATTTCTTGATTTGCAGAGTTGAGATTTAGATGAGTCTATCCTTGATGGGCTTTTCTTGGATTATTAGGATTTATTTAAGTTCAAATTGTAGGACATTTAGATGAATCTATTCTCGACCCCTATGGTTTCTTAGGGTAGAATTGAAGAGGTGGAATTTTGCAGGACCCAACCTGAATGGTCTCTTTGGGAGGCAATCTGGTACAACTCCTGGGTATTCTTACTCAGCTGGAAACAAGAACAAGGCTGTGATATGGGAGGAGTCGACTCTCTACGATTACTTGCTTAACCCAAAGAAGGTATGGATTTTTTCCCATGCAAAACAACTGGGTCCCGAGAATCTTAGCATCTAATGTAACATGGCAAGCCATTGTCCCTTCTCAATGAAATTCTCATTTGACAAACATTCATGCAAAATAAGTTATTCCACTCTGTGAACCTCTATAACATAAATTGAAATATGGAATACTTATTTTGAGTCTTTCTACTTGCAAATGTCACTATGAACTATTCGTCTATGGTATTATGATACATGGGGTCTGCTGTACATAACTGATGGCTTGGTAATGGATGTGAGAGATTAACTGTGGTTCAGATGTGTGGCCATCATGGGGAACAACAATTGATACCATGAATCATGGGGAGCATTGGTAGATGTTTGTGAGGCTTACGATCAAATCTCAGGTGTATGTTAGCAACAACAATGTATGTTGAGACCTACCACCAGTGTTAGGAAGGGTTAGGTGGTTCCTGGGGTGGGGGGGATGTGGTACCATATCATTGTGATATGATGAAACCAAACTTCTAAAAACTATGTTCATGGCATTTGTATGACCCAAAAGTTGAATACACCATTTATTCATCCCAATAAGCAATCCCCAAAAAAATAAAATTCAATTTGCATCCTAGATATAGTCATAATGAGTCTCCATTTATAATCCAAATTGTCTATTTGGTAAATTTCAAGATGTAGGCCTTTATGAACTCAGAATCAGTTTTTTTGTTTTTAACATTAATAATAAAACACTCTAACAAATTTGAAAAGGTAAAAAATCCTTCTAAACAATTGATCTAAGCATCTTACCAAAATGGATAACTTATGTTAATTGGGCTAGAAAAACAGTTTTTAGGTGTGTCTTTAATTTTTCTGTTTTGTACTTTTTCATTGGAGTGAAAAGAGTTGATGTTTAAAATTTGGTGTTAAACAAATGCAGCTACATTTCTATGCAACCATTGCATGAAATCACACACACACACA
>NW_006497421.1:378475-404749 GCF_000471905.2 Amborella trichopoda
ATATATATATATATATATATATATATATATATACACATGAATACATGTATATATATGTATCCAATACATTTGTGTGGGTTTGCCAGAAACACACATGTATACATAGACATGCATATGTATGCACAATGAATTGAACATTAAAATATTCTGTTATATTTCTTGGTAGTTCACAAATAATGTCTTATCCAAAAAAAAAAGGATTTTAGATGATTTCTCAAAGTTTTTGGATACGCTCTAAAAAAAGAATAGAAAATCTTGATTTTTTCTTTTTGTATTCCCTCTCAAAACAAAACAAAAAAATGGGTTAGAGGGGGTTTGAATACATAGAATATTCTCCCACCATACACAGGACTACTAACTTGAAAGGGGAAAGAGAAGGTGGATTTGTTGGTTGGAGCAAGGGGAATAATATTCTTGCCCATGGCTTGAGGGAAATTTCCACCCTTGGGCGGCAGCCTTGGCTCTGTGGCTAGAGGCGCCAGCCTAGGGCCTGCTGGCTTGTGGGGGCATTCCTTATAGGAGTGTCAACTGACCCTACCCGAACTCGGATCTGGACCCAGACCCAAAAATATAGTGTGGGACCAGGACCCGACTGTACATGATTGAACCGAGACCCGAATAGTGTTCGGGTCCGAGATTTGGACCCGAACCCAATCCACTGGGTCCAATTTTTGGACCCATTCCCTGACCCAGATCGGTTCTACCCCTTGGGTCTTGTGTCGGGTCCGGGTCCATTGCCACCCCTAGTTCTTCAGCATATAGGCAAGGCATCTAGCCCCTGAGGTGGGCACCTTTCAATACATCGCCAACCGCTCTAAATTTTTTCTTTCGTTCGAGAGTATCAGTATCTTCAATTTATCTATGCACTATTTTTTACAATATTTTCTAGTATCCATTGTTTTTAGAGGGGCCATCTTATAAAATATCAAGAAGAAATTAGAGGGTAGGCCTAACGCTATCCCGTATTTGGTTTTGTGCAGTATATTCCAGGGACTAAGATGGTTTTTCCAGGTCTGAAGAAGCCGCAGGAGCGAACTGATCTCATTGCTTACCTCAAGGGAGCCACATCCTCCTAAGAGAAAGCATACTGTTTTTTCCCATCATTTTCTCTCTTCATTTCAATATTTTTGCGGCTCCCATGGTGTGGTTTGAAGCAGAGATACTCTACTATTTTTTCAACAATAAGTCCTTGTTGGGATCTCAAATTGGCTCTTAGAATCCTAGAGAGCCATTTCTCCTTACATTGTACATGTGAAACTCTACTCTCTTTTTGTACCCTTATAATTTACATTCGAACTAGGTGAATGTCTACTGTGAATGATTGCATTTAGGAACGCCATTCCTCCATTATAAATCTGGATTAATCTCTAATTGATTATCTTAGTCTTCAGAAAGTGCTTATTCTATGCAGGCGTGCCATTGGATTGGGGTTGGTGAATCCGGCTTGAAGAACCGGGAATTACTGCTGTCGGTTTTCTAGTGTGTTTTAAATTTTTTGTGAAATATAGCCTGGTCTGAGTCGGAGTCTTTCTTTTCCAATTCCTCCTTTTTGTTCTACTTAAGTGGAGTGATCCGAACTCGACTGAATAGAAAAGAGGACTGCAGGCTTGTGTGTCACCTTGGCACCATCAGAACTCATGTGGATGCCTAGCCCGAGGACAATCTATCAAGTATACATACAGATCGAATTTCCTTATCTTTGCTGGTGTCTTAATGAAGTTTCCCTTGTTGCACTAAGTTACGGGTCAAGGGAATTAGAGTTGGACCTTAATAGGGATCCGATTTGTGAAACCCTGGTGCAGCAGCTAATGTAGGGTGCAGGTACACTATGTTGTTTTATGGTACCATATTGCCATAAGGTTGATCCTGATGAGTGATCGAAATTATCCCGGTCGATGGATATTTAGCTGGGTGAGCTTAATTGTTGAGTGATTGCTTACTTTTGGTACAAAAGAGGTCAGAAACACGTTGTACGATATCAAATTGGGTGGTTATAGGAGTATGACATTTACTGAAAAGTTCAAAAAATTGATTTCTCGATCCTCGTGATATACCCCTGGTCATTTAATTTATTTGTGACTTCATTATAATAAAGATAATGATCTTATAGCATACAATTCCAAATTTAATTTCCATTGTCAAAAGGGACAATCGACTGTCTACAGTATAGGTGTATGATGTGTTACTATTAACAATCTATCATCATGTTGTGCTAAATGATTTTGATCTCCTTTGATCAAGATGATCGATGGTTGAGATTAACAATTTCTCCTAATGATTTAGGCATTTTTCTGGGTAAAGTTAATGGACATTGTCATGGGTGGTATACAAAAATTCACCCAGTTGACTTAGGCTATTTTGCAGTTAACGAGCATATTTTGTTTAGAGTCACCCGAATCGCCCAAGTCTTTTTGGGTTGGAAAAACCTATGAATCGGTTTTTTTTTTTTAATCTTTTCGTAAGGTTCTTTTTCTCGACGTTCATGGGCTTTTTAAAATATTTCTAGTTATTTTTGGCATTATTTTCTGAGGAACCACGAGAGATTAGCTACTTGACATTCTGCTTATATTTGAATATTTCAAAAGGGTGTGGTTTGTGTAAGCCCAAGATTCTAAACAATTAAAGTAAGATACACCTTCAAAGAGTGTTGAAAAGATACGCCTTCAAATAGTGTTGAAAAGATGCACCTTCAAATAGTGTTGAAAAGATACGCCTTCAAATAGTGTTGAAAAGATACACCTTCAAATGGTGTTGAAAGATGTTTCAATATTGGAACCCTTTGTTATGGCCTAGAAGCTTATTTTCATCTCTAATTATAAAATTTAAAATTTTAAAAATATTGTAGATCAAGAAAATATGTGAACACTTGAAAATTAACGGTCCAAAAATGTATTACAAGATGCAATATTTTCAAAACTTGAAATCCAATTTTTCTCACATCGCTACATCTTGAAGTCCAGATGATAAATTTGAAGATTTTTGGGCTTCGAAACATCAAGCGAAATTTTTGAGGTGCACCTTAATTTGATGGTTTAGAGCGTCACCTTTATATAAACTTTTTCCATTTCCAAATACCCACTAAAAAACACGTGATGGAATAGTTATTTTATAAGTACAATGTTGAATAGTTCATTTTTTATTGGTATTTTGATAAATTTTCATTTCCTTTTATGGGTAAGGTTTTTGCTTACAAAATTCACCATCCAAGTATCCAACCAATGGAGGGATGATGAAATGAGGACTATTATTTGGGAAATGCCTTGTTATACCGAGGCTCTCCCTCTCTCTTGGTAATGCCATGTTCTATTGTATCTCTTTGTCTCTCTCAACCCGTATGGCAGCAGTTCAAAATCTGTTGTCTTAGTTAAAAGACCCAAAAATATTGGGAAACTTCTCCAAGTCCTCTGCATTAAAAAAAAAAAAAAAGGATTTCAAGCTCCCAAAATGCTTCAAAATAGCTGAAAGCTAATGCCTTTCGGATCCACCTAGGTGTGGATCGGATATCTCTAGGGCATCAAATTCGTTTGGGAAGGTTAGAGAATGATTTCCAAGTTTCTTTGGGTCCCCAAACACCCAAAGAAACAGCTAATGGAGATGGAGTCAATAGGTTCTGGTTCGTATTCCTGAGCAATTCTTCTTTGGTTACATATTACTAAAATATAACTAACAGATCCACCAGAGAAAGGAGCATGTGCATTATACTCCCACGACAATATAGTGTACATCTACTCTCTCGGTCAAAAGATCTACTTGCGAAGATTTGTTCAATCTTAAATTCTGGGAACCACCTAATAACAACCAGATGATTATTCTCAACAGAAGATCAAAAAAAAAAACAAACTTAAAAATTTGAATTTTTAATAGTTAGATCTCACCCTCTAAGAATTGGACCGTCTCCATTCAATCTTGAGACGGTATTTTTTTTGGGTGCATAGAAGGTACAGTTATGATTTTTTTTTTCATTGAGGTTAATCGATGGGTTAAAACACCGGACGGGGTTTTACCCGAGGGAGTAAATAGATAGTATATTCCCGGCATAAGAAAGATAATCATCATTTGCCAAAAGAGCAAAATGGTCCCTTTCTTATATGCAAGACAAACATCTCATGACTGATCACAACAAAAATTCCGACACTAATCCTAAGGGTATCCACACCAGGAAATCTTTTTCAAGTATTTACGTAGTAACTCTTACTGGCTCATTGTAACGGTCGACGAAGGAGAGGGATCTGCAAATGAGTAAAACGACATCAGCCTTAACTTACTCCTATTATGATTTAATAACTAAGGGCTTGCGTGCAAGGTGTGAACCAATCGAGAGCATTTTGAACAAAACAATATATAAATTGATTGTCTACAAAAAGACCATTTATCTTTTATATAAGACCATCACAATTACTCTTATCTTTTAAATTTCAAAATCGGTGGTTGAAAGAATGTCATTGAATAGACACAGTTCGAAAAATAAATTATCAAACTTCGTGACTCATCCTAAACCATCCAATTTGACATCTAATGAGTGAGAATAATTGTAACCTCCTTGTAATAAAAATAAATAGTTTTTTTATATACAATCCCATAAATAAAACACATATTTCATTCATGTAACACTATATGCAGGAAGAACTAATTAAGCAACTCGCTTCCCCTGGTTTTAAAAGTGAGTAACAAAATTGATGTTTGTCAGCCTGAATTAGAATTGACTGGGATTTCGGCCTAGTAATAAGAGACCTTTCCAAGGCAAACTTAAATTCTGCTGGATATATAGCTGTGTGGTGTAATTAATAAACATTCCACTTTCATCTATCATGTTTATCTATTATTCAGCCTGAATAAAAAATAATGAGAAACCTAAGTATCCAATTGACTCCTTTGGCGGCAAATGAAACTTCCACAGGAATATGAAATTTCTCATTTTATCCATTTCATCAAACATCACTGCATTCCACGTGTTCAAGTTACTTACAATATATCAAACATCACCACATTCCACAACGTGTTCTAGATACTTACAATATATCAAACACCACCACATTCCACTACGTGTTCTAGATACTTACGATATATCAAACATCACCACATTCCACAACGTGTTCTAGATACTCAATATTGTAAACCTTCTTTACTTTTTGGTTTAAGTAAGAATCACCTTGAAGTTGTGCATACTTCATCAGAACTGCCAAGTGATTCATGATTCATCTTCTATTAAACACATTAAGAAATCCTCGCATATTCGAAATTTTCATAACAATTCATTAAGGATCATACCATTTATCAATCTCCACCCCTAGAGTACCGTATTAATTGGCAAACTTGCTGAAGATGCCACATCCAAGGTATCCCATAATCCAATGGAGTATTGAGAAATTAGTCTCCTGGGTCATCACTGTACAATGGCGCAATGGACAGTGATGGAGAGGAAGTAGAACTCTCCATTGGAGTAATGTCTTGTTCCAGTAAGTTCTAACTCTCTCCCCATCACCATCCACCATTTGAATAGATGGCGATGACCCAGTAGACCATGCTTTCTTCATTGAATACTTTTCACCATTTTAAACACCACTACCCAACCAATAGTTGGGAGTTATGGATGAAAATGAAATGGTCAGGGAATTGAAACATCTTCATGTTTGATTATATAAAAAGGGGAAAAACAAGTGACGATGACAGGCACTTAGCAAGAGACTGTTAATGAAGATATTTATATGGCGATCTGGTCATGCAACATCATATTGTGAATCTTATTTTTATTATATATAGGCAAGCATACAAACCTGAACACCATGAGGGCCAATCCGATTGCGAGATATGAAATTGAGGACAAGGCCAGCAAATTCATCTGACACATCTTCCTGCAATTATTAGTGACAAAGACTCAAATACTTTATTTGATGATGATGACGATGATGATGATAATCCCTTTTTGTTGGGGATATTTAAAAAATGTTCCAAAAATTATAAATTTCCTTTTTTCCGTTTATCTTTTTTCCTAAAATACTGAGTAGTTTGGTACTCCAAGTCAAAACTACTATCCAATACTAGAAGTACCAAACAAATTCATGCCTTTTATAAAATTCGGTACTAAGAGTACCGAACAAATTCATTCTTTTAAATAAAAACTATACTGTTCGTACTCTTAGTACCAAACATAAGAGAGTCCCGAATACAAAATCTTAGTACTGAAAATAACGAATACAAAATTTAATATGAATTTTTTTGGTACTCTTAGTAGCAAACTTTATTAAAAGGCATGAATATGTTCACTCTTAGTACGGGGAAAAAAATTAAGGGAAAAAAAGATATATCTTACTAAAATTCAAAATTTTTGGGACATTTTAAATAGGATGTCATCCTTATATTGTAGAAGTAAGGTACACCTCCAAAATTTGCTTGGAGATGTAGATCTGGTGTCAGAAACCTTATGATGGCTTGACAATCTATTTTCATCCCTGGTTATGAAATTTAAAATTGAAAAAAAGGTATAAATCGAGAGGATCTATAAACACATGGAAATCTTGAAAATAGACGATCTAGATAGCATGTTACCAATATGTCACTTAAAATTTACTTTTTCTTCATATGATCATATCCACACATCTATCTGAAGGTCAAGATGATCATTTAAAGGTAACTCCAACATCGGAACACTCTTCTACAGTACTTTTGAGGTGCGCCTTACTTCAGTAGTACAAAGTTGAAAACTTCTATATCATTTTTCATTTTAAATAACCCTAAAAGAGGATATTTATGTTAATTTCCCCAATAATAATAATAAGAGACGGATACTCAAAAAAATTATCAAGAAAGTACAAAACACTTTTATATATATTACAAAAATAATACCTGTATAGCATGTCCAGTATGACGAACAACAACCATTTGAAACTTGCCTTGCATTTGGCCAATTGTAAGGGATCTGCAATAATTCAATACAGTAGACTTTCCAGTCAAATTGACGTAGTACCACTGCACCAATTATGGACAATAACACCCACCCAATCCTCTCATGCATTTCACAATTTAGAGAATATTTGACCTAACAAGCTGATCAACAGAAACTCTTCTTATTACTGCTCGTAGTCAAACCTATGCACAATTTAGTCCATTATTGTACAGAAACTCCATTTATTACTGCATATGTTTGGCTGGGCAATTGTTCCAAACCACATGGATTTGGGGATTGTTTTAACAGGCATCTTAAAAAGGAGAAAAAGAAAAACTCAGCTTACTAACATTTGTCATAAATAAATAATTATCCAAAACAAAATAGTCTGCCATAACACATATTTCCAGTTTCGTCCATTAGCATAATTCTCTTAATAACTTTCCAATAATAAATCAGTCCATTTCTCAATGGATATGTCTGCTATCAGATTTCAAGATTCCATAACTAAGACATGCATAGGTTGCCTGTACTAAATCTGCAAGACATGCATAGGTTGCCTGTACTAAATCTGCAAGGTCACCAGAAAGTGCTGTAGCTGAGGGAGTACATGAAAAAATTGATAGAAATTTTAGAAATTTCTCTAGAAGTTCAGGGATAAACTTCTTACATTGGAATTCAAGAAACTTAAAGAGAGAAAATTCTGAACTAACCGTCAGCTAGAAGTTGTATCAAAACATTTCTAAAGGGGCAGTTCAGAAATACTACAGAAAAATATAAACAAAGGTCTCATTAGAAAAAGCTCCATGTATAAAATTTACTTCGTAAAATTTTATGAAAATCCTGTATTGTAAATATTTTCCAAACATTGGAAGCATTTATAAAAGTTTACAGAGTTTTCAGAAACCAATATACACAACCTATTTAAACGAAAAGCGCGTATTGCATGCTCCTGCCGGAGATTTTTTTATGAGGTTTTGGATCCAACTAGTAATAACTGGACAACTATTTTCAAACCAAAAAAAAAAAATTTGAGTTCTTTACCCACCTAGATCTTGTCCTCCAAAAACTGGACGTTCCTTGTTCATTCTCTGGACGTTTTTTTTTTTGCAAGCACAGACAACATTGCAATTTGAAAGATTTTTTTTTTTTTGAGAGGTTGATTACTAAGCTCAAGAGGGCACATCCCCAAATTTTGGGGTACTAAAAGTATTTCTAGCTTGAGATTGACCCACGGGAGCAAATGGACAGTATGCTACAGAAGGAGCATCATATCTTTTGGCTTAAAAGTAATTAATATATACTAACCTAAACATATCAGGTATACTTCGTATTAGACGTTACACAAATCACATGATCAAACAGATACAGAAGTATAAAAATGTTCTGATCAATGGGAATGTTAAGTGAGACTGACGAAGAAAGCTCAAAGGTGATCATGTTCATGTGTGATACAACTCTCAGTACCGAGAATATATCAAACAAAACCATTTAATTTTAAGGAAGTCTGCGTTAACAGCTTCAAAAATTTTATTTTATGGGAGTCTGATAAATAGATCATGTTATAAAAGCACACATGCAAAGATAATAACCTGTCTAATCTATCTGTTCCTGCTAGCAGCAGGAGTTTTGGAACTGGGCTTGACAAGAACTTCTCCGATAAGCCTTCATACCTGGCATATATGACCAAGATCATATAATTCTCAACAATCACAACGTCACATCTGGTAATTTATAACATAAGTGTTTCTATGCATGTAGTGCACACTCCATACACACACATGGCACACTCACAGACATGCATACCCAGATACACCTTTCAACCAAGGTGTCCATACCAACAAAAAACAATAAAGGAAATTGCTATGCAATGTAACGGAGCAGTGATTAAAAGCAGATTCAGGCTCGGACTCACCAGGGTCCCAAGCCCGAGTCAGCGGTTGGACTTGACAGAGTTGGCAGACCGACACGGCCAAGTCTTTCTGAAGAAATACACAGAAGGGCCATGACCAGTGAGACTCACCCAAGTCTGACGGCTTTTATTCAGACTGGCACCCTGCATGGTCCAAGCGATTCTAGCGAGTCTGAGCCTCTATATGTTTTTTCATTTCATTTATAGACATCGATAGGCAAAACCCGCTATTTCACATGTGACATCCCATACTGTATTAATTTATTAAAAAAAAGATATCAATTTTTTATATCTGAATTTTCATGAGGTATCATCATATATCCAATGTACCACTATCCATGCTTGTAACCATCTTATATATCCCCACCCAATGAGAACTAAACCGCCACAATTTTGTGGTTATAGAATTTTGAAATTGATGTCTATTGTGTTATGGATCATAGGGTAGGTAGACCAACCACCCAAGCAAAGCATTCTTCCCAAATAAAATGGCAACTGGTATGTACATTGTGCTTGGTTTCGTCGCATAGGTACTAGATGTGACTATCTATAATACAAACTCAACATGTCCTCTCTGTCCTTGAATTTGTTCTTTTTATATTTTATATGTCCTAAATATCCTAGATGTTGTTGGTCTAACCCCATGTTGTAAGCAATAGCAGGCATTCCATACAACGTCACATTTTCTGCATTAGGGAGCTCTCAGAATTCGATTAATGGACACTTTGTCAAATGATCCGCCTAGCATGTGATTCTACTTCTAGGTAAACTATTGATTATCTAACCTGCAACTATGGAAAGAATGATGGACTGCTTCCACCTCTATTCCCCACAGAAGTACTTGTTGAATGTAGGAGTCCACATAGCTTCTCCCTTCCACCATATCCCCCATGACAGTAGATACTCATTGAACCACAGCCAACTGTCTTTAGGCTCCTCAAACCTAGTCAACACCTTCGATCTATTGTTTAGAATAGACATATAACACCATTCCAGGGGACAGATCCATTTGCTTAATGGAAATCATCTTCCACACGTGTTCATGTGCTTTGTTTCATAACAACTCCAAACATTCCCACCCAACTGATACTATAAAGATGTAAATACTTAGAAAACCATTAGGATATGTAACATGCAAGATTGATGTGTATCAGTACCATAAGCTCAGAAGAAAGGCCTTCTAAAATCAACCAAATAACAAGGAAGAGGAAACTTAGAAACATACCAGCCCTTCCAATATCCTTCTGTTTCCTCCAAACATGCCCGAAAAGTGTAACTGTAATAGAACTTCAAAATCAGAGCCATATTTAGTAGATGTAGGAAATCCAAAGAACAAAATGAATTCAGAAATATCGAAGCGATAATTGTGGCCATCAGATGTAAAGATACACACTGAATGAATGGTCCATTCTGCATTATTTTGCATAAGTACAATGCCTTAGGTTTCTTTTTCAACATAATTCCATAATTGGGCCCCTTTTTCCTCTGCTCATGTTGGCACAGATTATGGAGTTCATTAAATACATACCATTTCTTCGATTCATCGTATTTTAATGTCGATCGAACTGAAACACGTGCAGATTCAACATTCCTTAAAGAACCTCCTTTGACACTCCATTCGATCTGTGCAAATTGAAGA
Source organism: Amborella trichopoda (assembly GCF_000471905.2). Next base: position 388,910 of record NW_006497421.1, read on the forward strand.
CATCATCAATGATTTGCAAAAAGGGTAACCAACAAAAGCTTCTTACAAGACAAGCAGTCATTATTGAAATATTCATAATAGGAATTTTGCCAAAGGGATGCTTATGAAGAAATAGATCATGATAACAATTACTATTATTTCGAAAAATTAAGGACCATTGGTGAACTTGTACATTTGTGTAAGATGGCTACTCAATATAGTTTTATAAAAAAGTGAGAGAGTGTCTCCCTATGCGAATTAAGTCCATTATTTTCACATGTATATAAGTCCATATAAATTGCTCCATATTGAATGGTAAATGCTTTCCATCAATGGCAGTTCCTCATAATCATGATACCGATCAGTTTGTTTCTCTGCTATACATATCTCATTTTTATGTCAGGCATTGCAACTCTTAAAGGTCAAAGCAAAATGCATCAATTTCTGCTGGTGTATTTCTAGCTCACACATGTGGCTGTGAAGGAGAAGTTCTGTAAGACAGCTGTAAAACCAGCCAAGCTTTATGGGATGGAATGTTTGGCAATCAAGAAACAAAAATACTCATAGAATGAGTGTAACTGAGATGAAGATGTTGACATTGTTGAGTGGCAAGACAAGAAATTATAGAATTCAGAATGAATAAATTCAAAGGAACATAGGGTTGGCACCAATAGGTAATAAGATGAGGGAAAGTAGACTTAGGTGGTTTGTCCATGTGCAGTGTTAACCTAGAATAACACCGGTTAGGAGGGGTGATTTGGTTCAAGTGGAAGGCTCTAAAATGACAAGGGGAAGGCCCAAAGGACATAGATGGTGGTGAGAAGAGATATGGTAATGGGTAAACAATGGTTTGACTGAGGGTATGGCCCTTGATAGCGCGGAATGACGGAATAGGATTCGTATAGCCTATCCCAAATAGTTGGGATAGGGCTGATCACATGTTTCTGCGAAGGACAACTCTACAAGGTAACAAGGACAACCTATTAATTCTAATGCAACACTATTTTGAGTGGCCCATGGTGGACTAATTAGAGTATATCGTAGGAGTCCATATGCATGACAGTATAAAAGGTGACAGAAATATGGTCAGGACTCAGGTTTGCTTAACATGATATCTATTGTGTAAGGAGCAACCCTAAACGGTAAAGCACCTATTATTCACTGTGAAATAGCAATCAAATTCTGGCCCTATCTGTTGCATCCTTTCTGTTTTTTATGTTTGTTCCAGAATCTGTTGAGGCCTTGCTCCCACAATGGATTATCCCATCTCCATCAAAAGCAGGGCGCATCCCTTTAGAGTGCATACAAGCAACTCTATGTACAGTTTGGCTGGAAAGATAAATTGCACATTCAACATGATATTTCACATAGTATTTCTGAAGAATAAAATAAGGGCAAAAGTCATCGCGTGGTCTTAAATTACTTTTGGGATACTCGGCAGTGGACTTCAAAAATCAGTGGCAAACTATTGTGACAAGCAAGCCAAGCTGTGCAAGTTGCTCTGCAAAATTGGTCCCACCTTGTCAAGGAGTTCTGAAATTAAATGTCAATGGCAGTTCTAAGTGGAATACAAACCAGCAGAAGGTGGAATTATAAGGGATCATCTCGGAACATAGGATAGCAACAAGCTAAGCCAGCTCACAATCCATGACAGCTCAGCTTGGCTCACAGTGAGCCAAGTTTGAGCATTATTTTCCCGCTCAACAAGCCAAGCCATGCTGAGTATACTAGATCGTGCATTAAAACACCCAAGCTTAAGCTGAGACAAGCTCAAGTTGAGCATGTATAATATAATACATATAAAATGTACAAACAATATGCAATATACATGACATTGCAAGATATCACAATAATATAGACATTACATTGTAGATTGCCTTGTTTATGGGTGGATTGACTCAGTCACGCCAAGCCAAGATGAAGCTTACCTTTTCTTAATCAAGCCAAGCTCAAGGTTGCCTCAAACCACTCCAGCCAAGCTAGAACATGTCCGAGCTTGGCATGGCTTGGCTCATTGACACCCCCATCAGACAGTTATTATTCAGGCCCTTTGGTTAGATGTGATTTAAATGAGGTGGATGAATGGACCCCATTCTTCAGGATGCGTAATATGAAACCAAACAAGAACATACAAAGAAAAGGGGATTCATAAGCTAATGGGGGTATTGAATATCCATGAAGCTAGCAAACTTTTTCGATTATTTTTTCAAGATTCCCAAATCTCATTATTACTACCCATTGTACATGGAGCGAAGCTAATGTTGCTTACTGACTGCCATGCTGACCGACTGGCATGAGATAGAGTATCCAAGGCCTCCATTGGAATCTCATCTCTGTAAACATATCAGAGCCAATCTAGTGTTTCAATTTTGTGCACACGACATATTGTATATGTTTGTTATTATTTAATTTTTTTTTGTTGAGAATGTGTATGTTTGTTATTATATCAAGGAAAGAAAGTTAACCATCACAAAATAAATAAATTGAAAATCTGCATTGTTGTGGTTAGGATAGATCATAGACAGCCATAACAGTGGGCACTTTCCTGCTATGACTTGCAGTGTAAATTATATATTTATATATTGGAAATCTTTTCCACCACATTTTTTCACTTGATTAGATTTAAACTCATTGTTTTCTCAAAGATGGTCTTCTAAGTAAGATCTCAATGATCAAACTTGATTTCAGAAGCATCACAGCATACTGGAGTCTAATAACTATGAAGCTGCAACTCTCAGTTTGAAATTTCAGACACCTAACGCCCAACAAGCCGATCCGTATATTAAGTCCAAACTTTCAAAAAGTGAAACATTGCCCTAAAGAACATGATAACTAATAATACGTGAAAGAGCACATATTCCAAAATTGCAATCGTTCATACAGATTTTCCATAAACGTTGATGAGTTTTTTCATATCAGTCTCAAGAGCAGTAGATAAGACTCATCCCTATACAACTTAAAAGAATCAGAAACATTCATGGATAAAAAACTTGAAACTGCGATTGAAATTTAAAATTGTTGGTTCAGAACTTCAGGAACTTAAAAATCCAGAGGAAGAAATTCTCATCTCCAATAATCACCTTCATATAATTGACCAAAACAAATAAAAGAATAACCATAATGTACACAAGAACTCTTCCTAACCTAGTTAATATATCCAGAAAGCCGTAGCCCTAAGATAGCAAATGCACTAAGGTTCGAAACAATAAATGCATGATACATACCGCTTTCTCAATACTGTGAAAATATTGCGGTCGGCTTGCAAGGATTTTCTGCATATGAATCAATGATGCCATGGCTGTACCCTGAAGATGGTAGACCCAAAAGATAAATGATATGAACCACATTTATGCATCAGATTCTCAGTTTGTTAATACCAACCTCTACAACGTCAACTACAATCAATCCTTCCAAGCTTTTGATCACTTTCTTTGCTGCTAAATGCACAGCAACTGATCCACCCATGCTGCAATCAAGAACAGATGTTAAAACTTGGATAAGGAAAAAAGAACAATATACTGGTGAACTTACAAAAAAAAGGTGCATATGATCCTCTTCTCAAAAATCAGATCTTGCAAAAGGTTTTAATCTGAAATTCCGTCAATTTGAAAAAAAACTAACTGAGGAGAATGAATTCACACAAGGCATAATAGGAGAAAGAATTCACACAAGGCATAATAGGAGTATAGGACCATATGCACTGTCAAAAATGATAAAATGTGCCATTATTTTTTTCCCATTAAGAGAGAAAGCGAGATCGAGCAAGAGAGAGAGAGAGAGAGAGAGTGAGAAGAACCAAGGAAAAATTTTCACCTTAACTCAGATACAATAGTAGAATTGTGACAAATTCAGCTACACAACATGTTTACAATATATACACTGATAAAGGTACTCGCTGACATTATAGTGATTAAAGAAGAGGGAGGGGTACCACTTCAAGGTCTAAAAGAAATCAGAAACTGAACGAGGTCAAAAGTAGCATTCTTAAATGAACATCCATGACCACATCGTAATATCTCCTAGCAACACTGATTCTAAATACAGTAGGCAACCACATGAACATAAAAAGTGAAGCTTAGAAGCCAGGCTTGAGCAAGCTGCAAGACGAAAGGCATGACAGGGAGCAGAAATGTTTTAATGAACATTGTTTCCAATGACAGAATTGTCTTCTCACTGGCTCTTCCGGTTAAACCGGGACACTGAGACAATCCATATTTTGGTAATAGGGTGTCAGTTCATGTGAAACTTTCCCTGTACATATAGACTATATAGGAGATATCACAGAAGTACCTGTGGCCAACAAGTATAATTGCAGGGGCCGAATCTCCATAGAGTGCCTTCAGAACAGCCAAAACATCATTGCATAGTGTCTGCCAGTAATCAATGTCCCTAATTACGATCAGGAAACACTATTCACCACCAAGAATGGCTTTTGTAAACCAAACGCAGTCGAGAAACTCTAAAAAAAACTACTACGAAGACATGATGCATAACTTTTGTATTTTGGAGATTCATAGTATTATAAATAGCATACCTCTATAGACATATCTTTGTCATTGTCTGTGCAAGACCTTCCATGTCCTCGCATGTCCATGGCTACTACCTGAGCCTTTTCCTTCATCTGACGAGCTGCTATTGCAAAGGAAAGACTGGAAGAATGCGGCACCACTAAAATTCACATGTGAACATATATATATAGACTATCCGAGCCTTTCCTTCATCTGACAAGCAGATATTGCAAAGGAAAGACTGGAAATTTGGTGCACGACTAAAATCCATATGTGAACATACACAGATACATACATACATACATACATACACATTTAGTCAAAAAAGGTTACATATGCCAACAGGCTCATACTATAAGCGCACGCCACAGAAACGAAGGAATCATTGGAGTCTAAATTTTCAACACATTTAGAAATCATATAGACAATCAAAATGTAAAAAAGGAAAAAGAATTCACAGAAAAAGGAAGAGGGAGGATGAGCCTGTCATTTTCGGTGAACATATAACATCCATATGGCAGTGGAATTAGGCCTCCAAGTCAAAATCCTTTTTTAATTGTTTATTTTTCAAATTAAAGATTTTATGCAAAATTTCAGCAAAACAACACCTCTAGCTATGTGTTATGGAGCTGAGCTTATATTGTAGCTGTAAGCCAGTTGGCTTATAGAAGCACACACAGGTACACACACGCTCGCACACACACACACACACATCTATAAGTCCTAGAAGATGAGGCAATTGCCAAGGCAGCCTACTGGAATTTCCAGGCAAGGCGAACCTACATTGCTCAGAGATCGTCCTCGCTTACAGAGTTTGTTTGATAAAATCATGTATGGGTTTTAATCTTGCAATCCGGTAGGTGTCAGCCATCATCAAAAGATGTCAAACAGTAAGTAGGTAGGTTGGCTAACCTAGGGTTTGATCTGTTAAAGAACACAACATTGAAAGTTAAGTATCATTTTGTTCTTTTTTTTTTCTTTTTTTTTTTATAAGAAGCATGCTATACTAGATTTTCTTTGCACCAGTCTCCCTTCTTTAAGTGACATAAATAATAGCACTCATTGAAAACCATTTCATGATTTTATATTAGCATCTAATTATAGAAAAGCAAGTCAGAAAGTGTATGCATGAGTGTTGTTTGTAGTGCCATAAAGAACCTCTTAGACCTCTTCTCAAAAATAACATAGACCACCTCTTGAACCATTTATACATCTACCTGTAACCATTACTATTGGGCAACCATCTATGGATTGGTTCTTGACAGCACTAGCTCATGAAGGCCACACTTACATTCTAAAACACAAATCAATGAACAATAATTTCCAACGTCAAAACTAGCATTACAATAGTCCAAAGAAATGATGCCTGCCAACTGCAATCCATATCCATAGTAATTGAAAGTATTACAAGTTGCACGTAAAGATAGCATTCAAACAGAAAAGTGTGGAGCTTACCCTGAATAACCACCACCATGGATACAAAACACAATGGGTCCATGAGTTCCTGCAGTGTATACATGAAAAACCTAGAGGAGACAAACAATGTTATTAGCTTATTTTAGATAGAAAACTAAAATTAGCATTCCTGTATATGACAATGGAGATGAATGCAAGAATAAATTATTAACATCTTTCTAATCATTAAAATTAATGGTAGTCCCAACGATGAAATATATTACAGGAATTAGATCACTAAATAATACTTCATGTGAGAATATATCTTGTTGAAACAACATGAGCATAAAATCTGAGACTTTGACACCACCTGTTCAGATTCAAACCATCCAGAATAGGTCTTCTACAGGTTGTCCATTACATATTCTCATTCGCTACCATTATTCAGTGATCCATCAAAAGTCATAATTAAATAGCTCAATCTCAACCCAACTATATCAAGAAGGCCAAAAAAAAATCATTTTTTATTTTTTTATTTTTTTGGTACTAAGGTAGCATAGAGATCCACACAGAATTGAAGAAGTCAGAATAGCTTTTCTCTTACACTTTGTGAGTCTGGAATGTCAACATCCTCCTCTTTATCAAAGTAATCTGACCACTCCAAAGGTGAATATTTTTGGGGCATACTCCTGAGAGAACAATAAATGAAGCACATAAACAAAAACTTATAGCCGGGGCTGGGGGGGGGCGTACAAAATAAATCTTAGTGCAAAAAAAGAAAATAGTGCTATCTATAACACAACTTACAGAAAAAAAAAAAAACAGACTGTCAGGATCTAACAAATGACAAAAAAGTTTGTCGACACTTGGAGAGAAGGGTTAGTTTAGTATGTTACCTAGCATGAAAAACTAATGTAGTTAGGGAACTACCTTTTTCTCATGGATTATTTTAGTCATTTGTGTTTCAAAAGATTTTAATGGGCAACTAATAAATTAGGGTCCAGGTTTTCTAAGTATTAGTTATTACGGTTTTACTTTCTTATAAATATATGTATTGCGTTTTGTAAAGAACGAGAAGTTGAATTGAGTTTTTTGGCCTTGTGAAAAAGATCTTTCCGGGGTGGATTCGCTCGCATACCTAGAAAGGGTCAAATCTCTCAACCTTTAGGGTGGATTCTCTTGCAGACCCAAAGGGAGCATTTCTCTCAATTTCTACTTTGTCTAGCTTTTATTTTCTTTCGTCTCATCCTTCTACATGAAAAACAGACCACATCATGATGAATATCTTTCGTCTCATCCTTCTACATAAAAAACAGACCACATCATGATGAATTTTCAACTTCTTTTGCATTTATTGATAATGAACCAGTTGAATTACAATGAAGTACACGTATAATGTAGGACCAAGGGGGCATGGCTCCTATACAAGCGGAACACATGTGGAGGGCGTAGAAAGAGGGGCACAAGCTATGGAATTTTGAATTAATTATGGATGGCAAGGTTAGGGCTTTGGTGTGATTTGTAAAGGGTTTGACAATGATGAGAACAAGTTGAGGCTTAGGATTGGATAAGGGCTTCTAATATAAACCCAAGACAATGATTTGAAGCTCTAGGAAGGTAGGGAAGGAGTTAGGGTTATGGAAAATGGTTTGGAAAGTTTAGGGCAACATTTGTATGAAAGGTTTTAACAGAGATACATCATGCTGAAATTTTGCAGGTCCAGCACAAGTGATGGCTGGGATTGAAGGGAATGAGGTGAGATTGTGGCCAAATTAGGTTTGGAGGGCTTAGGGATGAGGGTGATGGGTTTGGTAAGGAGGGGGGCTATGTTATTAGGGTTGGGAAGAGTCGGTTTGATGGGTACAAGTAGGGTGACAAATTTGATTGAGAGAAACTTGGATGGGAAAATGACGCGGTTTAAAATTACGGGCACCAACAACTAGCAAATCCAAATAAAAACTTGAGAAGAAATCCCCAAGAGAAAGGACAGACGTGGGAGTCCGTATTCTCCACCACGCACCACCAAAGCACAATAAAGAAAAACCTACAAAAAGGGCTCGTCACTCTCTTTCTACAAAAAGCTTTTTTCATTCAACCAAAATCCCTTCCAACTGTTACAATATACGCCTGTTTTATACTACCATCTCATTCTAAATGAGTTTGCCACCCCACCAAAAAGAACGTAACTTGCTTCCTTCTACTAAAGATAGACATCCCCATCACGTCAATAGAAGACACATCATAAATAGACCCTTCATATCCAACACTAAGACTTCTAAAGAAAAGATAAACATGCCTACAACCAACTGTGCAAAACGAAGGAAAGAAAATACATAGCCCACTCAATCAAAAAAATAGACTTATATTTTCTTTAAAAAAAGAAGCGAAAAGATTGACTCTTATTTGAAATTTGAATAAACGGACTCACTTCTTAAAAAAAATGTGCTTCCTTAAATATAGACTTTATCCAAACAAAAAAAAAACCATACTAATCCTATTTCTAAAAATTAACCCTAATAAAAAAAATAAAAAGTCTACCAACATCTCTATAAATAAAATTAGCAAAATTAAAATTTAAATTTTGTAAATTAAAAAAAATAAAATTAAAATTTATTAGCAACCAGATCTTGATCTACATCATTCTCCCCTAGTTGGAGAAAACTCGACCTCAAGTTTTAAAATGCACTAAGATGAAATTTGTATTAATCGAAACCTTCTTTGACCCGAATATTGTAAACACAATCTTGGGACCTATGGGTTACTGCACTAATCAAAACACAAAAATTATGCATTGAAAATTAGAAATCCTCGATGAATGGGTCATTGTATATCCATAGAAATTGTTTATGTTCAGCCCTAAAACATACTAAGGGAGTATCTTCGAGACGAGCGCTTTCGATGACTGAACTAACTTCACTCATCGATTCGCCTTTGAGTAAGATTGTGCACTGAAACTGAGAAATCCTCAAGGAATGGGTCATTGTATATCCATAGAAATTGTTTATGCTCAGCCCTAAACAAACTAAGGGAGCATCTTCGAGATGAACGCTTTCGATGACTGAACTAGCTTCACTTATTGATTCTCCTTTAAGTCCATCTTTTTCTTCGTCAAGTATCTATATAGGCTCGATCTCCCCTGGGTTTGGGTCTATATCTTGCTTTTATCCCTCTCTCCATTGATGAGAAAGTTAGATATTATTGCTGCTTGAAGGCCAATTTCTCTCCTTTCATCTTGTTTTTCATCAAATATAGGACCTTCATAAAAGATAAGGTCATAAATGACATCAATGAATGACAATTCCAATTGAAGATCCAAACCTACTTACTCTTCACCTTCAACTGGATCTTCATCAAATTTAGGTAGCTCACTCTCCCAACCATGAGGCTCCTGACGCGGAGCATGCACATAGAACGGGTTCTCCAAAACAACGTCCGACTCACTACCGTCATCATAGTGTGTCGGGGCCAGATTTTGTGCCAAGTGCTGGGTCAGCTCCTCTACTTGCCTCCTCAAATTTTTGACTCAATATCTCGGATGTCTCGTTCTCGTTGGATGGGCTCATTCCCGATACCTGGCCATAGACTATGTCCACGAGCCATGATGCCTATCGATGAACACCACGATCCACAAGAATTTACCACTTGACGCAGTTTAAAATTACTGACACCAACAACCAGCAAATCTACCGCCTTTTTAGAGAGAGAAATAAAAATCAGAGAAGAAATATGCAAGAGAAAGCACAAACGCGGCAGTCCGCGTCCTCCACCACGCACCATCAGAGCACAAAAAAGAAAAACCCACAGAAAGGGCTCTCTCACTCTCTCTACAAAAAGCTTTTTTCATTCGAACCAAAATCTCTTCCAATTGTTACAATACGCCTCTTTTATACTACCATCTCACTCTAAATGAGTTGGCCTCCCCACCAAAAAGAAAGTAACTTGCTTCCTTCTATTGAAGATAGACTTCCCCATCACGTCAATAGAAGACACATGATAAATAGACCCTACATATCCAACACTAAGACTTCTAAAGAAAAGATAAACTTGCCTATAACTAACTATGCAAAAAGAAGGAAAAAAAATACAGACCCCACCAAAGAACTAAGCTGCATGTGCATGTAGTTTGTATAGGAACTAGGATTGCATTGAAATAGTTGTTATGGGTGCTGGGTTAGTCTTGCATGTAATTATTCAAAGGTGCATTTGGGTCATCAATGCATAAAGAGGTCATTAGAAGCATCTAGATTTTGGTTTTGAGACCCTAACATCTTGTACAATGGCTGAAAATAAAAGTGACAAATTTTGAATGAAAATTTTATTCGTTGCAAGCAGTTCTCTGCCACACTAGGAGTTGAGTGTGTCCTCCTACTAGAAGTTGAGAGATTCCTCCTACCTGGTGAATGTTTCCAGTCCACCTTGCTCTTGCAAGCCCTAGCCTAAGCACCCTAGACATACGCAATTGTGTGTTTTGGCTGCTAGAGGAACCCCAAAAGAAACTTTACCTTCATCTTTCTTTTCACAAAATTTGGAAGTCACATAATGGGACTTAACACCAATATTTGACATGTACCAAATGATGATCTGGATTTTGTAAGAAGTCCCATTACAGGTGATGGGTTCGAATTTGAGAGGTTGGATATTGAAGAAGGAAAGCAAGTTTATGAGGGAACTATAAAGAGTGGTTTGAATTCTAATGTTTGTGTCCATCTATGACAAGGGAGAGAGTTTAAGGAATACTCATAAAGTGCACAATGAGTGCAAGAGGTTGATTGTTAGCACTTGGGACCCCACGATTCTGGTTATCTGAGATGGGCTGAATTTGACATTGCATGCCAATTGTTTGATGAGAATGTAAAGAGGGATGTAGTATCGTGGGATTGCATAGTGAATGGTTGTTTGAGGGATGGTAACATGGGCTATGCACATCGATTATTCGATGACACCCCTAAGAAAAATTGCAATCGTAAAGAGGGAATTTCTTTAAAATGACAGTAGTTGAGGGAATAGACCCAAATGGGGTCTTAGACAGTGTTCTTCCTGCAATTGGTCATATGCGTGCCCTATGTCAAGGCAAGTGAGTATATGCATAGTGCATGCATAGACCAACACACATAGTATGGCATTGGACTGTGTTATGAGTTTAGCTCCAATCAGCATGTACTCTAGGTGTGGAAAGATTAAAGATGCCTCTGTATATTTGAGTGTATAGCGCACATATCAAATGTCATCAATGGAATGCCATGATCCAAGGACTATCCATGCATGGGCAGGGTATAGGAGTACTTACGCCATTTTCACACATTCAAAGATCAGGTATGAGCTATGACACATTAGTCACTGCTTTGAATGCGTGCAATCCAGGCGACCATATATACTCTAGCCCCACAAAAGAGAAGAACAATCGGATGTATGAGTATGGAAAATAAGCCACCAAACCCTTCAAAGAGATGAAGCTACTGGGGGTTATATTCATAACTATTGAAAGGACAGTTAACCTTGGAATGTTTGGAATAGTTCCTCCAATTTATCAAGATTGATTTCTGGAGGTTTTCACTTTTCCATTTAAACTTTAGATCCAACAAAGGAGAAGGTTGCAGGAGAATGTGGATTTGCTGCAGAGACCATCCTAACCCCTTTCAAAACTCAAGGACAAGTTTTCTACTACCAAGGAAGTATGATGCAGCGCCTAGTCAGCACCAAGGTGGATGCCTAGTGAGTTCATGTGCATGTGCATTGTAAGATGGTTGAATGGGCATGAAGTTTATTGTACTTTAGCTTTGGAGTTGTTTGTATAAGAACAAGGGTTGCATGCATGTAGCTGCATGAAGAGTAATGTATTTTGCTTTGGAGAAACTCACAAAGAAACTAGAGTTGCACGTGCATGTAGTTTGCATAAGAACTAAGATTGCATTGAAATACTTGTTGCCGGATGATGGGCTAGTCTTGCACATAGTTATGTTGAAAGTTTCAGTGGATTATGGTAATGCATGGGAACTTGGTGAGAGATCTTACAAAGCATCTAGACTTTGGTTTTGAGTTGGTAAGTCTTTTGTACAATGGCTGGAAATAGGAGTGACGAATTTTGAATGAAAAAATTTCATTTGTTGTAAGCAATTTTCTGCTGCACTTGGAGTTGCGTGTGTCCTCCAACTAGAAGTCATGTGATTCCTCCTAACCAGTGCACTAATTTCGCCCCACCTTGCTCGTTGAATGATTTCTGACAACACCTCATGGGCCCCTGGCTTGCATCATAACTAATATTGAAATTCGTAGTGAATTTTTTGGGAAGCTTTCAACCATGTATGAAGCCAGACATCCGAATTAGGGAAAAACACAAGAATAGATGATGTAGATCATGTAGAGATCTTTGATTTTAGATTTGGAACACTCCAAATGGAAATCCAGGTAAAAGCAATGGCCTCTGAAAGGTGATCGCATCTACTTTAAGTTGCAATCAAGGGTAGTGGACAAAAGGATACCTACACATCATATGTGAGTGACAGAGAGAGCATGGGAAAGAAACAAATCTGAGAGGAAGAGTACAAATCAAATCCTCTTACTATTGTTCATCTGCAACCTTAGACAAGGGAAATAACAAATCAATGAAAAATGATAGACAAACACATGAAATAAGTTGTTTCAAATAAATGTCGTGACATAAACCATGGCCCTGGTATCGGAAGTTATCTACCCTATACCACATTCCATGTGACGAATTAACTGCCAAACATGTCAAACCCAATGCTTGAGCTCTTAAGCCGTGACACAAACCATAAGGGAAAGAAAATACAAGCCGTCATATCAGTTTCTATCAAATTAACGAGGTTACGAACTTATAAGAACGAATTTTCAAGCAGATTAGGGCATAGAATGACTAATTTTTTAGAAAAATAAACTCATTCAAGCATGACATAGAGAATTCCAATAACTTTCACCAAAGAAAAGAGAAATAAAAAAAAAAAAAAATCAGACTCCAGCATTAGGTCAGGTGACTTAGTTTATTGCCCCCTGAGAATGCAGTTTTCCTTTGATCTTATCAATAAAAACTGTCATAACAAGTACAATTGAACCCATAATAATGAATTACATCAATCTTTCCCAGCTATCCTATCGATGTCAACCATAAAAACAAAATCATTTATCTTCATTTCAACTGAATCATGCCAAACGATAATGAAAACTGAACATGTTTCATTGATCACAAATAATTCATGCTTGCACATGAATTCATGACAAAAATCAACCTAAAATCCATTTACACCCAATAATCCATTGGTTCTAGGGTTTCATTTCTCCAGTGAACCAACGATCATCCATCAACACATGTAAAAATGAGAGAAACACACAAATGCAGTGAAAGTTAAAACTATTTCCTCAAAAAAAAAAGGGCGGTGGCCTACCGAGTTGCAGGGCGATCATCGAATGCAGAGATTGGAGGGAGCTTAGGAGAGGAAGAGGAATCATCAGGATTTAGGGTTAGGGCTTCTTCAGAGTCTTCGGGCAGAGCAGAGAGCTTTGCAGCATCCATGTTTTCTGTCTTTGACGAGGAGAGGAGGGAAATGCAGTGATCTCCCTCCTTTTATAGTTCAACTTTTTCAAAAGCTCTGAGGTTCCCATACGCTGGTCCCGCGGAACTATTTTGTACATTTTTTTCCACGTGTTGGAAAGACACCGGCCAGCCAGGCTCCTGTCAACGTTTTCGTCCGGAAATTTTCTTAAACGAAAATAGTTTGATAGGGCTGCGGCCCTATCAAAATAAGTAAAGCCTCAACTAATAACCCGTTAAAAATTGTAATTCAACCAATAGAAAAAAAAATTATATGATGTTATGGACTTTGGGTAAAAAAATTAGGATTTCAAACTCTAAAAGAAAAAAATTACTTTAATAAATTATCTAGACTGATTATTTCTCCTTAAAAATAAGTAGTCAAAGATCCACAAGACCTCGACATTTTTTTAGTTTCAATTTTATTATCGGTATCGAACATTAATGTTAGATCCATCATGGAGATATTTGTTGCCTCAAGTGCTTTCCAAAGGAGGAATTGAGATGAAGTTTTATTTGGTTTTCATAAAACCTAGGCCTTACATAAACTACATCTTTTTTTAAATATCAAAAATAATAATTATTTTACTCAATGTGTTGTTTTAATAGGATTGCTTAGGCTCTAAAGAATTAAATTTAAGCCTACCTTCAAATAGTATCGAGAAATGTGGTTTCAATATTGAAAATCTTTGTGATAGACTTAAAATATATTTTTATATTTATTTATAAAGTTAAAAGCTTTAAAAATAGTGTTGATTGACTATAAAAACTTGAAAATATTGAAAATTGATGATCTAAAAATACATTACAAAATATATTATTTTCAAAACTTGAAATCCATTTTTTTTTCATGTGCACACATCTTATGTCTAGATGAGCAATTTGAAGATATTTGGACATCAAAAGAACCTCTTCTAGTGAAATAGGGTCAAATTTGATTGTTTAGAACCTTGGCTCTATATAAACTTTTCCCTTTTTTATATATATTATGAAATTAAATCAAAAGTTACATGTTAGACATCAAATTAGATAATTTGATAAATTTTTTTAGTTTTAAATTTATGGAAAGTATCATTTTATTATTTTTTATATTTTTAATTTTAAAAATAGGTCCATACTTTTTTACACTGAAATTCACTTTTTCTATGCACTTGTAAAAAATATTTAATATATATAATTAAGTTAAATAAAGATAACCAAAATATCTCTATAAATTTTAAAATTTTGGATATTTTAGTTATTTTATTTTAAAATTATTTTTTTGTTTTTTATAAATGTGAGACGGTGAGAAATATTAACTCTTCAAAATTGAATTTAATCCAATATATAGAAAATAAAATAAATTTAAAAGACACAAGTACTCTTGAAAATTGTGAATAGGGGGTAAAATGTAAAATATGCATGACTATTTATGGATTTTGATAAAAAAATAGGATTTTGTTTGGTAAACTTCCCTAAAATAATTCTTATGGTTTATATTTTAGTCTAAACACCTAATTGTGAACATATATTGCACTTTTAATTTTATTTCTTTTGTAGATGTGATTAAGCTTGAAATTGGAGGTACACGTGATTCTCACCATCACATTGTCAAAATTACAAAAATATTAATTTAAAACAAAAAAATGATCAAAATACCCCTAGCAAGTGTAGGGCTATTTTGGTTATTTTATTTTAGTAAAGTAATTTTACATTTTTTAAATGCACGATGAGAAGTATGAACAACCAAATTTTAAATTTAATCCGATATTTTAAAAAACCAAAATTAAATTACAAATATGCTCCCAAAGGTGGGAATTTGGCATAAAATAAAAATAAATTCGATTATTTTAAGGGTGTGGTTTGTATAGAGCCGAAGCTCTAAACCATCAAATTAGAGTCTACTTTCAAATAGTGTCAAGAAATGTGGTTTCAACGCTTGAAATCTTTGTGATAGCCTTAAAATATATTTTTATCTTTGTTTATAAAGTTTTAAGTTTCAAAAATAATGTAGATCAATAGATCTATGAAAACTTGAAAATCATGAAATTATTACTAAACTTGTATTCTATATACTCTAACTTAATCCAACTATTTTTAAAACCTTTAAATTATATAGTAAGGTCCACCAACTCTTGATGCGACGAAAAGACGACAATCTTCTAGCCACATAACTTAAAACATGGATGATGACAATTCGTCAATGAGGAGCACCACTGCTTAGAAAGAACAGGGCATTGATCTGAAGTGAGTTTATTTCCATTTTCATACCTCTCTTTGTATCGTAAACCATGTATATATATATATATATATATATATATATATATATATACTACTACTATATCTATTTCTTCTACTACTTAACGTACTATATACTACTCTTCGTACTACTAACCGTAACTACTACTTCTACTCTCTATACTACTAACTACT
>NW_006497421.1:404788-427690 GCF_000471905.2 Amborella trichopoda
ACTACGTACGTAACGTAAAGAAACGAAGGACGAGTAGTATCTAGTAGTAGTAGTTAGTTTACTTACTTTACTTACTACCTACTTCTTCGTTATACGTAACTACTATATATATATATATATATATATATATATATATATATCAAGCCCTATGTCATTTTTCTCTCTACCTTAAACGTCTGAATCTCTCTGTCTCAAACCCGACATCCTTTGCTCTCTATGACTTAAACCTCCTAATCTCTATCTCTCTCTCTCTCAAAATAGTAGAGTTCATCTCTCTTTACACCTACCCTCTCTATCTTCTCCCTTAAACCCAATCTCTCTCTCTCTCCCTCCCACCCAGCTGATTGTTTTTCTTACATGAAACTTTGCAACTTTCTTAGTCCACTTGGTATCTTCGTTTATGCTTCTTTACAAGCAGGAGCATATAGTAAGATCCATGTGGTCATGACACTATCCTGACCAATTTTCACTCCCTTATGTTCCCTATCTACAACGCACGAGAGCATTCAAAGAAAGATGAAATCAAAATTTCATTTTGTCTACCAAAAGTACTAATGATGCTATTGGATGATTATAAGTAATTGTGATATCCTTGTATCAAAGGTAAATGATATCATTGTGTACAATCCAGTTGAAAAAAAATCAGAACTAATGGTACTATGGGATGGTTATAAGTAAGGAAAAAATTTATATACAGCCGAGGCTCTAAACAATCAAATTAGAGCCAAAAAATATACTTGAAGAAGTTGTTTTGATGCTCAAATATTCTCAAATTGATCATCTTGACATCAAGATGCATGGACATTAAAAAAATGGATTTGTAGTTTTACAAACAGTGCATCTTGTAATACATTTTTGGACAGTCAATTTTCAAGATTTTAAAATTTTCATAGATCTGCTTGATCTACAATATTTTTGAAGATTTAAAATTTATAATTAGAGATGAAAATATATTTTAAGGCTATCATAAAGATTTTCAGTATTGAAACCACATTTATTAACACTATTTGAAGGTGGGTTCTACTTTTATTGTTTACTTTGATTGTTTAGAGCTTCAAACCTATACAAACCGCAGTCTATAAGTAATTGTGATCTTCTTGTATCAAAAATTAATAGTATCATTATATACAATCCCATAGAAAAAAAATCTAAGTTGCGCTTCAAACGAAATTATCATTCTACCTATCTTGAAATGCTCCCGTGACTTCAGATAAGGAACAGAAGGGAGTGGAAATTAGTCAGGATATTATCATGACCACATGGATCTTACTATATAGTCCTGCTTGTAAAGAAACATAAAACAAGAGGATACCCAAGGTGGACTAAGAAAGTTTCAAAGTTTCATGTAAGAAAAACAATCAGCTGTGAGAGACAGAGAGAGAAATTGTGGCAATGGATTCTATACAATGAGATAATCAGATTGTTATCTTAGTAATGATAAGTACATTTGTTCGATGTAATATATCATGGCTGGGGTGCAGTACTTTTTTTTACAAAGTCTATGAAATAATTTTTCAAAGGAAAAGTGTTTCATGAGTCATCTTTAGTTGTGTAAGATGAACCTCCACAACTAAAGATTCCTACCCAATAGATAGGAAATTTTTTTTTAAAAAAGGTTTAAAATTTCATTTTATGCTATTTTATTTTTTATATTTATGATCATCATAGTGTAGATCATGGATCTCCACAAATTAGATACAAGATCTATATCAAAAATAGGTGTTAGAGGGAGCCCACATGAGAATAATATGAGTCAGGGGACGCATAAAAATCAAGTCCATTTTCAAAACATAAAAAATAAATCAATGACATATTCCTTGCAACCCGATTTTACATCTAAGGGCTATGGAGTGATTGTAATATTTTTGTACCCAATGCTATATGGTATACAGATGTCTGCTTTGTCATGAGCGTGTTCATCTCGACCATCCATCATTTTGAATAAATGGTCATTAATGTGGCACAATTTATCTCTAATGCATGTATCATAGTATAAGATTTCTTAACAGTAATTAAAAATTGGCCTAGTTCATGTGGTACCTATCCGAGTTTAAAACCCCCAGGTTTTCCCGGTTTCTACCACATATCATGACTATTTTGTTCTTTAAATTTTTAATATGCAAAGAACCTAGATAAATATGATCCGATTTAGGCAATTCCGAGTCAACGCACACTCGGTGACTGATTAAACCTCCATTTATGAAATAATGCTCCTTGATAAATGCTAAAAGTTTTTTAAAATGAGAAAATATCTTTGTATTTTTTATTTTTAAATTTTAATTTTTAATAGACTCTAAATTTTTAAAAATATCTTCTAACGTAAATTACGTTAAACTTATTTTTTAATTTAAACTTATTTTTTAATTTAAACTTATTTTTTAATTTAAATTACGTTAAACTTATTTTTTAACTTAAACAAATGTGAGAATAACATTTTAAACATATCTTTTAACTTCAAATGTGAAAAACACATACTAAATCTAAACACAATTTTTTTTCTCTTTATATACCACAAACTGCTTCCTTTCTCTCTCTTGGTGTGCCTTTCACTCTCTCTCCCCGTCCTTATCCAAACACATAACCTCTCACCTCTCTCTCTCTTTCAGAAATGGAGCATCACCCATCTTCTCTCCTTACTTTTTTTTTATCCACATTTCTCTGCATTTTTCGGTGCTCTCTCTCTCTCTCTCTCTACTAAAATGCAGCATCTGAAGCTCTATCCATCTGCTCTTCATGGCTATTTCATTCAAGATACAAAATTATTTGATCTCAAGTCCAGGCTCACTATGATCGGTAACTGACCTAGATTAGCCGGGCTCTCATTGGAAAATTGATTTTCCGATACGTCCAACCTACCTAATAGTGAGCCCAGGTCACCAAGATCGAGAGGCAGGGAGGCATTGAAGAGATTCGAGGAGACGAGGTTCTTAAGGCTCGATCCCAGCCCTGCTGGAATCTCGTAGAAAAATCGATTCCCCGCTAGAATCAGGCGCTGGAGTTGCTTGCACTGTGAAACTGTGAAATATCCGGCGAGAGGGGGTCGCCAAGATCATTATGAGAGAGGTCAAGGTTTTGGAGATGAGGGGGCCAGCATAAACCAGGGGGCAAGCTCCCTGTCAAATTGTTATTATAGAGAAGGAGGCTATGGAGGGAGGAAGCATTGAAGAGCTGAGAAGGCAATGAGCCTGTGAAATGATTTCCATGGAGGTTGAGCTTGTGAAGTGATCTCCATCTGGTGTTGGTGAGCACGAGAAGGGAATTAGGAGCAGCAGAGAGAAAAAGGAACAGAGAAAGAGGGAAAGCCCCATTTTCTCTCTCTAAAAGAGAGGGAATTCGAGAATGGGGCAAAAAAAAACATCTTCTGTGCTTCAGGAACACTCTTTAATGATGGTGAACGTGAAGAGAGAGAGAGAGTGAGGATCAGAGATAGGAAAGATGGAGAGAGAGAAGTCCCACAGTTGAATCTTTTTTAAAATGATTTTTTTAGATTTGTTTGGTCTAAAAAAACATGTTTAAAATAACTCATAAACTTAAAAAAATAAAATCTACAAAATAAAATCTACAATTTTTATCTTTCAATATATCTTTTAAAAACTTGAATCTATTGTGAAATGAAAATTAAAAATAAGGGGCATGAAAATATTTTTCTTTTTAAAATCTAGCAATTTTCCATCCAAATTGCAAATCTTTATTGGAATTAATTAGGACCCAACCAATTATGGGATGGTATGGGTCCCAGTTCCCTACAAAACCCTTCATAATTGCATAAAAGAGATTATACGTCTTTCGGTGAAAATAAATAGTATTTTCACCTATAGGCTCATCACCATCCAAAAAAATCGAACGGCATACGTTTTTCGGCCACCACATACTTAACATGTTCGTTGTGGTACCTGTGGAAAATATGGAAACCTATATTTAATTTTTGGAATAATATTTTTTTTTCTTTTTTTTATGTATAACCCATATTAAGAAGATGATTAATTACGTATGTTAGTTTATTTAATAGTTCATAACTTTGTAACCCTAAAAACTAGAGCTCTTGTTAGAACTCTCGTCTCTTGTCGTTCCTCTATTGAAGGTAAGTCTCCTTTTCCAATTTCATTACAAATTTTCATTGTAAATTTCGTTGCACCTTAGTTGTCTCTCAGTAAAATCTCAGCCCTTCAACAAGTGATCACCGCCTTTGTTTCCTTGTTTGCCTCCTTTCCTTTTTTTTTTTTAACTGAAGGTTTGGTTTCTATTTTTTTGGACATTCCATAGTAGGGTACTTGCACCTTGTGCTATCCATTACTTCTGTTTTCTCTTACAGGGCTAGGGTTTGTGTTGCAAAACGAGGGTTTTCTCAATGTTCTTATTCTCCCTCTTCCCATTGTCTTTTCTTTCTGGGATATGCCCTTTGTTGTTTGCTTTATGCAGTCCTCGTTGTTGAGGGTTTGTACTAAAAAAAAAGAATTTTGGGGTTTTCCATAGTATGTCTTTCTTGGAGTTGGTTTGGAAGGCATTACCTTGATTATGTTGGCGTCGAGACAGTTAGATTCAGATGATTGAACGCCTCCATAAAAGGAGCAGCTTCTAACCAAGCACCGTCCTCGCCGGCATAATTTCAGCTGTCGGAATCTTAGAAGAATTAAAAAAAAATAGAGGATCGTGGTTAAAACCCTTTCTCTCAATAAACCCCGCCCCAAAAAATATTTGACTGCAACTTCCACGGCCTTTGTCCTTTGGTTGGTTCATATTGAGGTCTCATCCATCCTTTTTTTTTTTCTTTTGCTCCGAATCAGGAGCAGCACCTCGTACGATGGTTAAATGCGACTAGGGATTGCTCCCCTTTGATGCTGGACCCTTGATGAGCCGAATCTGAAAATGGCATCTGAAAACGATCAATCTGCATCATCTTCAAAACAACCATCGAGTCGTATTTTGACTATCTGATTGTCTCTCTATCGGGTCGTGTTTCGACTCTCTGATATGTTTTGGATCTTATTGTTTCATCTCTGAATCTAAGGTCCAACTGTGCTTGTTGATCCGCTGTTGATTTTTGTTGGCTCTTCTAAGTGCCTCCTGTTTGATGATCAAATTTTTCGATCCTGATTAACGATCAAGTTTTTCGATACGTTATCCCATTTGATGATCAAGTTTTCCGTTACTCGATCATGTTTAATAATTAAGTTTTCCGTTACTCAATCATATTGGATGATGGGGTTTTCCGTTACTCCATCCCATGTGATGATCGAGTTTTTTTTTTTTCGTTACTCTATCTTGTATATTCCGGAGGCCCATTGATTTGCTGTTATGTGAGACTGCTTTGTTCGAGGCATGCCCAATTATATAGAAATATAGTTTTTAACATGGACATGCTAGGTCCGTGACGGTAAAAAATTCACGTGGACCGCAACAAACCGTGAGTTGTCGATTGCGAGTCCATTCAATGAACCACTACGAACATAGGAAGTTTGTGGCGTGGGGAAACACTGTAGCACTTTCGCGTATATAATTATCGGATAGATGGTATGACTATTTCATAATCCAAGGAATTTGATATAATGCTATGAAATACATATGGAGATCTATTTTTGGATTATTATTATTGTATTCCATAAATTTTCTCTGAGATATTTGCATATGGGATGGTAATATTTCCGTCTTAGATCCCCATAACTGAAACCAATTCTTGAACCAGTTTGGAAATTCTCCTATTACTGGTATTTTTATTTGTATAAACCAAGTATGAGAATTCATATCATTTTGAAAAGTAAATACTTCGTGCCATGCCTTAATATATTCAAAATATTGATAATATTTATCATTAAACCCTTCAGCTTGTATTCTTCGGGGTTTTAGAGGATCAATACCCCATTCTTTGTATGAAATTATCTTTCGTATCTGAAATTTAGAATATGCTATTGTATTGGTATTCTTTTTATAAAAATGGACCATGGTTATTGATCTTGTCTCGATGAAAATGGTGTCATACCACTCTCTATTTTTCTCTCTATTATTGGGATGTAAATGATTTCTTAGGTATTTCGTGGTTATTTTGGCAGGATCTTTATCTTTGTGGTCATCTTCTACTATAGTAATGGTTATAAAGGAGGTTTCTAAGAATCTACTCTTTTCACTTGGAGTATTTATGGCTAAGGGTACAGGTTCAGGTGAAAAAGTTATTTCTTGGGTTCGTTTGGATTCGACTTTTGGTGATGATGAGGATGCCAAGACTTTACTTGGAACAGGGCCTATTTCCATAGGCCCTTTCTTTGAGAGACTCTTCTGGCCCTCCCTGTAAAAATTCGCAGGTCAAAAAGTCAGGAAGGTAGTTGGTAGTTCCATTAATATGTTCAATCTCAAATTCGAAATATGAGAATATAGCTTGCCAATGAGCAAATATCTGTTTTGAGACGAGATTTTTTACATCTTTATGGAGTATATCTCTGACAGCCTTGCAATCAATACGTATTAAGAATTTTTGATTGAGGAGATCACTCTGAAACTTTGTTACACTATGAACAATGACTAAGATCTCTTTTTAACAGTAGAAAAATTTTGTTGAGTCGAATTCCAAGCATTAGAAGTAAAACGAACTAATTGTTCTTTATTCTCAATTTGTAGTTTTATTATTCCTCATAATCCTATCTTTGAAGCATCACATTCAATAATTTTGATGGCAGTCGGATCAGAGAGTGTAAGGCAGGGTAATGATTTTGCCTTTATTTTTATTTTTTGAACAGCTGTAGTATGTAAATCCGTCCATTCCGGATGGTTCTTTTTTAATCTTTGAAATAAAGGCTTAGCATCAATAGCAAATCTTGATATAAATCAGCTCTATAATTAAGACAACCAAGTAACCTTTGGAGCTCAATTTTATTGGTAATAATATCAGGGAATTTGTTGGCAAAGTCAATGGCTCTATCTATGGGGACTATCTGTCCTTGGAAAATATTATGTCCTAGAAATCTGATTTTTGTTTGGCAAATGCTTATCTTTTTTGCAGAGACGACTAAGCCAGCTACTTTAATTGCTTTAATGAAAGTATTTAGATGCTTAAGATGTTGTTCTAGATTTTCTGAGAAAACTAGGACATCATCAATGTATACAATCATATATTTTGTATAAAGGTTAAAGATATCATTCATAATATTTTGGAATTCTGAAGGGGCATTTTTTAAACCAAAAGGCATTACATTTTACTCATATTGCTCAAAAGGGACATTAAAGGCGGTTTTATAACGATCATATTCAGTTATTTGTATCTGCCAATATCCTGATTTTAAATCGAATTTCAAAAAGATACAGGCATTGACCAGATTATCTAAAAGATCTCTTTTATTCGGAATATGATATTTTATCCATCTTAAAGCTTTATTGAGGGGCTTATAATTGATAACTAGTTTGGGTGTACCCCTTTCTATTTCAGAGGCCTTTTCAACGTAAAATGCTGAATAGCTCCAAAGGGGAGAGCTTTTTTGAATAAGCTTTTTTTGAAGTAATTCGGCAATTTCTTTTTTACAAATTTCCAGAAGCCTAGGATTCATCTGAATGGGCGTAGCCTGAGTAGGGATATTTTCTTCATGGAAATCCACTTCATAGGGCAAATGAACAATATGTTTATGTCTATCCCAAAAAGTATTTGGGAGTTCGACACATATTTCTTTTTCTATATTATTCTTAATATTTTCTATTACCCTTTTGTTTTCATGAAGTCAAAGCTTTGTTTTTATTGTTTTACATTTTATTTCTTCTTTGAGGTAATATAAGAATTTTTCTTTATTTGAGATTTTTTCTTTCATATTATTTATTTCTCTTAATTTCGTTTTTTAAATAAAATTAAACTCTATCGATTTTTATAGGATAAAGTATATTTAAAAAAGCAGTTCCTAATATTACAGCCTGACTTAAACCTGTAACCATGATGAAAGGAAACTCAAAGCAGTTACCGTTGTTACAGACTGCAGTATTAGAAAGTTTATAATTAATAATCATTTTACTGCCATCAGCTGTATTTAAGACTTGTGTTGTTTTGCTAAAATACTTATTAGGGACAAGTCCTTCATTTATGTAATTTAAATCTGCCCCTGAGTCTATTAGAGCAGTAGTTTTAAAACTGTATTCTTTATGGTCAATTATTTCTATTATGGTAAACCATTTTTGAGTAATTACTTTATCTAGAAGGCTAACATAATTACAATCCTGAATTGTATTCATGCTGGAAGATTCTGATTTATTGATATTCTTAGAAAGAGAAGTTTCTTCCTCGGTAGTCAGGGGATTCTTATAATTTTGTATAAGATTACTGAATTCTATCTCATCATTATCGGGTTCATTATTAGAATTGTCAATTAAAGGATCAGAAACCATTTCTATAGTCTGGACTCTATTTTTTTAAGCTTATTAGTTCATTACGAACTTCATTTATCTCATGTTTTAGTTCAGACAGATAATGCTCTTTATTTTGATCCTTTTTATTTTCCACTCTTCGGAGGATATTAGCAAAACTATAATCTTCTCTTGTTCGTACAAGAGGAGTAGAAGTTTTATTTGTTTTAGCCATATTTATGTATTGGACCAATGCTTCTCGTTTAGTCTCAGGATTAGATATTTTATCAATTAGATCTATAATTAGATTTTCCTCTTTAGTGAGAGTATTACATAAACAAGAATTATCAATTCTATTATAATCAGGGTCAGAACTACTAAAAATTAATTCTTCATCCTGAATTTCTCTTGTTACGATATTCATCTCAAAATCAGACGAATTTTCAAAAGATTCTTCATTAGTTTTAAAAATTTGAAACAATTGTGTTTTAATATTGTCATCTATTTGTAAAGAACTTACTTGTTTTTTATCCTACATTTATTCTTATAATGTCCTACTTTACCACAGTTATAGCAGACTGAAATTTTTCTTTTTCCCTTATACTTAGAAGTATTCTTTGGAAAAAAAAATTTAGAAAATTTTTCTTTGGTGAAAGGTTTGTTAGGACTAGTTCTATTAATATATTTTTTATTTTTATATCTCTTCCTAGCAGGGTCTTTAGAAGAAGGAAGCGTATTGTATCCAAATTGTTCACAAAAATATCCTAATTCTTTATTTCCAGTCATTCTCTGTTTTTCTAATTGTCCTTTTAGCTTTAAGTCTGTATAGAGAGCAAGACCTTAAGCACAAATTTCTGCAGACAATTCTCCCAATGTATATAGAGAATACAGGATAAGTCCACCATGTTTATTTTTTAGCCTTATTTTGACATTTTCGGCAAAAAGATGAGGTAGTCCGGCTATAAACTTTTCTTTCCAATGATCAGACTTACTATCTTCTCTAGAAAGAAGTCTAGAGAAAAACACATCATTATACCACTTATAATGGGATAATATTGGGCATTTAAGATTAGAAAGCAGGTCTACCCCAATAATGTTGGGCATCTAAGATTAAAAAGCAGGTCTACCCCAATGACCCATATTTTTTTATTTCTAGTTTATTGCATTTATTTTTTGATATTTTTTTATCACCAACTATCTAGACCTGATCCAGATCTCCAATCATGCAATTTGACACGGATGTGTGGATGAATGATCTACGTCACTCTTCCAAGAGTTAAAACATGCCAAAAGATATTATACTCCCTCAGAAATATACTGTCCATTTACTCCCTTAGGTATAACCCCACCTAGGATTAGTTTTAGGACCTCAAATTTCGAGGATATAACCTCTTTAACACATAGATTAACCTTAATAAAAAAGATTAACCTTAATATAAAAAAAATCTAATTGTACCCTATAAACACTTGAAAAAAAAACTCAAAATTGAATAGAAATCATCTAATTTTAGAGAGTGAGATCCAAGTGTTAGAAAACTCAAATTTCAAAAAAACAAAAACTAAAATAATCTTTGAGTGCTTCTTAGGTGGTTACCAAATTTCAGATTGAAAAAATCCTCTCAAGCATATCATCTAACCGATGGAGTAGAAGAAAACTATGCTCTCAATAGAGCACAATATACATTTTTTTTTTTTGGGTAAGTCAGCATTTGGGCTCTTAAAAAGAAACGCAGGAAAAGGAGCCTTAGGGTGACTACGACACATGAGCAATGATGATGACTATGGTTTCATCACCATGTAGTGATATTCCGCTTCAACGTAGAGAAAGTAAACTTCTCTCATTGGACACCTTAAAAGGAAATCAAGATCAAAATTCAAATGCTCCCGCGGGTTAGGACCAAAAATTTGGAGGGATGGATGTAGAAGATCAGAGATCAGCATAAGAAAAGAAAGAAAAAAGGAAAAACTATAGAAAACACCCCCTTATTTTTTTGTTTTTATAATGTTAAATTGTGGAAACCCTACTAGACTATAATTTTGTGTCATGTTTTATGTAAGTATCTTTAAATCATACTACAAATCTAAATATTATTTATTTTTGTATCTAGTCCCAAATACTAAAATAGGTTTTTAGGACTAAAATAACTCCATCTATAACTTTTTAAAAAAATTAGATAATTTCTCTCTCCTGGAAATATGTGAGTCTAAAGTTTGAAATTTGAATTAGTTTCTCTCTCTAAAACAATTGAAATAGTTTATCTATCTAGCAACTTGTATCTCTCTAAAAATTTAAAATTCGAGATAATTTCTCTCTCTAAAATTTGAAATATGAGATACATTCTCTTTCTAAATTTTTTTAGATAAGTTATCTCTCTAAAATTGTTGAAATGATTTATTTTTAAAATTTTAAATTTCAAATTTTTATGGAGAGAGACTTTGTTAAATACATAGAGGGTATTTTTAGGGATTGTCTACAAAGAGACCATTTATCTTTGTACATGGATGTTACAATCATTCTTGGCTATTAAATTTCAAATCAGGTGGTTGTAAGAGTGTCATTGAATAGACACAGTACCAAAAAAAATTGTCGGACTTCATGACTCACACCAAACCATCCAATTTGACACCTAATGAGTGGGAATGATTGTGATTCTATATACAAAAGATAAATGGTCTATTTGTAAACAATCCTATATTTTTATCCTAAAAATGCGGATTTCTTACTTGGAGGAAAATGTAAAAATAATTGGAAAATTATAGAATGAGAACATTTACTTTTTGTATAAGGTAATCACATTTAATCTTGACTATTGGGTGTCAAATTGTGTGGTTGTTTTTATTTCATTGACCAAGCTCAAAGTTAAAAAAAAAATTCCTCGACCTATATGAATACTTAAGCTATAAGATTTTCTATTGGATGGTTATAAGTAAATGTGACGTCCTTATACAATCCCGAAATAAAACTAGGCATTACCTAAAAACCATACTCCAAGGGGTATCTATAATTTTTCGAATAAACAAAATATAAAATTTGCATTTTGTGTGTGTATAAAACAAATAACACTTCTGAAATCGAATAGCAATTATTCAAAATTTAGACAACCAAATTTAAGGGTCTTGAAACTCAAAATTATTATGTTTGGAAATACTCAAGCAACTAGGGGTGGCAAATGGGTCGGGTTGGTCCGGGTTCAGCCGGATCCGGACCCGAGCTCGAAAATATAGTATGGAATCCAGACCCAACCCAAAAATTAAAATATCTATGTATTAATTATGTTGAAATATATTTCATATATTTAAATATCCAAAAATTATTATCAAACCCGGATTCAAATAGTGTGTGGGTCCAATATTTGTACCCAGACCCATCCATCAGTTCCAACTTTTAAACCCAGACCCAGATCGGGTCTACACCTCGAGTCCGTACCAGTTCCGGGTCCATTGCGACCCCTACAAGGAACCCTTCTAACGTGCAACCCAAATGCAACCGAAAATTTTAGATTAAAAACACTCGTACAAGTCTTTTGCACGACTGGAGCCGTGTACACTGTGCTCCTGTGGGAGCACATTGTACAGTCTCCACTAATTTTCCTCAGTGAACACCATGAATACGTAACAGATGATAAACTTTTTTAATGGACATAAATAAAATAAGTGAGATAATGCCCAAAAAACAGGAGGATTTGGTCGTCCCCAACATAGGACAAGAAGAGCGAAGACGGACAAATGAGTGGGTAAAATTAGACAAAGTGGGAATTTAATCTCACATTACACAGATATATTGAAAATGATAGAAGCTGCAAGGATAATAAGGTCACCACGTGGAGAGAGCACAGGAAGAGTGAGTGCTATGGAGTTGGTAATTACAATAATAGTGTTATGGAGTTGGTAATTATAATAATGAGCATGTACAAGATAAGGAAGTAGACAACTTTCTTGTCCTTTGTTTTGGATGATCTTTTATTAATGGATGCCCTTTCTATAAGACCTAGGTTTATAAAAGCAAAGCAAAGCTTCACCTCGAATTTTTATCCGCAAAATATTTTGGACATGGAAAATATCCACAATGGTTCTAAAATCAAATTCTAACACTTACTATAAAATTTGAAGCTTAAAAAATGGTGTAGATATTGCAGATCGGTGGATATTTATTTTAACAGCAAAATGAATAATCTAGATATGTGTTACAACGCACCATTTTTAGAGTTTGAAAACTTAATTTTTTAAACTAATGGTCAAAGTTGAATCTGAGATAATCAATTTGAAGGTTTTCCTTCGTGATAATTGTAATTCTAAATGAGTTTTGAGGTGAGGCTTTCTAGTATTGGAAAACCCTCCAATCATTCTTCACAGACCTCAAGATGTATAGATACAAAGAAAAAAAAGAATTTTAAATCTTATAAATAGTACATCTTGTAATTATCTGAACCATCTATTACAAGATGATAAAGTATAAAGATCTGCTCGATCTATACCTTTTTTGAAATGAGTAATGATCCTATAGGATCCTCTCCCACCTATGTGTGTAGGACCCCAAATGATCACATTAAATTTGACACGGATTTTTAAAAATATTATCACATAAGTGTGAGACTTGATTTTTTTAGAGATCCGTAACAAATTTCATGGTGATTATTTTGGGTCCTACACACATAGTTGGAAGAGGGTCTTATAAGATCATTTCTCTTTTGAAATTTTAAATTTCATAACTAATAATAAAATTTAAAAAATGCACTTTATTTCTACAATATAAGAAAAGCATCTTATACAAACCTTACTCTTAAAAGCATTACTCTCACTAAATGGATTATGAAAAATTTGTAGGAATTGGTGGAACATTGCCTTCAACTTTCAAAAAAAGCGGCCACGCTAGTTCAACTTTGATGTAAACGTGCCTTATCCACACTGTGGTAGGTGTTACATAATGTTCTATAATGGTATAACGGCCCCACCTTCTTCGTTTGATAAAAAAAATACATTGAAGAAATTCAAGCATTCCGTTCCACTTGATAAAAAAAAAATATTGAAGAAGTTCAAGCATTCCGTTCCACTTATGCCTAGTTAATATAACAAAAAAAAAAGAAAAAGGAAAAAGTTTTGAGAAAGTACATGATGAGACCATTTACCTTTTCTACAAATTGGTCATAATTAATCTTGATCGTTGGAAGTGAAATTAGGTGGCTACAATTATTTCATTGACGAAACTCAAAGTTTAAAAGAAAATTTATCGAACTTTAAGGCACATCCAATCTATCAGATTTCATATCCGATGGTTGTAAGTAATTGTAACCTCCCCATTCCAAAGGTAAATGGTCTCATTTTATACAATCCCAGAAGTTTTATATGGGTGAGGTCCTAAACAATCAAATTAATACGCACTTCAAAGGTTCATTGGAGGAAGTTGTTTTGATTTTGAAAACCCCCAATTCAATCATCTCAACCACAAGATGTATGGGCATGATAAAAAATAGATTTCAAGTATTGGAAATAGTGCATCTTGTAATGTATTATCTAAACAGTTAATTTTCAAGATTTTAAAGTGTTCATAGATTTATTTGATCTATACTATTTTTTAATATTTAAATTTTATAATTAGCAATGAAAATAAATTTTCAAGCCATCATAAAGATTTCTGATACTGAAATAACATATTTCTACACTATTTGAAGGTGTGTCGTACTTTGATTGTTTAGGGCCTCAGCCTTATAGAAACCACACCCATAAGAAAATGGGTGGGGAAAAAGAAAGAAAGAAAAGTGTCTAAGACATTTAAGGAAAAAAAAAAAAGTATACAATGAGACCCTTTATCTTTTATACAAAGTAGTCACAATTAATTTTGACCATTGGATGTGAAAATGGGTGACTACATTTATTCCATTCATCAAACTCAAAATTCAAAAGAAAATTTATCAAGTGACACATTTAAGGTATCAAATTTCACATAGAATAGATATAATAAATTATGACCTCTTTGTACAAAAAGGTAAATAGTCTCATTGTAAACAATCCCTTTACATGAATATGCTAGTGTTTATTGCCAACATGGTATTTGTTCCCACTAGATAAAATAACCTAGTTTAGGTTCCAAATTTTGGGAATATAATGTCCTCAATCAGGAAAAAAATTTCATGAGCACTTTTTCGTAGTCTAGGATTGAACATAGACCATCAAATTTTTACAAAAGTAATATCTAAATGTTGAGAAATTGAGAAACTCAAAGTCCAAAATTTATCTCTTGAAAATACTCATCTGGTAATAATTCTCAAATAGATCTCATGTCTAAAAGATCCTACTAAGTAGTTTTTTTTTTCTTTGGGTAATTCAGTGGGGAAGACAAACCGCTACTCGTTTTTTAAGTACATTGGGAATTAGATTTTTTTAATAGGATAGTGTTAGTGTTAGGAATGAAAACCACAATGAGGTAACTGAAAGGACCTTATGATAAAGCACGGTGTATATATTTAAAAAATAAAATAAAATTATTCCTACACCGGCAAGATCATTTACAACCTCCAATTACAATTAAACCACTCTTAAAAAAAACAAAATAAAATCGATTCTCAATTGCTACATCTTCAAATACAATTCTTTTATTCAACAAACAAAACTAGACTTTTAGTGCTTTATGGAAAAAGAATATCAAAATGTATATAAATATTTTAAAAGGTAAAATTGTCAGTGATTAACTCAATCGGGCTGAGTAGACCCCACACCAAGTCTCCTCCTTCCGATGATGCTTAGGATCTGTGATCGGCATGTTGATTTCTTTACTATGGCATAAATCCACTCAATGGCTTAATCGTTATCGCGATCTGTGATCGGTATGTTGATTACCCTATTATAGCAAAAATCCACTCAATGACATAATCTTGATCAAGCCTCTTAACTTGATTTTAAAGAGATGAGAGATGGATCCCAAGAGAAAGGCAGAGATCTACTAGCAAGGGGCACCCCTTTGCCACCCACAAAAAAAACACGACCTAGGCTTAGGTGTGCCATCCAAAGAGAATTCCCCAAAGAGAAAAAGACACACAATACAACTTGGAGAGGGAGAGATAAAATTGGGGCGTGCCCCAAGAGACACCCAAAGAGAATTTGCTAAAGAGAAAAAGGTATATAATACAACTTGGAGAGAGAGGTAAAATTGGGACATGCCCCAAGAGATAAATTTGGGGCGTGTCCCAAGAGATAAAATTGGGGCGTACCTCCCTTTGGTAATCTTTCCAGAGATAGCTAAATTTTGGGGTAGAGGGAGAGAGAATAGATACATAATTTGTTGAAGAGGGAGACCTCATTTTATAGATTTTCTATACCATAGATTTTGCCACAATTCGTTTTGCTCCAGCGCGAATAAACCACACGCCCTTACTAAATTGATGCTCATATCCTAATGCAAATTATTACTTTAGTATTGGCTTTACTCTTTTTTCTCATGAAAAATTGGAAAATTAGAAGAAAGGACATAAAAAAAATTCTAACAAAGAATACTCACTTTGTGGAATAAATTAAATAAGACAAGATGCTGACTTAATAACAAATGGTAGGTAAGGTTCACATGGTACCACTATTCCATAGATTGGTGCGGAATTGAAAGGGAAAGGGGGAAGAAATTATTTGAGAGGGAGAGAGAGGGAAATGCTATTGGCCACAAATTTTCCCTTTATGTGTTTCTTTCTCTTTTTCATCCTGCAAATGCTTGGAACTTGAAATGGTCTCTAGGATTTTTCATCCTGCAATTGCTTGGAAGTTGGAAAGGTCTCTAGGAGTAAAATCAAGTTTGATATTCTTTATTGGACACTATTTTTATGAGTACAAGAAGAAATGAGTCCCCTCTTAAAAATCTATTTTACAAATGGATTTTTTACTTATTTTTTAAGTATATATAATCTCTAATATGAATATCATGAATATGAAAAAAAAATTTAAATTAAAGTTTAAAATAATAGTTTTATGAAGAAAACATTTAAACCTGTTTTTAAATGGACCTCCCATTTGTATCCATAGTAAATGGATGCTTTATACCTTGGGGGATGTAAATGTAGAAATATGTTCCCCAACTCATGAAACAATTTTCCTTTTTTTTTAGGAGCTTAATATCATTAATAGCTTAATCTTAATTAATTTTTGGGAGCTTAATATCATTAATAGTTTCCAATTTTCCTACTTTTTTAGGACAATCTATTTAGATCGCACCTTTTAAGATTGGACAATCTATATTCACTGTGGAGCAATTATTGTTCTCCAGTGATAATTCATTGAGATTGATCTAGGGGTTGAAGAGATTGCATGCCCTAAAATCAATCCTATATAGGGTTTTACCAGAGGGAGGAAGTTGATAGTATACTCCTATGAGATTGTAATATCTGTTGTCTAAACTTGTAAAAGATAAGTCTACCTAACATTTGAGAAAATAGAAGTCTGCTGCCCTATGACGTAGGCAAGTTGAAAATCATGTAAATCTATATTTTTCTCATTTTCTGCATAAATTTTATTTTTCCTTCAATTTTTAACCAAAAATTGTTTTTTATCATCTAGATCATTTAGTATAGCTATTAATTATTAAAAAAGGAAAAGGTCAGAGAAGGGTCGTGGCTCAAACCTCTCCAGATATCGATGGACTAACACTAAATTGACTCTCCCGCTCTTCCAGTCTCCACAATTATATATCTAAAAAAAAGGGAAAGTTTATATAGAGCAAATGCTCTTAACAATCAAATAAGAGCCTACTTCAAAAATTTCACTAAAAGAAGTTGTTTTAATGATAAAAAATCTTTAAATTGGTCATCTCGACATCATGATGCATGGAAATGAGAAAAAAATGAATTTTTTAGTTTTAGAAATAGTGTATTTTGTAATGTATTTTTTTATAATCATTTTTCAAGATTTTTAAGTTTTCATAGATCTGTCGATCTACACTATTTTTAATACTTTGAACTTTATAAATAAAGAAGAAAATATATTTTAATGGCTATCACAAACATTTTCATTATTGAAACCACATTTCTCAATATTATTTGAAAGTAGGCTCTAATTTGATTGTCTAAAGCATGGACTCTATACAAACCGTACCCCTAAAAAGAAGATAACAAGCCTTGTAAGACATAATGTGAACCATTCATATTTGACATATGCACCATATTTTCAATTCTTGATAAAATAGAATTTTAATGCCATCATTAATGTTTCTATGCCATACTGCATTTTTCACTTGAGCTGTGGCTTTACTATTTAGAAAAAGTGTTATTTGAGTAAGCAGACTCACTAGCCCGCACAATCACAACGTAGATCTTTAAGATTAATATACACAACTAAGGATTCTTGTCCAATAGATTGGAAAATATTCTGATAAAAATATTTTTAAATTTTATTTTATTATATTTTATATTCATTATCATAAATCATGCACCACTATAAATTTGGATCCAAAATCGACACAAATAATGTAAATTATGCACCACTGCAAATTTGGATCCAAGATCGATACAAATAATGTGTGTTAAAGGGAGCCCAATGTGTGTTAAAGGGAGCCCATGAAAATATTACGAATCAGGCGACTCATAAAAAACCGGGTCTAACTTTTTATGTTAACGCCTGGGCTTTTGCACCTGTAGAAAAACAAAATATTCTTTTTCAAGGACCCTATAAACATAGACGCCACCTCATTTGTCTTTAGTTGTATTGTTTGTATCCGCGAATCCAAAGAGAAGAAAATTCCAAATCAACCAAAGGAATCAAATAGACCAAATAAATGCACCAAAAATGTGATTAAGCGTAAAAAATCTAAAAAACCTGAACTTACCTTAATTTATAATTACAAAACACAAAAAAAATTGATAAGCCAGGAAATGAGGTTTAAAGAAACATCCTTTATGCTATTTGGAACTGAAAAATTATCCCAAGTATTTTGTATTTTTCTTTGTCCCACTTTTTTAGAGAATGTATTGATATCTAATTTTAGTACTTTTCTATAGGTCGGATTATGCACTAACTTTTGAGTGCTATGTAGAAATTTCAAAAATAATAATTATAAATAAATAAAAGGTTTTGTTAGGCTACACCACTCGGTGGTATATACTCTTAAAGTCCTCAACATTTTTCGACACGTAGATAACCTTATCTGTAGTAACTTTTTGTCTAGGGGTATTTCAAGTAATTTGTCAAAAGTAAAGTAGCAATTCCTAATAAAAACAAAATCATTTATTAACAATAGTGGACAATGATATCACCAACATGATGTGTGGCATCACCCATTGTCACGACCCCACCCCTAATCCCTACCGTACTTGCTGGAGGGCAACAGAGTGTGTGACCGCGACCAGAGGTAGCGAATGCTACCCTGGTGTGAGTGCGCTAACGCTTTTAGAATGACGGAATCAAAGCAAACAATGGAAAAAAATAAAAACCCGTGCACAAAGGTACAAAGAACTAGACAAATTAAAACCAATTTATAAATATAGGCTCCAATTTTATTACAATCATGTCCAAGGTACTACAACAAAATACAAGACTTCAAACAAAACAACTATATGGTCACCGCCATCAGACACCTACTATCTGGATAAGCCCTTTATTGACAAGCTCAAATATTCAGCTGCCAGCCACGAATTACCCACCTCTAGTCACGGTCCCGCACTCTGTTGCTCTCCGGCAAGTACGGTAGGGGTTAGGGGGTGGAGTCATGACACCCATGTATTAATTGTTTTGCAATTGTTAATAGAATGTAACTATTTTTTTATATAAATACCCATTATACCCTTCTAAATGACAAAAAATGCTTCTACTTGAAAAGTTTTCTAGTACAATTCAAGTGTATTTAAGTGTAAACAAATGTTGAGGACTTTTAAAGGGTATATACCACCAAGTGGTATAGCTTAGCAAAACCCATAAATAAAAATACCCTTAGAATTTATACACATGTTTGGTTATTGTATTTTTATTTAACCATCTCTTGTAATTTTTATGATCAATGTTGTTTTTTATGGGACAAAATGTTAGACGGTCAAGAAACAATATACTCTCAAGATTAGTGTAGTAGAGATGATAATGTTGAGATGGATGAGTGACTAGACAATATTAGATATAATTCAAAATGAATATATTCGAGATAGCTTAAAAATGGCTTTAATAAATAATAAAATAATACGAATCAGGCGACTCATAGAAAATCGGGTCCAACTTTTGGTCTTAAAGCCTGGGGTTTTGCACCTCTAGAAAAACACAATATCCTTTTTCGTGGACTCTATAAACATAGAGGCCACCTCATTTGTCTTTAGTTGTATTGTTTGTATCCGCGAAACCAAATAGAAGAAAATTCCAAATCAACCAAAGGAATTAAAGAGACCAAATAAATGCACCAAACATGTGATTAAGCATAAAAAATCTAAAAGGCCTGAACCTACCTAAATTTATAATTACAAAACACAAAAAAAATTGATAAGCCAGGAAATGAGGTTTAAAGAAACATCCTTTATGCTATTTGGAACTGAAAAATTATCCCAAGTATTTTGTATTTTTCTTTGTCCCACTTTTTTAGAGAACGTATTGATATTTAATTTTAGTACTTTTCTATACATCGGATTATGCACTAACTTTTGAGTGTTATATGTAGAAATTTCAAAAATGATAATTATAAATAAATAAAAGGTTTTGTTAGGCTACACCACTCGGTGGTGTATACTCTTAAAGTCCTCAACATTTTTTGACACTTAGATAACCTTATCTGTAGTAACTTTTTGTCTAGGGGAGTAATTAATCAAAAGTAAAGTAGCAATTTCTAATAAAAACAAAATCATTATTAACAATAATGGACAATGATATCACCAACATGATGTGCGGCATCACCCATTGTTATGACCCCACCCCTGACCCCTACCGTACTAGCTGGAGGGCAACAGAGTATGTGACCACGAATGCCACCCTGGTGTGAGTGCGCTAACGCTTTTACAATGATGGAATCAAAGCAAACAACGGAAGAAAATAAAAACCCGTGCACAAAGGTACAAAGAACTGGACAAATTAAAACCAATTTATAAATATAGGCTCCAAATTTTATTACAATCATGTCCAATGTACTACAGGCCCAACAATAAAATACAATACTTCAAGCAAAACAACTATATGGTCACCGCCATTAGACACCTACTATCTAGATAAGCCTTTTATTGACAAGCTCAAATCTCAGCCGCCAGCCACGAATTACCTACCTCTAGTCACAGTCTCGCACTTTGTTGCTCTCCGGCAAGTACGGTAGGGGTCTGGGGGTGGGGTCATGACACCCATGTATTAATTGTTTTTTAACTGCTAATAGAATGTAACTATTTTCTTATATAAATACCCATTATACCCTTCTAAATGACAAAAAATGCTTCTATTTGAAAAGTTTTCTATTACAATTCAAGAGTATTTAAGTGTAAACAAATGTTGAGGACTTTTAAACGGAATCTACCACCAAGTGGTATAGCCTAGCAAAACCCATAAATAAAAATATAGCCAATGTAATTAAAATACCCTTAGAATTTATACACATGTTTGGTTATTGTATTTTTATTTAATCATCTCTTGTAATTTTTATGATCAATGTTGCTTTTTATGGGACAGAATGTTAGGCAGTCAAGAAACAATATACTCACAGGATTAGTGTAGTGGAGACGATAATGCTGAGATGGATGAGTGACGAGACAATAATGGATATAATTCGAAATGAATATATTCGGGATAACTTAGGTGTGGCTCCAATAGATGATAAGATACATAAAATAAACATAGACAGGCTGGGCATGTGCAACACAGATCGAGTACAACATCTATTAGGATGTACGATTTAGTTAAAGTGGAAAGCTTAAAACGAGCAAGGGGTAGGCCCAAAAGAATACAGTTGAAAGTAGTAGGAAAATATATGGGGATTTGTAACTTCGATGAGGGTATGACCCCTAATAGAATATAATGGCATACCAGGATTCAAATAGCCGAACCCAAATACTTAGGAAAAGGTTGTGACAATGGTGATGATGATCTCTTATATTTTTAATAGACGTATGACAGTGGAAAGTATTGATACACAATTTTCAGTTAAATTGAAAATAAAATTGAAGTCGCTTCTAAAAGATGGGGCATAAGATATAAAATGTTGGAGATATTTTTTAAAAGGTGTGATTTGTATAGCGCCCTGGATCTAAACAATCAAATTAGAACCTTCCTTCAAATAGTATCGAGAAATATGGTTTCAATTCTGGACGTTTTTGTAATAGCCTTAAAATACATTTTCATCTTTAATTATAGAACTTAAAGATTAAAAAATAGTGTAGATCGAACAAAAAATCTTGAAAATTGACAATAAAAAAATGCGTTACAAGATCCACTATTTCCAAAACTTGGAAATCCATTTTTTTCTCATGTCCATCCATCTTGATGTTGAGATGATCAATTTGATGATATTTGGGCATCAAAACAACATCCTTTAGTGAAATTTTTGAGATAGGCTCTAATTTGATTGTTTAGAGCCTCGACTTATATAAACTTTTACCTTTTTAAAAATTTTGAAGTTGCAAGAGCTAAAGAGTGTGGTTTACCTAAGGTTGCAACCTTAAACAATCAAATTAAGGCGTATCTCCAAATTTTATCATAAATATAATTTTGTCGTTAATTTTTTTTAGGATGGTTGGAGAATCTATTTTCATCTCTAATTATAAAATTTAAAACTTCAAAAATAATTGAAATCAAGTAGATCTATAAACATATAAAAATATTGAAAATGGACCGTCCAAATATTGCGTTGCTAGATGCACTAGTTTTGGGACTCGAAATCCTTTTTTTCTTTTTATATTCATATATATATGAGATGACCAATTAGATGGTTTTTCAATCTCAAAACAACCTTTTATATAAGGGTGCAGTTTGTATAGAGCCTAGGCTCTAAACAATCAAATTAGAGCCTACTTTCAAATAGTTTCGAGAATTGTGGTTTCAATACTGAAAATATTTGTAATAGCCTTAAATTTTATTTTCATTTATAAATTTTAAAGCTTAAAAAACAGTGTAGATAGATAGATATATGAAAACTTGAAAATTGACGGTCAATAAATACGTAGCAAAATACACTGTTTTCAAAACTTGAAATCCATTTTTTTCTCATGTCCATACATCTTAATGTCGAGATGATCAATTTGAGGATATTTGGGCATCAAAACAAACATCTTCTAGTGAAAATTTTGAGATAGGTTCAAATTTGATTATTTAGATCCTCATCACTATATAAACGTTTTCCTTTATATAAACTTTTTCCTTTAATACTTTTTCGTGAAAATATAGGAATAATGACGAAAGAAAAGAAAAAAAAGAAAAGAAAGATACCAGTCCAATTTTTTTTAAAAGTTGGACGGCGGAGCCTAATTTTTTGCTGCATTGTTATATAGATCCGGACAGACCTGGGATTCCACAAGGTGTATTCTCTCTCTTCTCGTTCTCATTATCTTCATGATTATTTCTATTCTTGCTCGTTGTCATCCGATCGTAGTATCAACTCTCTCTCTCTAATGATCGTATATGCCTCTCTCTCTCTCTCTCTCTCTACTAATCAACAACTCTCCAGTT
>NW_006497421.1:434811-450517 GCF_000471905.2 Amborella trichopoda
AAATTTTATACATAGGTAGTATAATTTTGTATAGTAAATAGTTACTTAGGATTATACTCAAAATCTATTTTTATATCTAATTATAAAATTTTAAATTTAAAAAATGGTTAAAATCAAGTAGATCTATAAACATATGAAAATCTTGAAAATGGATGGTGTAGATAATATGTTGTAAAATGCTCTATTTTTGGGACTTAAAATCTTTTTATCTTTCATAGTCATACATCTCGATGTCGAGATGAGCAATCAAACGGTTTTTCAACATTAAAACTACCTTTCCGATGGATTTTTGAGGGGTATCCGTCGTTCTACAT
This sequence comes from Amborella trichopoda, assembly GCF_000471905.2. Next base: position 435,126 of record NW_006497421.1, read on the forward strand.
TATAAGGTTGCATCCTTATATAAACTTTTTCCATATATATATATATATTGGTGTCTCTCCAAATGTTTTTGAGTAATGTAGCTATTGCCTCACTATGGAATTTTTATGCTTCTGCCCTCAAGAAATTTTTTGTTTTAAAAATTGCTAACAAAATTGGAGCATGTGTATGGTATTCTGCAATAGGCATGGTGGATAGTCTAAGGGAGAGAAATTATGCTCTGTGAATGAAGTATGTTTTGTTCAATTGCATGAAGTGAAAAACTATTAAATTGTAGAAAAGGCGCTCATTCCAATGTAAGATAAGATGATAAAACTGCACATACATCATTTAACCTTAAATAGGGGTATTAGATGTTTGTAGGCAGTACCCATTTTAAGCCATACTTTGATCATTGGTGATATCTGCAACTTGGAAGATATGGGGAGCTTGTAATACTTCTGACCTAATGAAAGCAACCAAGTTTTTGGCAACACAAATTTATCGAGATGATGGTGGCATATATCGTACTAAGTTGAGGTAATACTGAAGAAGCCTAAATGGGTGATTCTTTGAACAATTAGAATCTCAATATCCTTAGAGGGGATGTTAACTTCTCAAAACTTTTAGACAATGGAGTTGGCCTTGGCCACCATCTGTATCATCAACTAGGGAGGATAGTGGTTTTTAATTATTTTAGATATGTGAGCCACCATATGATCTTAACTCATGAAAAGCAGTAGGTTTTGGGTGAGGGACATGTGATGTGTCTTTTAAGAAAATTATTGGTTCTCTAGAAATTTATAGATGTGTCCAGCTTCAGTAAACCTCAAATTATTGGGCATTAGAGACATGATTGGATAATATTGAGAGTGGACTTAAGAGGTAATGTTGTAAATTGAATTCAGGTTTACGATGGATCGATTTACCTCTTTTAGCCTTGCTTCTCATCTCAGTTAGCGAATGTTTGGAAATTGAGCTATACACGATAAATTCAGGATGAAGAATGTATACTTTAATCTTATATCATGGGAAGGAGAGGTAATATTTACTGTAAAAGATGATTCTTGTGTTCCGTAACTGAACTAAATAATTTGTTAACAGGGAAAGGAGCAAGGGGACTTTATCGTAAGGGATAACTGACATATTGAATGAATTGTGTTAAATTCACCTACAGAATGAAATAAATTTATGTAATCATGATCTTTTTGTTTCTTATACTGCATGGCAAACATAAGGTCAATCACATGTTGGCTATGATTCTCTCATGTTACCCCTTATCTTTTAATAAAGAGAAAATCAATTATCAACCTAACCTTTTCATAACTAACTACAGTGCAGGAAGCATCGGGAGAAGTTACAAAGGCGAGTTTCAACGCTGGCAACTGTTCCCTGGAATTTGTGAAGATGAAGCTGTCTTGGCAAACCAATTTTCTGTAACTATGACACTTTAATTTTATTTTTTCTGAAGTATGCAGCCACTAAAAGTATTTCTGAATTGCACAAAATTTAGGCCCTCTTCGTTTATGGAGAATTACTTCATGTCTGATGAGAAAATAAATATGAATAGACATATTATAAGGTGTATTCCCCTGGTGATACCAGATAGATACCCATAACACTCGCATAGCTCTGAAGAGGCCCAAAATCTAATAATCATGACTTTGGCATGCAAACATGCTATGAACACTTCAAGTGTTGCACTTCCGCAATGTCCATGACACACTGATTCATTGCCACAATATAAGGTCATACAAAAATCTGCAATGGAACCCAACAGTGATAAAAAACCCATTATCAATTTGGAAAAACTGGTGGCATCAGCTTGACTCGCCCAATTGCCTTGTTTAATGGATTAAAAACTTGAACATTTCCCAGTCTTTGGTTATACATACATGCACATATACATATGTATAACCATATGCATATACATTCATATATATATATATATATATATATATATATATATATATATTTATATTAATATATATATAAACACACACACACACACACGCATACATATGCATATTGTGTTGTTTTGATGCATAAAAGGCATTTTATGTGGTAAAGAGTGTGGTTTGGCTTAGTCACAGGCTGGTTTGGAATCCTAGAGTTCAATTTTTTGTACAGTGGTACCCAGGATGGTAAGTAGTCTGCCTTCTATGTGGCTCTCTACATGGTCTACTTGCTTGTCTACTAGTATTAAGAATACAATGAGTTGGCGCGACCAATGATAAACATGATAAAACAAGCATGACGATGAAGAACTTCCAACTACTAGCACATGGGAGCCATATTCTAGCATCCCATGTTGAATTCTGAGTTGAGTGCAATGAGGAAATTCTTGCTGCCAACGCATGGGAGTGACATGGCAGTATTTCATGTTGAAGCCCAAATTAAGTTCAAAATACAAATCTGGTGACCATAGTTCTGATCTCTGCTTGGAAGCTGGAAGCTTCCCTATATGAGTGTGTATGCATAAACCCATTTACTTTCATGTCCCTGATTAACTCCCCCCCAAAAGAAAAAAAGCTGAGCCTGTTTTGGAGATACCATCTGAATTAATTTAAACAAGCCATGTGGAGGAGGAGACCAAGCAACTGATCTTGTCTTTCAAGCTGATCCCTGTCTTAAAGGAATCCCCAGTTTATGTAGGCATCTGCACCAGTAACATGTTTTGGCTCTGGGGAAGCACAGTACTCTTCCATCAATCAATACTGGCATTGCGTTTTACTAAGGATTTCAAATAATAGAATATTTGGCCAGCCTAAATTTTTGCATATTTCCATAGCATGTTAAGAAGATTAATGACGCGATTGAAAGCTTTTCTATACTTGGAATAACTTAAGAGAAAAATCATGAACATGATTTGATTACTTGTGTTAGGCTTGGATGTGAGTTGTCTCCATTTAAATACTTTTCATGTGACGTGTCAAGAATATTCTGATGACAGAGTCCCCATAGACTTGTTTTATGGCTATCCTTGCCTCAAATATTGGCAACCAAATCGAATTCGCCTCCTTACCTAACCCATTAACAAAAAGAAAAATTAAAATCCTCATAGTAAATGGACCTTATTATTGTTTCATTTACCACACAAACACCTGTAAATCTATTTTAATTTACATTTCCCCCCTTTTAAGGATTACTTGTGTCAATCATTAAGTCATTTTTCACGCACTTGATATATACAAGATTTTAAACCTCCTTACTACGCTTATGGGTTACCAGGAATCTGGCTTGGGTCAAGACGGTAGAGGCTGGGATTTCATAGCACAATATCTCAAGTTCCATTCCTATGTAACCTTGTCAAAAAAGAAAAACATGGGCTACAGAAAAGGGTGCCTGAATCAAAACCTAACTGATGGTGCAAATAATTTTTTACAATTAGATTTTTTAAGTTTCAAAATTTATTTATTTTTTCATATTCATGATCCCCATGGTTGAGATCATCGATGCCTGGAAATTTGGATCCCAAAGGCATCTCTAAGATGGACTCATCAGAACTGGATCATTTTTTGAATTTTGTTTGCATGATGATTCTTTTAATAAGCAAATCATGTGAGCTCTGTCTCCCTAATGATGTATCTTCTTCAAATATCCAGTATGACATTTTTTTCAGTGTCCATTTTTCATTGAGGTTTTCCCCATTAGTTTTCACTATCTGTGCTTGAGAAGTTATTTTCTTCATCATCATGGTTTATGAAACTCTCACGCAAGCAAGGGTTACCAATTTATATATTTGATGTCTTCTATTTTCATTTATACAGGTTTTCATTTCACGTCCAAATGGGAAAAGTTTTTCTACTGTATTACACCCTGGTCGCCCAGATGTGCTCAAGTAAGTATCCCTCTTGATTATTTCATTGCTAAATTCATGAATTTCCATTCTTGTTTAGAAGAAGTTTATGTAAATTTTTAATGTGAACTTTTTTTTTTTTTACTACGTTATGTGAACTAGAGATTCTAATGTTGTTTTTCCAGTATTACTTTTTCTTCTATTAGTTGATTGAGTTGCTGGTGTTTGGTTTTACAGAGATCATACTATTTCAGGCATTGGATCTTGGGATTGGAACCTTAATGGGGAACATTCTACTTACCATGCTTTATATCCAAGGGCTTGGACAGTGTATGAAGGTAACAATATATTAGGAATATCTCCACAAACATATATGAATTTTAATCACCAAAAACATGTATGAATTTTAATCACCAAATGAACTTTGCTTTCTTTGTACATGTGATTTTACGTATTCTAGCTGACTTCTATTCCATTGCAGATGAACCTGATCCAGATCTTAAAATAGTATGCAGACAGATTTCACCAATTATTCCAAATAATTATCGGGAGAGTAGTTTACCTGTAACCGTATTCACATTCACGGTATGCAAGGGCACTTCAAGACATCTGGTGGCATCTTTCACTTCTCTTCATTATCATATCCTATTGTGAACTTATTTATTGATTCTGTCCAGCTAATAAATTCTGGGAAGGATGCTGCCGATGTCAGCTTACTTTTCACATTTGCTGTAAGTTAACAACTAGGATGTATATAATATAATATTGCTCATTTGTTCTTATATTTTCCTGGAGGTTTCATTAATTTTTACCAAGAAGAAGTTAATTTTATAAAACAATTATCTCTTAACTTACTGTCTTTTTCTTTATAATAGCAGATTTTTGCTGAAGTAGCTATGTAAATCACCTTTATCAAGTCAAGTGACTCAAAATCATCAGTCTTTGTATTGATCGTGCAATACTCAACTTCCTTGATAATTTCTTAGACAGTCCCCCTTATTTATTATCAACATGTATTCCTACTAGACTAACTATTTATTCAGGCTTAATTCTCTTTCGAAATACCTTGTAGAATTCTGTTGGGGGACAATCAGAGTTCTCTGGCAATCATCTCAATTCCCAACTGAGGTAACAATATATCTTACTTGAAATTAATATCTCACCAAATTTGTTGTTTTGTAGTGAGTAATTAATTTAAGTCTTTTCTATTATCCATACCTATTTGCGTCATATAATGCCTTCTTCACTGCGTGGAATGACAGGATGATGGATGGTGTGCGTGGAGTGACTCTATGCCACAAGCTAGTTTTCCTCTCTCATTACAATCTTTTTGAGTTTCATTTGCTCAATATAGATTAATTTGTTCACTTATTTGTCTATCTTTTGTCTCTTTATTCATGTTTTAGTGCATGGGCAATGCAGGGTGGTAAATGGGCAACCAGAAGTAACATTTGCTATAGCAGCCCAAGAGACCAATGATGTTCATGTCTCTGAATGCCCCAGCTTTGTGATCTCTGGAAATTCTCAAGGATTCTCAGCAAGAGACATGTGGCATGAAGTTAAAGAGGTTAGACATGTCACCATGTTTTCTTGGTGTTCATGTTGTGGAGATTTGATACTGCATCGTTGACCTATGTATTTCTGAGTGACTTTGTTCAATACATGTTAGAAACCTATTCTAGTTGACAACTTGTTTTGATAAATGCAGTCTATTGCATAATCTTCCTTTCTTTCAATCATTTCGTTCCTTACATGTTCAACATACTTCATGCATAGCTAACGTGAAATCAAACCAAAGTCGGGAATTTGTCACCTACTCATGATTCCTCACACATCCAACAAGAAGTTAATTCAAAATTTGAAAATACTCTTAACTCATGTTATATTCTGTTCTTTCTCAAGGATTTGACTTTTTAAGCTTTTTGTCTTAATAGCATGGATCATTTGATCGGCTTATTTCCAGTGCCACAACCATACCTTCGGAACCAGAATCATCCATTGGAGCTGCTGTGGTAGCCTCAGTTACTGTTCCACCTCACACAGTTCGAAATGTTACATTTTCTCTAGCATGGGCATGTTCTAAAGTCAAATTTCCTAGTGGAAAAATTTATCACAGGTAAGTAGTTGATTTCAGAATTAGCAGCAGTAATTGCAATCTTATCATATTGATTCCTGGTAATATACTTACAGGCGGTACACCACATTTTATGGCACTCAAGGGGATGCTGCGGCCAAACTTGTACACGATGCTATTCTAGGTAACAAATCTATAGACATGAGAATCCATAGATTTCTTTTTTTTAACAAACTTTTATCTTACAGGTCTTTACTTGTAGTATGTTTACCAATCTTATTATTGCTTTTCTATTAAGCCTATGAAGTCCATGTTAAAGAAAAGAATTGAAATTGATTACCAATTAGCACAAAGACTTATTCCATTTCTATTCAAGACAAACATATTTGAACATTTTACATTTTATGACACCTGACTATAGTATTGAAAGAGGAATATCCCATCTTCAAGAGGCCTGTAAGTTTAGATATTTTGTATCTCTAAATTTCTCAAGTTAGAAACAAAAAGAAATGCTTCTAATGATATGGACTTTCATCGATATATGTTATGCCCCTTACATTTTGTTCTTTGTTTCTATATGTTCTAGAGCATGGCAGTTGGGAGTCCCAAATTGAAGCATGGCAAAAGCCAATTATACAAGATAAAACCCTTCCAGAATGGTGAGTTTTATGTCCTTTCTAAATGTATTACAAAAACTCAACATTTCCACATGATCTTTTTGTAATATATAAACCATGTGACACTATTTGACTTTCTTTCTTTCAAGGTACCGCATCACCCTTTTCAACGAGTTGTACTATCTTAATGCTGGAGGAACAATTTGGACAGGTACTTCAAATATTTACAAGCCAAACTCCACTATGTGATTGAATTTTATCAATCTAAACATCTAGGCTCTGTTTTGCAGATGGGTTACCTCCTATCGAGAGTCAAGTTTGTGTAGAAGATAGAAAGTTCTCCCTAGACAAATCAAATTTTGAGAACACCACTTCCTTAGGTCGTGAAAATGATACTGCAATTGGGATCCTCGACCGAATGACATCCATACTAGAAGAAATGCAAAATCCAAGCACAGCTAATTCAGCCTTTGGACCCACATTACTCCTAAAGGATGAGGAAAACATTGGGCAGTTCCTCTATTATGAGGGCATCGAATATCACATGTGGAATACTTATGACGTCCATTTCTATGCATCATTTGCATTAATCATGCTCTTCCCAAAGCTTGAGCTAAGCATCCAAAGAGACTTTGCTGCTGCGGTGATGATGCATGATCCAGAGAGAATGAAAACCCTACAAGATGGTAAGTGGGTCCCACGAAAGGTTCTTGGTGCAGTCCCCCATGACCTAGGGCTAAACGACCCCTGGTTTGAAGTGAACGCTTATAACATTCATGATGTGAATAGATGGAAGGATTTGAATCCAAAATTTGTTCTCCAAGTTTACAGAGACATGGTATTCACCGGAGATAAATCATTTGCTCATTCAGTGTGGCCTTCTGTCTATATGGCGATGGCTTATATGGACCAATTCGACAAGGATAGAGATGGGATGATTGAGAATGAAGGCTTTCCTGATCAAACTTATGATGTGTGGTCAGTGACTGGTGTTAGTGCATACACTGGGGGGCTTTGGGTGGCGGCCTTGCAAGCGGCTTCTGCAATGGCCCATGAGGTTGGTGACAATGCTTCTGCAGATTATTTTTGGCATAAGTTTGAGAATGCAAAACGTGTTTATGGGACATTATGGAATGGTTCTTACTTCAATTATGACAATAGTGATGGCGCATATAGTTCGTCCATTCAAGCCGATCAATTAGCAGGGCAATGGTATGTTCCTTAGTTTTCCTATTCCTAATCCCATCTGTATATTTCTTTATGAATTTCACAATAAAAATGATGATGACTACGATGACAACAACAATATAATTGTCATTGTCCTTGTTGTTGTCGTTGCTAATGCATATCTATAGGGAATGGACTAGTAGGTCCACCTATATCGTTAGTCAACCCATGTATTTTATTTTGGGATAGATTGTCGACCTATATATCTTCTTTTCTATGTAGTTACTCGACCTATATATTTTCTTTTTGGATCAGTAGTCCACCTATATATGTTAGGATACTACATACAAAGAGCATTGTATGTGGCTCATGGCTACTTGATTTGCTTTTCAGGTATGCAAGGGCATGTGGGCTTGTACCAATTGTTGATGATGAGAAAGCACAAAGTGCACTGGAAAAAGTGTATCAGTTCAATGTGTTGAAGTTGGGTGATGGTAAGAGAGGAGCTGTCAATGGAATGCTACCAAATGGAACTGTTGATATGAGCACCATGCAATCTAGAGAGATATGGACGGGAGTGACATATGCTGTGGCGGCTGCTATGATTCAAGAAGGCATGGAAGATTCTGCATTTAAGACAGCAGAAGGAATCTATGAAGCCTCTTGGTCTCCAGAGGGGCTTGGGTGAGTTCTTACTTCTAGTTTTCTTTTGAAAATAATCTTTTCTATATTTAGAGATAATCTGAATAAAACAGAAGGGTCGCATTATTAATAGATTGCTTTCTATTTTGCAATTAATTTCATAGGATCCTTCCACAAATCTGAAGAACAATAATAGGCTGGTTCTTATTAACAGAGTATGAAACTAATATACAAATAGGACAAAGGGCATTCAAATAGTTGTTGGCATGGATTTATTTTAGGACCTGGATTCTGTGGCCAAGCCCGCATATGTAGAAATTCGGGCCTATTAATAAATCTAGTTTTTAGATAGATTTTAAGACTTAATATTTAAGAACATTTAATCTCTAACATGCAGATCATGAATCATGAAAAAATAAATAAATTTTAAAAGCTAAAAATAATAATTCTAGTAAGAAAACATTTGAACCGTTAGTCTCCATTGTTTTTAGATAGAACACCTACTTGCATCTATGTTTTAGATGGATGCTTTACTATTTCTGGACCGCATATGTAGAAATGCGGTCCAGCCCGCATGAAGCAATTTCCCTTTACTTTATGGGTGATGTCATATGCTCCTTTAGTTTCCTTTGTCAATTACTATATTGTGTTATGTTTTTTTTACACTGACAAATGACATGCATAACCCTTATTTACCTACATATTGCTCTGAGGGGTAGAGATTCAAGTGTTCAACACACTTGCACAATGTAGATAAAGTCCACCATATTATGAGGGGAATTATCATTCTCTTCATAGCTGAATTCTGGACATGAAGTTCATGAATAGCTACAAGGTTCTTCTCTTAAATTCGTTTTTCATAGGAGAGCCAAAACATTCATTCAATCAAGAAAAAGGGAACCAAAATGAAGAAAAACATGAAGACATTAACTAATATAGTGCATTCAAAATTAAATAGCTCGGATTTGTTTCTCTATAGGTACTCTTTCCAGACTCCTGAAGCTTGGAACACAAATGGTGAATTCCGATCGTTATCTTACATGCGCCCTCTCGCCATCTGGGCAATTCAATGGGCCCTCTCTCCTCCCGTTTTGAACAACAAAACTCAAAAGCCTAGAAAAACAACGGATAGCTCTCTCAAACATCATGTGGGTTTCTCAAAGGTTGCGGAGTTACTTAGATTACCAAAAGAGGAAAGTGCTCCCGGCTTATTGAAATATCTCTACGATTGCACTTGCAGAAGATTTAGGCACTGATCCAACAAGAAGTTTCATGGTTTATGAATATTTGCCAAAAGATCAAGGAAACGGCTGTCATCATATCTATATTCTATAATTGGTTAGAGTCCTATAGAGCACAGTCTGATATGAAAAGGGGTAGCCATGAATGGCTTGTATACATATTTATTTATGATTTGCAAATGCAAATGACTCTGCTTCGATGCATGAATGGCCTGTAAGGGTTTCCCGAAATGGAAATATTGATTTTGTAGTACTTTATATAATTATTTACTACTGGGAAAATCTGGTTTAATGCATGATATATTTGTTGTTTCATTGGTTTCCTAAGATGTGTGAACCGATTTAAGTTTGATGAGTTTTGCTACCTCTAGTTTCGGCCAAAATTGAATGGAAAATTTATACATTTCTAAGGAAAAAGACAATTCTTTTGTGGGCAAAATGCAGAATCGAGGAATTCAGTATGCCAAGGTTGAGCTAACAACATGAAAAGTGAGTAAAACTAATGAAAGTGAAACCATTGTGCATGCATGCACAGGAATGTCACATCGGCAGTATATATAATTAACAGTCAGAAGGCTGTATGTTCCCGCATGTAAAAAACCCTACCTACAATATCGTTGGGACCACAAACTGAATGCAACCTCCTCTACCTAGGGACCAGCCTAAAAAAGAGAAATAAAAAAATAAATGAATCGCATGTTCCATATGTCCCCAGATTGAACCGAGAATTTTTAAGTAGTCAGATCTAAGTATTTAGAATCGTTTTTTATACTCAACAGTGATTCTAAAATAGATTCCAAAATTTTTGGTCGAATAAGTGTACAATATGCTCTTGGGGAGCATGCTATAGGCACTTACAATTGAAAGGTTCAATCTATATTAGCAACAGTACATATAGGCAACATTGACATTGATGATACTTTTGAGCACATTGAACATAACCTCTCAAACTAAATACAACTTTTAAGAATACCATGCCATGAAGCACAAACGTGTAAGAGAAAGTTGTCCTATAGAGTCCTATGAACATTTTCCTTGTGACCTTACCACTGTGTAAATGGCTCAAAAGATGGCAATAAATTGCAAAGAGGACACGACGAAAAAAATACTAAAATAAGGGGAAAGATCAACAGGTTGAAATCTCAATATCTGAGTTTTTTGTAATATAATATGAAAATTTTGAATTTTTCATTATTGTTTAGAAAATATAGGGAATAATTCAAAACAAAAACCTAAAAATGAAATTTTATGAAAGGAAAATATCAATTTTTTTGTTCTTTTGACTGTGATCAAACTTTATACATGAGCAATCTATTATCGATAAATTTATGCACATATCGCCCAATTTTCCATTATTAGAAAACTCCCCTTTAAATTTTAGAATTTATGTTCATACCCAAACTTTTCGATTTTTTTTTTTTGTTCCAAATCTACCCTTGTTTTGTACCTTTTAATGGACAGGACCTTAAACCATGTAATTATAAAAGGAAAATTATATAAATATCCTTTTAATTTACCGTTATTACAGAAATTCCCTAAGATAGAAATATTACATTCATACCCAATTTGCACAATTTTGAATTTTTTCCCGAAAAATAGCGTGTAACAAACCTAACTTGTTTTATCACACATTTGCCACTTATATGCCCCAAAGCCCAAAAAATAAATAAAAATAAAGCACTTCGGATTCTAAAATCCAAGCTTTTACTTGACAAACAAGGCCTTTAAAATTCGGAGATTCAAAATCTGAAGTTTTTTTCTACAGTCATAAAAAAAAACTTTGGAATTTGAAAATCTAGAGTCGTTTCTCTACCAATAGAATAAACTTTGGACACTGAAAAACGAAAGTTTTTGGTTGAAAAAACAAGCAAAATTTTTAGCGCTTTTGATTAAATCAAGATCTAAGTTTTCCTACCATTCTGGTTTTTGGCTTTGAACACAACAAATGGGCTTTGATAAATTTCTGATATTCAAAATCTAAAGTATGGGTATTTTTAAAATGAACAAATTGGGTGAGATACAAAAATATATAAAAAAAAAAGAAAGGAAAAAGTTTATATAAGGTCGCATGTAGAAGTAAGGAGCACCTCAAAAAAATCAGGTAAAAATGATTGTTTCGAAGTTGAAAACCCTTCCAATCGATTATCTCGAGCTAAAGATATATGGATATAAAGAAAAATTTAAATAATAAAAAAAAACGTATTATAACAAGTTATTTGGCTTATTTATTTTCAAGATTTTTATAAATCTGTTCGATTTGTACTATTTTTATAATTTTAAATTTCATAACTAGGTTCAAGTATAAATTTTCAAGCCATCATAAGGTTTTTTATGCTGGAATTACATCTCTCGTAGTAATTTAGAAGGGAAATGTATACAATAAAATTATTCACTTTTGATAAAAGAATATCACATTATCATTAACGTTGATAACAGGTGGTTTAGATATAATATAAAAATAAATTTTTTTTTTTATGTTACGACCCACGTTTGTCTATTAAATTCTGCATCCAATGGTTAAAAGCCTAGGAGTGATTGTGACTTCTTATGCAAAAAATAAATTATTTTGTTATACAATTACTTAGAAGCACTTACACTGTGTGAAGAGGCAACCTTATGTATACTTTTCCTAACGGATGATCGGGAGGACACGCGCGTTAATTACACAAAAAAGTTTCTCTCTCATCTGAGTTCATATTTTCTCTCACATCCTCTCTCTCTTAACCCAAAATATGGCGAAAGGCGAGGGGGACAGCCCCTTAAAATTTGAACTCAGGAGAGAGAGGGGGGACCTCCACCCTAAAAATTTAACCTTTCCTCTTAATTCTTTTGAGAGAGATTGATTTTCTTAATTGATGAGCTTTTCTATTCCCTTTGATCTTTGGAACATATCCAGATAAAAACCCATGTCTTCTGATAAACAACCAGACTTCAAAATCGATCGAAGGGTCCATAGCGTCGATGATCCTCATAGAACAGGGACTGTAAAATACGTAGGTCCCGTTCATGGCTACTCTGGATTCTGGGTTGGTTTGGATTGGGACAATGGAGATGGTAAACACGACGGCTCTGTAAATGGGGTTCGGTATTTTCAAGCGAGAAGTGAGCATTCTGGTTCTCTTGTGAGGCCTCATGCTTTAAGCAAAGGAATTTCTTTTGTTGAAGCTCTGGATCGTAGGTATAGAGCTGACAGCACAAAGGAAGAAGAAGGTAGCTTCAATTGTGTCTGTATTTCTGCTTCTTTTGTTGGGTTTTCCTGCTTGTGTTTCTCTCTCTCTCTCATTGTAGAATTGTTTGGTTTTTCCACTTTTGTTTGTTTCTTTCTGTCATTCTTGGGTTTTTCACTCATGTTTGTTGCTCTCTCTCTTTTCAATGAGGTGCATTGTTTCTAGCTAACTGTGAATAAGTATTTTATATGGTGATTTTGGAACCAGTCATGAAATGGTTTGGGCTTATATCTATTTTCATTGTTGGGGCTTCTTCCTATCATTTTACATCTAAATTAAGTAAATTATTTATGTCACACTTATTGAATCTGTGTGTGTGTGCGTGCTCACACGCCTCATTGTTTCATGACCAACTGTGCGTCATTGTTTTGGTATGTTGTAATGTTGTAATGCAAGGTGCTCTCTCTCTCTCTGGTGTGAGCATGTGCGTGTGTGTGCGTGCGCTCGCAATCAAGAACAATAAGTGGAACAATCTATAGTCATAGTTATTTTTATTTTGTCTTGTCACTATCATCTTCTTGGATACTTTTTATATCTATATTTTTTTGGCATAAGATGTAGATACTCTTGTTTTTCTAGGAAAGTATACAATGGTCTGATAGAGTATGATATATGGTACTCCAGAGGGCATCTGGTTCCTAGTGAAAGACAGTGGAGGCTCACTATAGTAGCCACAGTTAATCCCAACTTCCATCATAGGAAACACTGGGTGGACTCTCCTTTTGAGTACCATATGATTTACTGTCCAATATATCGATTGCCTTTGAATTATGCCTAATGCTCTCGTATTATTTGTGTTTATATTTTAGATGAAATGTATGTGCTTTCGACTAGCAAAAGGCGAGTCAACATTGAACTTGTAGGCAAAAACAAAGTTCAAGAGAAGTTGCAGAAATTTGAAGACATGCACTGTGCATCACTTGCCTGTTTGGGGGTCAGTTCCCCTGGATCTCCACATGCTATTGGTGCTATTGTACCAAGTAGGTTGACGATGATACTCTTCTCTTGTTTATGGTTACGGCGTTTTAAACATTGTCTTCAAGTGAAATCTTAAGAGTAGTTATTTTTGCACTCGGTGGCCCAAGTTCTTGTGAACTGCACTTTTTCTCTTTTCATCTGATTTAATTTAATTATTTCTTGGATACGGAAAAACGGGATGCTTAATGACTACTTGTCGTCATATTTTATTTGCATTTCATACCTTATGTGGAACAAGAACTGCACTTTTTCTCTTTTCATCTGATTTAATTTAATTATTTATTGGATACGGAAAAACTGGATGCTCAATGATTACTTGCTGTCATATCTTATTTGCATTTCATACCTTATTTGTGTTTCACATATGTGCTTTTTGTTCAAAATATACATATCAAATTGTTGGCATCTTTTGAGTTTAGCCAAGATAAAATTAATGAGCTAGTGATTCTTTTCCGATGTTATCTAAAACAAATGTTTCTGTATAGATATTATAACGTCAAAGTTTTTGTCATAATTTTCTGAGTGCTAATGCTTCTTTGATTGCATTAAATTGCCATATTTTGTGTTGTTAATGCTCTTCTGGTCTCAGATTTCCTATGCCAGTTTGTTCCATCCATTTAAATGAAAGTAAATTTAACTATAGATTCAAACAGTTATTCTTGCTTTTAGAGTAGCTTCACACAAAGTACACAAATGCAGCTCAATCTTTATATTATAGATGTTCCAAAAATCTTAAATTATTGATTTCCTATTCTGATTATGTTGCACATTTGGTCTGCCTATCGTAGTGTTTCTATTGTTGCTATTGCAACTTATTTTTTTAATTATTATATTAATGTACTTTTTTCTTTCTCAATTCCAGATCTTAGGGAGCTTGATTTGACTGGTAGCTTACTTGGGGATTGGCAGGATGTGTGTGCCATCTGTGAACAGTTACCGGTTCTTGAAGTTCTAAATTTAAGCAACAATCAAATGTCACATAATGCCTTAGCCATGCCTTTGCTTAAAAGCATTCGCATTTTGGTATTGAACAACTGTGGAATAACATGGAAGCAGGTAATTGCTAGCTTCTTGTAATCTTACTTTCTATGAGTTCTACTTGGGGTGGTTAATATCATTGGCATATCATTGAACAGGTTGAAATATTGAAGCATTCACTTCCTGCACTTGAGGAGCTTCATTTGCTGTCAAATCAATTGGAGTCAATCGAGGTAGGTGTCATAAGTTTGTGAAGAATCCAGTTATCTTTTCTATAAAAATTGAACTAGTGTTACGTGACTCGCCCGAGTCAACTCGGTTTCGGGCGAGTTACTTGGATCATCCTATGGGTGAGGCTCAATAGCGTGTACACATGTAAATAATATGCATTACCATTTTAATCCAAACAGGTCTTAAATGGCTTTTTGGCTAGTACGTACAGTCTATAGGCCTCACGTCCAAGGTTCAAAGTCAGTCAGACTCTGCCCAACAACCTTCTCTTTTTTTTGAATAATCAAAGGGGGCTCATTAAAGTAAGGGGTTATTATGGGATTCAAAAATAATATCCATTTGTGTGGCTCAATCCCTCAACCTCTTGTTGAGGACCCACGCCATCCAGCTGGTGTGCCATTTGAATTTTAGTGTTAATAATTTGTTTTATATATATATATATATATATATATATATATATA
>NW_006497421.1:465381-476638 GCF_000471905.2 Amborella trichopoda
AAGAGCTTTCCTCTCAAGCTTCTCTCACACCTCACAAGGTACGTTTTTTTGTTTCTTTCCTTTTTATGTCTTTTTTTTATGATTCATGAAATTTCATCGTGCAACTTGTCAAAAAAATTTATGCTTTTGAAATAACTGATTACCAATTTCAAGAAATTTTATAGTAACCTTCTAAGTTACTTTATATTTACTAAAATATTCATTATAATTTTAAAATTTAATTACAACTAATTTTCATTTTTCTTAACTGCAGGAATTTTTTTTATAAATTATTTTCTCGACTACATAAATGGAACACCAATATTTAAAACTTTTGTGCTTTTAAACTATATTTTTTATGATGTAAAATTATAACTATGACTACATTTATTTTTACATATGAATTTTTAACATTTTAAATTTGCATTCGTAGCAACTTGTCCATTCTTAAATATTTTAAAAATTAATATAAGAAATTAACATTGCATACTTGCGTGCTATCTACCTAAGCCTCCTCCTCAATGATAATTATGTTAATGTTCTCGAAATCATATGGTGATTGAGAACTAATTTTGTTCCTAAAATTAAAATAAGAATCTGGAAATGCCTAAATGAATTTTTGTATCTTTGGATAAGGTTAACTGTAAAGCCCCTCTAAGAGTTAAAAAGCAAATACATTAGGAAATAGGATTAGCATTCCATTATATATTTTCATTTGCTTGAATTGAAACAAGTTCTCTTGCCCTAGTACTGAAATCAATTATATATTTCCATTTGCTTGGATTGAAACAGGTTCTCTTGTTCGAGTACTGAAGTCAATTATATATTTTTATTTGCTTGAATTGAAACAGGTTCTCTTGCTCGAGTACTGAAATCAATGGGCTCAACTGGTTCTCTTGTGCAAACTTTTTCTTTCATGAAATGGATGCGTTATACAAGAAGAAGTTTCTCTATCTCTACTTTTATAAGAAGAAATGGATGCGTTATACAAGAAGACGTTTCTCTATCTCCACTCTTATCTATCTCCATTCTTACAAGAAGAAGTTTCTCTATCTCCACTCTTATCTATCTCCACTCTTATAAGAAGAAGTTTCTCGATCTTCACTCTTACTAGATGATCTGGTAATTGAAATCATCTTGCAATTGCACTTTCCATTAAAATCCTTAATGGATTTCAAATACCTAAACAAGATATGGAAAGAACTCCTATTTTCTCTCTTATTTGCAAGAATCCACTACCTTTTTCCTCTTGAATAACCTCCTCCTAAACAACCTAAACAAGACACGAAAAGAACTCCTACTTTAATGAACCAGTTAACATTTTTACCCAACAATGGTTCTCAAGTAGTACAACGCTACTCTAAGTTTAAGATAGACAATCTAGAGGGTATAGAGTGCTCCGACGGCATGCTGTGCTGCTTGTGCCGAACGAATGACTTCGACTACACATACTTCCACTACACATTCATCATAATAAACCCGGTCACTGGCATATGCACAACTATCTCTGAATCCTTGTCCAATATCAATCTGTTTGGGTTTTATTTCGATCCAAATTCATATGATTTTAAGATTTTAGTTGAGACATCAAAGGGTTGGACTGAGATGGGCAAATATCATATCTTTGACACGAGAATTGGTAATTGGAGAATAATAAAGCTCCATCCAAGCTTCGAACTGAAAAATCCATGCCTTCGAATGCTAGTTCTCCATTCTTCGTACTGAAAAATCCATGCCTTCGAATGCTATTTCTCTATTCTTCAAATGTTATCTCTCCATTCAAAGTATTATCTAATAGAAGAAGAAGATAGTGTGATAGTTTTTGATATGGAGAATGAGTGTTGGTCTCAAATTTCCAACTTACCGCCACGTGAATGATCCAATAGAAGAAGAAGATAGTTTGATAGTTTTTGATATAGAGAATGAGTGTTGGTCTCAAATTTCCAACTGGCCGCCACGTGAATGTTTATGTTCACTGATAGTATTGGGGGACAGCGCGTGTTTTATTGATGATCAGAAATTGGTGGGTTGGACTTTGAAGAAAGAAAGGGAAAGGGAATGGGAATGGGAGGAAATAATAAATCAGCATGATCATAACTTAGAATCTTTGTTTTAGTCTTCTTTTATTTTATAATGAGGACAAGCTATTCCTTCAAATCGAGTGAGTTTAGATATATTTATTTATCAGTAGAAATTGGTGGGTTGGACTTTGAAGAAAGAAAGGGAAAGGGAATGGGAATGGGAGGAAATAATAAATCAGCATGATCATAACTTAGAATCTTTGTTTTAGTCTTCTTTTATTTTATGATGAGGATAAGCTATTCCTTCAAATCGAGTGAGTTTAGATATATTTATTTATCAGTAGAAATTGGTGGGTTGGACTTTGAAGAAAGAAAGGGAAAGGGAAAGGGAATGGGAATGGGAATGGGAGGAAATAATAAATCAGCATGATCATAACTTAGAATCTTTGTTTTAGTCTTCTTTTATTTTATGATGAGGACAAGCTATTCCTTCAAATCGAGTGAGTTTAGATATATTTATTTATCAGTCGGAGCCAATTGAAAGACATCGTCATCTGTTCAAAAACTATTCTCTTTATAAACCAATTCTATTTTCGGATCATTTGCAATGACCTAGTTTTGGGTCATCGGTGCAAAAACTATTCTCTTTATAAACCAACTCTATTTTCGCATCATTTGCAATGACCTAGTTTTGGGTTTTTGTTTAGAGTGGGTTAGTTTTGTAAAAAATTGCTTTAGGGTGGGTTATTTTTGTTAACCAACTCTATTTTCGCATCATTTGCAATGACCTAGTTTTGGGTTTTTGTTTAGAGTGGGTTAGTTTTGTAAAAAATTGCTTTAGGGTGGGTTATTTTTGTTAAGCGTGGGTTAGTTTTATAAAAGATTGCTTTAGGGTGGGTTAATTTTGTGTGAGTATAATTTGTTAGGAAGAGAGAAGTTTTTTTCAAATATAATTATTTGTGTTCTTCATCCTTTCTGGTAGAATTTTAAGTTCATGTGATTGGTCTTTTTTATGGGCAATAATGTTTTTTTGGATTATTCTATATATAAAAGCAAGAATTTCCACAAGAGTTTGGCCAAATTTTGATACGATACGTTAAATTCCATTTGTGTTACTCTAAAATTCGTGTAAAAAATCAGTATCCTTTAAAGACATCAGTTATATTTTATATGAATCGATCGCTGAGTACTTGGTTTTTTAATGTTGGGTAAGGTTTTGTACAAGATTGCTTCCTTGTACTATAGAAATAAGGTGCGATTCGGGTGCAGTGCCAGAATCCTTATGAATTATTGAATATCTATTTTCATCACTTGTTATAAAATTTAAAATTTTAAAATAGTAAAAATTGAGAAAATAAAAAAATACTTGAACATGTTGAAATTAGATCGTCTAAATAACTTTTACAATATGCACTGTTTTTTGGACTTGAAATTTTTGTTTTTCTCCATATCCACCCATCTCGACGTCAAGACCATCAATTAGATGGTTCTTTAATGCAGGATCACTCTCTTCTATAAGATTTTTTAGGTGCATCTTGCTTTAAAATTGCGACCAGACATGAACTTTTGTCTTTAATGTTGGAACTTGCGGTTCATCTCATATAAAGTACTTTGTGCGGCCGGGGATGTACCTCTACATATACATCACTTATCCCCCGACTTACTTTGTGCGGCCGGGGATGTAACTATACATATACGTCACTTTTCCCCTGACTTATCTAACATCCATCTTAAATATGGATATAAAAAGGTGGTGATACCACCTGAATCCAAAAATAAAAAAGGTGGTGATACCAAAAATAAAAAAAGGTGGTGATACCACCTGAACCCAAAAATCAAGAGTGCAAAAAATACATCAATAAATATTATTTTTACATTTATGTCTCATATTCATGTTCACCATGTTATAGATTGTTAACCCCTAATATGATTGGATCCAAAAATCCCTAAGATGGATTCAAAATTTATCTCTACTTTTTTTTTTTATAACAAGAGCACCAACCATTCTTCATAAACCATTGCGTGGTACATTTTAAATTTTTTTGATAGTTTTGCTCTGTTCTTTGAGTCACGAATTAACCCTTATCCTCGTTCTATAAGAATGCAAAATTCCCACGCCGTGTTCTATCTCAAACATCCATTATGAGATTATTGGACAGAGTTTGTCCCCAGACTCATATGTAGGAATGCGTTCCCTCTTAATTGAAATGGGTTTTGGCCCTAATGTTTTAGGAATATATAATATCTGATATACAGATCATTAATATGTAGAAATAAATAAATTTGGAGGGCTAAAAACAATAATTTTTTAATCTTTAAAATGGATGGTTTATGGGGGGGGGGCACAAATGTAGGAATGCATCCCCCAATGCGTAATTTTTTTTCCCGTGATTGTAACTATTGCAAATTTGCAATTACTAATGTCTTTGAGTTGTAAAACGAACCAATTTGCATTCACTATTCACACACAACTAGTCGATTTATATGCGTTGGATGTATATATGAAAAGTAACAAAATATTAAATTTTAAAAGAAAATTTCAGATGGAAGCTGGTGTAGTTTACTTGAGGTCCCTGTTTTTAAGTATGGAAAAAGTTTGGTAAAAAGTTTCACTAGAAGAGGTTATTTTGATGCTCAAATATCATCAAATTGATCTTCTCGACATCAAGATGCATGGATATGAGAAAAAAATAGATTTTAAGTTTTGGAAATAGTGTATCTTGTATCGCATTTTTCGACTGTCAATTTTCAAGATTTTCAAGTTTTCATAGATCTGCTCAATCTACACTATTTTTGAAGCTTTAAATTTTATAATTAAAGACAAAGATTTCTAGTATTGAAACCATATTTTACAACATTATTTGAATGTAGGCTTTACTTTGATTGTTTAGAGCCTTGGCTCTATACAAACCGCACCCCTGTAAGTATATAAAGGGAAAATCAAAAGGCATAAATACGAAAATTTGGGATACTCATCATAAACAATTTAAATTTTAGTAATTAAATAAATTTAAACCATGAAAAACTCATGATAAAGTTACTTGGATATTTATATTCAAAATCTCTCTAAAAAATTTCAAAAAGAGTCATGAGTGAAAAAATCATTAAAATTTCAAGAAACCAATTATATAATCTAATATTATAATTAAAAATAAATTCCAAAATACTGGTATGGAAAATAGAATGGACATAATTTTTAGTATAAACTACAAGTTAGTTATAAACCATTTTTAAAGAATAAAACTCATATAAAATCATTAAATTTTCCAGACTTTTAAAAATAAATTATAAAGATGAATTCTCCTCTCTTTGGTCAGGGTAAAAAAATTATTTTCAAGTGCTTGAAAATTGTACTAAAAAATTAAAAATCAATTAGAG
The DNA here is from genome assembly GCF_000471905.2 of Amborella trichopoda. Next base: position 470,760 of record NW_006497421.1, read on the forward strand.
ATTTTTAGGATACCAAGGATAGATATATTTAAAAGTTGTACTTTCTCAATGAAATAAAAAAGTTATGCAATAAACAAATTTAGGAAAGATGAAAGCACAAAAATGATTTTCTTAGATAATTCAGAAATTTTAATTATAAAGAAAAATCCATTAACAATAATTCTTAAAAAGTATGAATTTATTGGATATTGAAGATAATATATTTTATTTTTCCCGATTCTTTCTTTCTTCTTTTTTTTTTGGGGGTATTTCGATGAGGTCTTAGGACCCTAGATTTGATCCTCAAATTCATTTGGCACATTTTTTGAGCTCAAATTATTTTCTTGACTTTTGTTAAAAAAAAACTAATCTTAGAGTTGAATTAACATGATTTGAAAGTCTTTAAGGTCAATCAATTTCCCCTAGCAAGTTGTTTTGGCTGTAGAATGAAAGGTAAGCTTTGGTCTAGCTCCATTAGACCATCAACCATTTTCCTTTAATTGTTTACGGCATGCACATATTGATATTATCAATAGTTGGTTTCAATTGAGTATGGCAATTAATTAATTATTTATAGATATAGAGTTTAAGTTTTAATTAAAAGGAGAAGTGGGTGAACATTTTGAAGGTACTGCTTGAACCAATTTGAGGATCAGGCTATTATATTTCCTCTCTCGAGCTTGGTGGGCCTTTTGCTTTTTGGCAAAGTAGGGGTGGCAACGGGTAGGGTCGGGTTCGGGTCCGTCTGGACCTAGACCCAATCAGATGCAAAGTTATTGGCCCTAAGACCCGGACCAGATAGGACCAACCTAAAAATGAAAAAATATTTATTTCAATATGTTTAAATATTATGTTAAATATATAATGTATTATTTAATATTACAACTTAAAATATATGATTATATTCATTTAAATATTATCTAAATACAATTAAATATTATTTAAATAACGACTGTATTCAAGTTGGGTCTGGGTTCGGGTCCAACCCAAACCTGACCTGCTGGGTCCAATTTTTGGACACATACCTAGACTTGGATCGGGTCCGGGTCCATTGCCACCCCTAGGACAAAGGATGGTTCAGATGCCTATGAGGTGCTCTTATGAAAGCACATTATACACTTCTTCCAAATGCCTAACCTTCAAGAGGTGAAAATGTCCAATGTGATACTAAAAACTTTGATCAAATTATCCATCAAATCTGCCGTAGAGTCAATTTTGTAGTGGGCATTTATTTTGAAAAAATTTTAAGCTCTTTCTTTCAAATGTTAGTCTTTATATATGAATAAAAATGATTTGGGAATTTGGAGGTCAAGTAATTCTCTTAACACGGTGTCTTGCCACTTGAGATTCTTTCATACTCATTCAATTCCAGGGTCTAAAATGAGAACGGATGTCTCTTAGTATGTTAAAGTAAAAATCTATATTTGACGAGCCAAATATCTGCCAAGCACCTAAAAAAAACCCAAAAGCGAATATTCAAACAAATGAAATAACCCCAAAACATAAAAAAGAAAAAAAAAACAAAGAAATATGAATATTTACTTTTGGTTTAAGGAAGTTATAATTATTATCGACCATTACACGCAATTTTAAGTGGTTGGGATTGTCTTATTAACTAGACACAGAATCCAAAATAAAATTTATCAAACTATGAGACATATTTTGTGCTATTGCATTCTTCACCTTCTTATACTAAAATTGAACAGTCTTATAGTATACAATCCCAAACACATATGTGATTATTTTTTGTAATTTTTTATTTTAGAAATTCACATTGGGCTAGGTATTGAAAGAAAAAGAGAACCAAAAAATATGAAAATAAAATAAAGGTATTAAAAATTAAATAAACCAAAAAACAAGATAAAATAGGTCAAAATACGCCTAGAAAATAATAGAAAAATAGATGTACAAAACATGATTTATAGTTGGGGTATTTTAAAAGATCCAAAAGAAGAAATATAAAAATTAGAGATTTTGGAAAAAATCACCACTATTTACAAAAAAATTCAAAATTATGTATAAGAAATTTATAAAACAATCCCTTTTTTTTTTGTTGGGAATTTTTAAAATTCTATGCGCCCTGAGTTATATACAAAATTGAAGAAATTCGGTCCCCCAGTGCGCAAGGGCGAGTAACTTAGCCAAGTCCACAAGTCCATCTCTCGTAACACTGGTAATTTTTATCATTTGAAATATTTTTTCGTATTTTTCTTAGTTGCACCACTAAGAGGGGTACATACCCACAAAATTTGAAGTCAGTTTGATTATTTCAAATACATTAATGTATAAACAATTCGAAAAATAAAAAACTTAAACAAAAAAAATCAACAATATAGTTTTAGCACACTTATACATCCTAGGAAATTAAATTATTGTACTATAATCCAAAAATATTGAAAATGAATGACATGAAATATGATAATATTAAAATTTAGAAAAGTAGAAATAAACTTTTTGAAGTGTAAACCTTTGTAAAAAAGATATCATCATGTATTAAAAATTATCCACCGCATGTTTCTTATTCCTATATTTGTAGAAAAATAAAAATATTTTTTAAGCATGTGTTAATCCATTATGAAAAGGAGTTGGCATTAAACTAATTTTGAGGGATGAAAATTTTATGAAATCATTTTTCAAACATGGTTTAATATTCCTAATTTTGAGGGATGAAAATTTTGTGAAACCTTTTTTTTCATCCCTCAAAATTGAGGCGCACCTTCAAATTTTTATAAAAGATAAGGTGCACTTTCAAATAGTATGTGATGATTTAAAAAATTATTTTCATGATGACTTAAAAATTTATTTTCAAATCTAATTATAATATTTTAAGTTTCGAAAATGGAGTAGATCAAATAGATACATGAACACTTAAAAACTAAAAAAATAAAATTGTTTCATGTGGGCTCGACCGCATTTCTACATATGCGGCCCAGAAAGTGTAAAGCGTCCATATTAAAGAGGGATGCAAGTAGGTATTCCATCTGAAAACAATGGAAACTAACGGTCCAATTGTTTTCTTACTAACCCTTTCTATTTTTCAGTAGGCCTGTACGCTCCAAAAATGACCTCCCCAATTGGGGAACTCATTAGATATTTACCTAAACTGGTGGGTCCTTGAGTAGATCCTACATTAGCCCCAAGGTCTCTAACTAGAAAAGTAAATGCTTGAGCTTAAAAAGCGAACACAAAGGCAAAGCAAAGAGCAGGGACACCAATCAGGAGTTTGAGAAGCTACTCGACTCTTTCATAGAATTCCAACAATTTCTTCGGCTCTTCTAGTCACTTCTTGTATGGGTGGTCGACCCTTATTTCTTTTTCTGTGGGTAATCGGTGAAACATTTGGAAATAATTGAATTGATCGATCCAAATTCTTCCGTCCTGAAATCTGAATATAAATACTATACTAAAACTAAACTATTTTAGGGACCTAGTTTTTATGCGGCCAAGCCCACATATGTAGAAATGTGGGCCTCTTGATAAATCTATTTTTGAGATGGATTTTAAGACTTAATTTTTAAGGACCTGTAAATTTTAAAATGGAGATCATGGATATAAACAAATAAATAAATTTTACAAACTCGAAATAATAATTCCAATAAAAAAATATTTGGTCTGTTTTGGATGATGGAACACCTACTTGCATCCATATTTAAGATAGATGCTTTACACTTTCTGGGCCACATATGTAGAAACGCTGTCCAGCCCACAAGACTTAAAATCCATTTTTCTCGTGTCCGGGTGGTAGGAGTGGATTTTTGAGGTGCACCCCTATATAAACTTTTTCCCAATCTAAATCCTCCACTTTTGAGGAATCAGGTGTGTCGGTATCGGTTTTCGTTGCGCTAGGGTTTTGTCTCTCTATCCTTTTTGTCATGCAAAAACACAAACTCTAACCCTAGAAAACGCTATCCCTTAGAGCCCCAGAAATGGCGGAATCAGACAACACAAGATCTCCTCCAGCTATCGAACAAAACTTGATTGGCCAAAAATCGACAAAAAATGCTATTTTCGATGACGTCAGTGAACATTCCCGGGAAGAAAACCAGGAGGTCTTGCCTGAAACAGTGAGCGATTCATTAGTGAACGATTTGGATCAGTCGAGAAGGTCGATGGAGAGGACTCTCGTGTTTTGTCTGAGGTAGATGAAGAAGAAGCCGTGACTGGTGGTTTGATTGGGGGCAACAAGTGTTTGGATGTTGAATCAAGGAAGGTATGTTTCCCATCAAGCTTGGAGGAGAAAAGATCTGAAGGCCATTCTGATATTAGTTTCATTGTTGGATCAAGGAAGGTATGTTTACATCTACTGTTTTATTCTTATTTTTTGGTAATCATGAACAACGATCAAGAATGATTTACATGTTTTTCAGGTTCTTAAATCTGTAAATCCGTAGTTTATTTTTACATGTGGTATCAAAGCCATGGTTGGCTTATTCATGGATACTAGAAACGATAATAATTCTCTCCAGAAGGCTATGGTTGTTTTGTTCCTTTGTTTCTTTCTCGTTTATTTGTTTATTAGTTTTAAGTCTAATACACCATACTTCAGCATAAGATTTGGTCTTGCTTTCTCTCAAAATTTTGATGCATATGATAGAGGAATTTAGAGTTTCATGAGCTAGATACATGAATAATTTATAAGTCCCACTAAAGCCCTGGCAAACACCGTTATGACAAAGTTAATGACCACGAGGTATGATGATCACAACTCTATTAGGGACCATATTATGCAAATGATTGATATCACAAATCAGTTGAAATCAATTGACATGGAGATCTCATATGGTTTTCTGGTGTTGTTCATTCTCAGTCAGTTGCCTGTACAGTATGATAAGCTCAAGCTTGCTTATAAAACTCATAAGGAAAAGTGAAGTTTGAATGAAATTCAAATTATATGTGTTCAAGAAGAAGAAAAATTAAATCAAAATAAGCTAGAAATTTCTCATTTAGCAGAAACTAGCTCAGACAGAAAAGGAACTTTTAGAGCATCAGAAAATAAAGGTTATGTGACCCATGCAAATTTTCAATTAAATGAGACTACTCAAATTCAAAAACAAAATCACCGGAAGGAAAGAAAGTGCTTTTTTTGCAGGAAGAAGGGACATTTGAAGAGAGATTGCCTCAAATATAATAAATGGTTGGAAAATAAAGGTGCCATCAACAGTCAAAAGACTCAGTAATGGAGAATGTAGGCTTGTGATGATAAATTGAGTTGAAGAAGAAATAAAGACAATAGGAGTAGTTAGGTTAACTATATATGGCAGTTTTGTAGTAGGCCTAAAAGATACTTTTTATGTGCCAAATGTTGGGCATAATCTTATATTAGTATAAAATTTAGATATTTATAGTGTTAATCTAATTTTGGCTATAAAATGTTTTCTTATTTCATAGTACATTTATTGTGGGTTTTGGAATATTATGTGATGGTCTCTATAAATTCAATTTGGATTATGTTTTTTAAATCTCTTTTATCCCTTCATGTGTTAATGTGAAACATGAAATATGAATGATAATATTTTATGTTGTGGCATAGAAGGCCAGGGCACATACCAAGCGAAAGGCTGTAGAGATTAGTCAAGTAAAGAACATAATATGTAACTCAAATTTGCATGTTTCACTATGTCGAGCCTTGAAGTCTATTGTTTATAAACATAATCTTGTTCCAAGTAAAGCTATACCAAAAGACCCTATTTGAAAATATGGGTTGGTAGGAAGCCTAGTTTAAAACATTCGTATCTATGGAGATGCCCTACAAAAGCTGAATTTTATAACTTCTTTGAAAATAAATTAGATTTAAGGTCTATAAGTTGTTACTTTTAAGCAATGGTTTAAAAAACGGATCGGTGACCCGGATCGGGCTTCCAAAAAACCGATTCGGATCGGCGAATCGGCGATCCGGATCG
>NW_006497421.1:477968-494046 GCF_000471905.2 Amborella trichopoda
TTCGATCATGAATTACAAGAAAAAAAACAAACATTTCGATCATGGATTACAAAAAATTCGATCATGGATTACAAAAAATTCTATCATGGGTTGCAAAAAAACAAAAAATTCGATCATGGATTACAAAAAAACAAAAACAATTCGATCATGGATTACAAAAAAATCGATCAAGTATTACAAAAAAATCTATCATGGATTACAAAAAAAAAAAAAAAAATTCCGTACGGGACTCGCCGATTCCGTACAGTGAATCGGCGAGTCACTATACAGAATCGTCCGCTTCTCTCTAGAACCGGACGATTTCCGATTTTTAGCCGATACGATCCACTTTTTGCGATTTCCGAGTCGAACCGGGCGAGTCCGGTTCGACTCGGTGTTTTAAACCGCTTTTAAGTATTATGAGTTTGTAGAGAATCTTGTAGATAAAGGCATTTACCTGAAGTCCAGTGGGAATAGATTCACTATTTTAGTTCTATATGTAGATGACATTCTACTACTAACAGTGACATTTATATGTTGCATGAAATAAATATTTTTATCTTTGATATGAAGCACTTAGGTGTAGCTTCATGTGTGATTAGCATAGAAATTCATCAAGACAGATCTCAAGCGATTATGGGACTATCACAAAATGCATATATTGAGAAAGTGCTCAAAAGTTATAATACGCATAATTGTTTTTCAAGTATAGCACCTATTACTAAGGGTGAAAAAGTCAAAAATTACAATATCACAAAAACAACTTATTAAGGAAATATATTCCTTATGCATGAGTTGTGAGAAATTTAATGTATACTCAGGACTGCACCTGTCCAAATATAGCTTTTGTGATCAGTATATTGGTTAAATATTAGAATAACCAATTGCTAGAACATTGGAAAGCGGCTAAGAAAATAATCACGTGTATGTCGAGGACAAGAACATTATGTTTACATAAAGTAAATATGATCATCTTTATATGATTGGATATTCAGTTACAGATTTTGTTGCTTATCCATATGACAGGAAGTCGACATCAGGTTATATCTTCACGATGGCTGGTGGAGTTGTTCGGACTCGCCGATTCACTGTTCGGACTCGCCGATTCCGTACAGTGAATCGGCGAGTCACTATACAGAATCGCCCGGTTCTCTCTAGAACCGGACGATTTCCGATTTTTAGCCGATACGATCCACTTTTTGCGATTTCCTAGTCGAATCGGGCGAGTCCGATTCGACTCGGTGTTTTTTAAAACACCCCTTTTAAGTATTATGAGTTTGTAGAGAATCTTGTAGATAAAGGCATTTACCTGAAGTCCAGTGGGAATAGATTCACTATTTTAGTTCTATATGTAGATGACATTCTACTACTAACAGTGACATTTATATGTTGCATGAAATAAATATTTTTATCTTTGATATGAAGGACTTAGGTGTAGCTTCATGTGTGATTAGCATAGAAATTCATCAAGACAGATCTCAAGCGATTATGGGACTATCACAAAATGCATATATTGAGAAAGTGCTCAAAAGTTATAATACGCATAATTGTTTTTCAAGTATAGCACCTATTACTAAGGGCGATAAAGTCAAAAATTACAATATCACAAAAACAACTTATTAAGGAAATATATTCCTTATGCATGAGTTGTGAGAAATTTAATGTATACTCAGGACTGCACCTGTCCAAATATAGCTTTTGTGATCAGTATATTGGTTAAATATTAAAATAACCAATTGCTAGAACATTGGAAAGCGGCTAAGAAAATAATCACGTGTATGTCGAGGACAAGAACATTATGTTCACATAAAGTAAATATGATCATCTTTATATGATTGGATATTCAGTTACAGATTTTGTTGCTTATCCATATGACAGGAAGTCGACATCAGGTTATATCTTCACGATAGCTGGTGGAGTTGTTCCATGGTAGACTCGTTGATTGCGGTAGCAAAATTTGCAGCTTGCTATAAGTCTACCAAGCAAGCTTTGTAGTTGCAGAATTTCATCTCGGGGCTTCGGGTTATAGATTTTATTTCCAAGCCACTGTGATTTTTCTGTGATGATTCCGTTGCAGTTTTCTTCGCGTAAAACAACAAGAGCTTGGACTTATCCAAGCATATAGAAATTAAATATCTTGTTGTAAGGGAGAAGCTAAGAGCACTTGTAGTATCCATTGAGCACATCAGTAGAAAATTGATGATCGTTGTTACCTTGACCAAGTGTTTGAGTCTCAAATGGTTTGTAGAGCATGTTGCTCATATGAATTTAATTAACATGTAGGATGCACTTGATCAGTGGGAGATATATTACTAGCATACAATATGTAACACTCATTCAGATGCACTTGATCAGTGGGAGATATATTACTAGCATACAATATGTACCACTCATTCAGTTTGACTTATGCATATTGGATGTGCATCAAAGTTCCTATTTTATGTAACAGGATATAAAGTTTGTGAACTTTTTTTAGGTGGGATGTGGATTTTACTATATCATAAAGTTTTTATCCACTAAAGGTTAAATGTTAGACTATAGAGAGTGTTGGCACCAATACTATAACCATGGAACGACAATGTGTTATTTATAAAATACATTTAGCCTTCATGATTTGGTATTAGTAGTTTCACTTATCAAAGTCTTGATTTAGAGAGAGTATTTTGCATTTGCTTAAATTGAGGATTTTGTTAATTATAATTATTGTTAGCCCACTTGGGAGAATGTTAGAAAATATCTCAAATTTATAGTCTAACAATAATTATATAAGGGTAATATTATTCACAATTTAAGTGAGTCGATTATCCTATCTCCCCCACTCTTTCTTACAGATAACTATTTGTCATGGGTTAGGATAAAGGAAAGAATAATGAGGAAAGGATATAAGGTGACGGTTCCAACTCTTATTCACTCTCCATTATGAAGTTTCCCATCAAACTTGGAAGAGAAAAGAGGTGAAGGTCGATTTCTCATTCAGATATAAGAACCACAAGCTCTTTTATCTCATTATTGGATCATGGAAGGTATGTTTACATTTACTGTTTTATTCTTGTTTTTCGGCAATCATGAGCAACGATCCAAGAAAGATTTACATGTTTTTCAGGTTCTTAAATCTGTAAATCTGTAGTTTATATTTACAAGATGCAGTTATAGTATCAGAAACTCCTATAATGATCTAAAAATCCCTTCACAACTCTCACTATGACATTTAAAGCTTCAAAAACAATGCAGATCCAACAAATCTTTAAACACGTTAAAATATTAAATATGTACAGTCCAGATCATATGCTACAAAATTTTAGCATCTATTTTTTTTTTTTTCATTTCTATTTATCTCAAGGTCAAGATAATCAATTGGAGGGTCAAAACAAAATTTTCACAAATGCCCAACTCATGACTCATCCGAGTCAAGTGTGATAGGGAGTCTTGGTAATTCCAACCATATTTCATCCTTTCATTAGAAACTTATTTTCCTAGTCTACGATCAAAATCAATACTCGCCCAAGTTGAACGAGGACTCCAATACCCCCAACTAGGAGGACATCATTTCTATTTTTCTTAACACTAGTTCAACTCCAATGCTTTCAAACTTGTCTTTGGCCTCAGACTCGGCCCTAGTTCGAGCCAACTAACTTGGCCGGTACTCCCTCATATATATTTCTTATGAGAAATTTCATACAGACCTTTAATTCTCCATTTTATTTCACTGTAGACCCTCATTCTCTTTTTTTTTTCAAGCCGCATAAAAAAACCCTCAAGTATTTCACCGTTGCCCCTCATCTCTTCTCTCTCGCGTTTATTCACTTTTGGTCATAAAAACTAGCCCCAACAAATTGTTTTATTTCATCTCATTTATTCCCAACATTTTTATTTCTAATAGGGTTAAAAGAGCTTTTGGATTGAGATGGAATAAACAATTTGTTGGGGCTAGTTCCTGTGGCCAAAAGTGAATTAACGTGGGAGAGAAGAGATGAGGGGGTACGATGAATTACTTGAGGGTTTTTATGCCGCTTGAAAGAAAAATAGAAGGAAGGTATACCGTGAAATAAGATGAGAAATTAGGGGTTTGTACGATATTTTCCCATTTATTATCAAGTCGATGTAGCATTTGGATACTCCTTTCTTTTTCAATACCTACCAAATTAAATCTTTGGAAACTTTATTATAAGCTTTCTCCAGATCAATAAAGACCATGTAGAATTATGGGCTCAATCTCAAGACCGTAAGGGAAAAAGCGTTGCGCTCGACTGACCAAGCGATTGTTTTAGTTGAAACGGCAATCACTAAAGCAAATTAATAGCATGGCATTAATAGCCTAACCGGCCAGCTAACCGGCTAGTTTGCGATCACCAGTTTGGTTTGATGAATATCCAACTAATTCGCAATAAAAAAAGACCGGTTCTAGGCATGTCACATAGGGGGGGTCCAACCCCTAGCAATTGGATCCCTTGAATCGGTGAGAACTGGGCTCGCCCAATCGGGGTGTTTGGGTAACTTGGCTCGCCCAATCGGGGAGTTTGGGTAACTCGGCTGGGTCTCATTCGTCCTAGCCAACTTTTCAAAAATGCAAACAAAAACAAGCAGAAATTCACTCAGAAATTCACGCAGAAAACAAGCACTCATGCACTCTCAGAGCCACAAATGCAATTACGCATGCACTAGAAAAAACGCACACACCGAGTCGAGTCGAGAAAGAAAATTCAATGAATTATAAAAATACCAAAGTACGAACTGACTCTTTAGATGATATATTATTCCTTGGCAATTAAATATGGAAAAAGTTTATATAAGGTTGCAACTTTAAAATGTAGAACTACGAATGCACCTCAAAAATCCATTGGAATAGGTTGTTTTAATGTTGAAAAACCACCTAATTGAGCATCTTGACATTGAGATGCATGATTATGAAATAAAAAAAGATTTTGAGTCTTAGAAATAGTGCATCTTACAACATATTATCTAGACTGTCCATTTTCAAAATTTTCATATATTTATAGATCTACTTGATTTTAACCATTTTTGGAGTTTAAAATTTTTATAATTAAACACGAAAATAGATTTTGAGATAATCTTAAGAATATTTTACGTCAAAATTATATGCTATGATCAAATTTAAAGGTACGCCTTAATTTGATTGTTGAAGGTTGCAACCTTATGGAAACCACACCCATTAAATATTGTGTTTGAGTATTTTATTGATTCATCTTTAATTTTATCTGTAGGACCAGTTTGGATTTCAAATAAAAAGGAATTGTTATCCAATAAAATTACAGTTTTTCAAATACCAGTTGCAAAAAATACCAAGCCCTTTTTTCTTTTCTTATAAAATCGTTTGGGTGTTAAAGTCCATTTTCTCTCTACGATTTTTTCCCTTGACAAGAAAGGGATTTACAAGTAGAGGAGGCGCAAGCTCAATGAAAACTCCGCGAATATCTCCCTCAACAAGAAGGGGATTTATAAGTAGAAGCCATGTGTTTAACTCTGAAAGTTGCATGGAGAGAAAAGGCAGACATAGAAGAAAATGGTGAACAAAATTAGGTTTTATGGAGAGAAATTGGTTTTATTGGGGTTTCCATATATGGAAGAGTTAGTATTTTAGCTACTCAATGTTCAAGCCACAATGCTCACTACAACTATAAAAATGGAAGCTTTACCCCCAGAAACTCTTCTAACTATGGTCCATTGGAGTTGTAGAGAGCTCTGAAATCCTAGAAAACTAAAAACCTATAAATTCACCCAATGAGGTATGTCATTAGAGCTTTAATAAGAGATTTGAAACCCTAAAATTATTTTTTAACCTAGGTATAATTTGGATTTTTATCAATAAATATAAAATTTAAATATATCTCGTGTTTTGAGTAAAATCTTGATTTCCAAATATATAGTAAAAATAAATATGTAAAAATAATAATTTCAACTAATTATGACTATTTTTAATTACAATTATAATTTTAAATTTATTGTTAATCTCTTCTCACTAGTTCTTATGAATGTTTTTCCTGATAATAAAACAATAGAACTTTCTAGAGTGGACATCCATTTTATGCATGAAAACGTAAGAAAGTACTCCTAGGGCCTGTTTGATAATTGGAAGCAAGTTCATGAGGTATGTTTGATAACAGGAAGTGTCTTTCTGGAAGTTTAGAACTTTTTAATATTATTCAAGTTTCGTGTTTTCGTGTTTGATAAAACCAATTGAACTTCAAACAAAACATCTTGGAACTTTTTTTTTTATGACCTCCCCCCCCCCCCTCATCCCATATATAAAATGTATATATTTTATCGCATAATGTACAATATAATTTATTGTATAATATATAATATATTTTATTATATAATATATTTTTTTATATAATAGATATTTATGTTATTATATAATAAAAATATATACAATGTATAATATATTATATTATTATATATATATATAATAATATAATTATATAATAAAATAAATAAAAAATACATTATTATGTTATATATATTATACATTTATGTAATACAATATATTTAATTATATAATAAAATAAATATAAAATACACTATATTATATATTATACTATCTTATAATTTATAAGATAGGGTAGGGTAGGGTCCACGTTGTTGACAATCATACGTTGTTGGTTGGGCAGGAGGGGGCGGGCGTGCCTGCCATTGAGGTGGTCCAGGGGGTCCACAAGGGCGGTAGGTTTGTTGGGGGTAGCCAGTGGAGAGAGATGGAGGCCTTGTAGGAGCCTATAGCAATAAGGAGATAAGAAAGAAATGAGTGAGATACAAAGACATAAAATAATATGAGAGGACAGATTCCCTGAATGCTACAGGTTTTAAATATCAATATTAACTTCATTATAATTAACTTGATTATCATACATTCGCAAATATTTATATAGTCCTTTAGTAAACATTCTCAAATATTTATGTGGTCCTTTCATATGCTAATGGAAGTGGCACCAAGGACCATATATGCTTCAAAATAAAACAAAAATTTATTGCTCGATTCATATCTAAGTAGATATTGATCAGATAATGACACAGGAAGCTCCCACACATCACGATGAAGATTGAATAGTGGCTAAAAGAAATGCATTTAATTTCATGCAGCATTCCTTCCTCAATAATAACCAAGAGCTTTCGACAGCTTACATCTCTCAGATTCAAGGGGAAAACATCATTAACTTCATCTATATGCAACAATATGACAAAAGTCTTCAAATATTTACAGGATATATCAAACTAGGCCAAAGAATGATATGCTTCTCATGTTTGATCCCAGTTTCTCCCAAAGGTGCCTAAAAAAGCATCCAATGCAAAGTCTTTTCACAGTAACCCTCATGCACACGAAAAGTTTTTACTTTGCATTTGTGGATTTACTCTTCTTTTACAGGTAGCTAGTATATTGCATACATTATTGGCAAATATTAACAAGTTTCATACTGCACGACAAACTAGAAGAAAAACAGAGCAAAAACAAATGCGAGAAAAAAGTACACAAAAACTAGGATATTTTCACTTTTTTTTCGTAACAGGTATACCCTCCTCCACCTTTTATTTATTTAGAAAACATTGTGGTTTTCTTTTAGGTATTTAGATACATGGTTATTTATCACTATTAAGAAGGTAATTGTCCACCTTTAGTATTTAGAAAACATTGTTATTCATCAAACCATAGCTATGAAAACTAATATCATCAATGCTTCAACAAAAACATTAGTATTCATTAAACAAGAGCGCCGCTACTCAAATCAGCGGTTTTTGGAGTTCTCAAGATAATTCTCACTAATACATAACATTGGCAAACAAGTAAAAAACTAGCCCATAGTTATCAGACAGTCCAAATTAACCTTGAATATGGGACCAAGAGAGTCTGAATGATGACTACATCAGACAAAAGATAAATAGGCCATGCTCCTTCACAAACCTGATTCATTACTTCCTTGATCATTTCTTGTGCAGTCTCAATCTGTTTCTTATTTCCTGTCACGTGTACAGTTCTTTCTTTGGATACATCACCCTCTGGAAGATGCTGTGGGATCAACTACAGAAAAGGAATAAATATGGAAAAGTTAGATTTAGTTATAGCAAAATCAGTGGTTGAAAAGAATAGCATTTTTCTGTGTAGCTTTTAGGCATGACACGAAGTCATCTCATGGTGCACAACTGCATAGGCAACCCCTTTTTCAAAAAAATTTAAAATTTAAAATAAAAAATAAAAATAAATCATACTAAACCCCCCAGTGAATCATTTTGAAAAATCTAAAGTATGCCTACCTTTCGCCAATTGAAAAAAGAAGGAAGAAAACTTAGTTACCCAATGATTGAAGAAACAACTCCCTATTAACAAAAACAAAAGAAGTACACTTACCTGTATGCGAGCTCCAGATCTCGTTTGCGGATTCTTAATGGTTTCACCTCCTTTACCAATGATCAATCCTACCTGCAAAATGTATACATCAGAATTTTATGATGAAAGTTTAGCTGGTTCTAATATTTTGCCCCTAAACCATAGTCAAAATGGGTAGGCCTTGTCAGGAGAATTACTATAATGGTCGGAAATAGAATTCTCCTTGTCATTTGGAACCTGTATCCGAACTTGCTCTCCACCAGATTGTGCGGTACCGAAACCCCCAGCAACAAGAGCTGGGGAACCCCCAGCATCAGCCTGTTGAATGGAGAAAAAAGACACATAGTTCAGGAAACAAAGCACCCCATATATATATAAACGCTCATATATGCATACGTACACATATGACAATATGATATAAATTGAAAAAATATTTCAAATGGAAAATACACCACCCACTCTCCATCACCTTCCATCATTCATCAGATGGTGATGAAACCAATGGACTATGAGAATACTATAGTCCATTGGACTAAAGTATATTTTCCTAAACTTAGGACAGAAATAATCAGAGAACCTCCGCAATGACATCCTTTATCAGCTGCTCGGCCTTATTAATATTCTCTAGAGTCCCTATCAGTTCCACTGGCCTAGTTGAAGCATGCGGATCAGCATCAGCATCTCTTGCGATTTGAATTTTCGCCCCAGAATTATATTGGAGATATCTGATAGTATCCCCAGCCTTTCCAATGAGAACTCCAACCTGGAAGGTAGATAAATAGTTCCAACTAAGTGAAGCGTTAACAGAGTTCAGGCAAAATGCTAGTTGATATGAAAGACTGACATTGAAAGATATACCCATTATTGGTAGCTTTTCCAAATTTCTGAATTTATAACATTTCCAAGTACATTACTGCCTCTCTTTTCCAGTTCTAAGTATTCTCAGTCACATTTCCATGGAAAAATGTAGCCTTTATAGCTATAGTTATTGCAAGATTTATATATCTCTCTCCTATTTTCTAGATATAATTGGGCCACACACTCCCTTCACGAATCAAAAGAACAATAACAAAGATAAAACATTTCTTTCCAAGAGTTATATTGACTAAAATTCAGCCATTTTGCTTCTCCTTCCCATTTTTCTCTGAAATAATGACAGTGACCAAGTCATTTTAATGGCATCTTCCATTTTTCTCTGAAATGTAATCTCCCATGTACTTCACCAGCATCCTATCCGCCTAAATCTTTTTATAGGCTTCCTGTGAAAATAATTATAAATTGCTCAATCCTAGAAATAGCAAGAAACTCCTCAATAACTTTCATAAATGATGTGAAGGTCTGACAACTTCGTTTTTTTAACAAAAGGTATAGCAATTGCTTTTGAGCAATCATTGTAAAGTTAAAGCTTTTGAGAGTTTTTTTTTTAGTTAGTAATTTTAGACTCTAGTTTCTCCTGAAGTATGAAATTTATTTTTATAGTAAGATCTCTTCTTTTTGTCTTCATGCAGGTATACCTCTAACATGCCTTCAATTTATGTCTTTCCCCATTACGTTTTACAACAGTTTCAAACTTTTTTCATTGATTAACCCTCACAAAATAGAACTTATCAAAGTAAGACAAAAATTAAATATAAAATTTAACCATTTAAAAAAATAAAAAAAAAGGAAAATTACCACCCACCATCTGTTACTGATTACATATGATGGTGAAAAGCTGTACAATGGTAACTGTGTAACTAGGAGCCACAGTTAATTAATCTCCACCATCCGTTTTTAGGAGTAAAGTAATATATGGCAGTGGTACATTGCATACTTTCTTGATACTCATCAGAAAAAATGGTATACTTTCCATTAGGAACTTCAACTTTAGAGTGGGTGGTTGTGCATTGATCACTACCTTGCCATTAGGAACTTCAACTTTACGAGAAATAGGCTGAAGATCCAGTTTAGGTTGCTCTTGAACAGGAGGGATATCAGCTTGTGGAGGAATACCAGTGGACAGCTGTTGGGGAGTCTCCACAGGAGCAGGTTCAGAATTCTCTGAAGGAAGCTCCTCAGACTTATGCACCTCTGAGCCATGTTCTGCAAATGAAGCACAAGATTGTCAACCGTATAGAAAATCAACAACTTCTACAAGGAAAGTAAGGCTCATTTTCGATGAGCTCCTAATTTGGTATCAGAGCATGTCAAAAGAAATCTTTATAAGACAAACATATAAATCTGTAAAAAAATTGAAGTAGAAAAACAGGCTATATAACACAATTACAAACTGCATATGTACACAAACATATAAATGCGCATATGGATGTGCATATATACGTAAGCATGTTTGTGTATCATGATTTGAAGACAGAGGAAAACACCTGAGTGAACTCGACACAGGCTGGTCCTATATAAACTGTAGGACATGTATGTTTGTACATACAGAAAAATCTCCAGGATACTTTAGCAGACCCACAAGGACTTGTAAGCCTCACAAGTCTATACAATTTTTTCTAGGGTTTTCTTTTTCTTTTTTTATGAATAACAGTAATTAAGAGAGTGATAATTGACCCACAATTTTATTCTGGGCAAAAGAATATTCCAAAATTCGTTGTTATGATCTATGACCACCAGAGATGATTTCTGGGTACTATCTTTCACCAAAAGATTCAGTAACAGCATTGCTTTTCTCTCAATGAATGATGGAAAGAAACCATAAGTTCATGATGCTGAAATAATCTTCAAAACAAAAGTTGTGTGCTGCCATGGGTGCTCTGTGCTCTGCTCTTTTCCTTTCCCATGTAATTTTGTTGGCTGAGTCTCCTTCAATTTGGATCTCCATCCAGTTTGGAGGCACCCATGACACATGTCAACCTTGTAGGTTAGACTCACACCACCGGCTCATTGAAGACATGTACTCCTATAGGCCCCAAGCAAGACTCGATGATTCTAAGAAAATCTCAATACACACCACCCACTCCAGCTGCGAGAGATGACCCTTTGTGCACCCACGGGAATCACGTTCACTAGCTCCTTCTGGATGAATCCATCTTGAAAATCGTGAATCCCTCTTGAGCTAAATCTTTGAGATATCATTCCAATTTTGATATAACTCTGTACATGAATATCCTCAGAACTCCTTTCCAACAAAAGCCTTAGATATGAGTGTGGCTTTACACGATCTTTCAGCATGATGCTTATCTTTGAAGAAGATTCTGTTCTGTTTAAACCATATTTTCCCCAGCATGGCTAGAATACACAAGTTCCATGGGATCAATCCTAGCTTCAGCAAAAGAGGATTAAACCACTCTTTAATCAATAGCTCAATTGAATCTGGTATGACCATCCTGTGTCAAACAAGTGCAGCATCCAGGACCAAATAGTTTAAGAACAGATGTTATACAAATTCTGCATCTGCTATGCACATAGTGCATCTGTTTGGATTTGTAGTCCTCTATGCATAAGATGGCCTACTGTTAAAAACCTTATCTAGAGTGACCAGCCAGCCAAAGCCTGAGTTTTTGATGGTGCCAGAATCCCCCAAACCATGCTACATACTGCACTGCATTTCTTAGAAGCAAAACATACTGCACTGCATTTCCTAGAAGCAAAACATATTGCACTGCATTTCCTAGAAGCAACCAGGCGAGAACTGTTGTAAAACGATTTGACCAAGAAATCACTTCTGCTATCTGGTCACTGTAGCATTTTATCTTCTTTCCTTGGCATAAACAAGAAGTCCTATAACATTCTGAGACTGATGAGCTCTTCACTTCTTCATCTAGGGGTCTTCTAAACTATTGCATCTTGATTGCAGCTAATGGTGAAAAGCCCTGGATATCAGGCTTTGAGTGCTGTTTGTTTGATCCAGAAATCCCTCTAAAATATCATCATCGCACGAAACCGAACTTGCATTCGCATTCTTGATTTTGTGATAAATATCACCCTAAGCAAATTTACTCCTCTCCAAATCCCATATACTTGTGCACCCCTTCTCAAGGGCTTCACCAAGCAACCTAGACTTTTCCTCAGCTCAAATAGAAAAAAAAAAACGAAAATACTTCTCTATTCCAGTTTTTGTTCACTCTTGACGTCCCTTTTGTGTGTGTGGGGAATGATCGGCAAGAGGTTCCTTCTCTGTTTAGTGGGAGTTCCCACTTTTAATACTCGAGCTACCTTGCCCCATACAACAGAGTGGGTTTTCCACTTTTCCTTTTCCCTTCATCAAGACAGGCTGAAATTCCAGGAATACAATTGGGAAATCAGAACTTATCCTTTCTAGCTTGAATTCCTAAATCCTTTCCTCAGCTTCTTTAGCTTGTTTGGAGGCTAGTATTTGAGAGGGCTAAATTCTTATGAGCAGAGTAGAGAGTATGAGCAGTTTCTTGTGTTTGCTTTTATTGTTCCCTTAACAAATGTGCAAAAAATTACAGCAAAATAAAATGAATTACAATGGAGGAATGAATGCTTTAGTGCATTGTGAAATCATGTCATGTATTAGCTTTCTTATTTTTCTTTCCAATTTTCTGTTTAGATCACTATTGAAATCCTAGTTGCATGGTGACTGGGCATGCAGAGGTGCTTCTTTCTTCCCTTTTTTTTCCACTACGTAATCAGTTGGGTAGCCCACAAGATTATCAAAATTGAGAAGCCATCAAATACAATCTACATTTCCTGGAATTTGAAATTTGGTTATGAAGATCCAGGTTTCATGAACCTATTGATGGCTTATCACAGCTATAATTGCTTCTTTCGGTTTGAAGTTTCCTTTTTTTCACTTCTTTTTGTGGTTTGATTTATTTTTGCTAAGGGGTATGTGAATGGCTGCTGGTTTATTAGTTCATTGCTTTTCAAATCTGTGGTTGGTATTGTATGGTTGGCTCTAAAGAGGAGGTTAGTTTTAACTTTTAAGCAGATCGTTAATATCTCAATTTCTAGTACAATAAATTGTTGATGCACACTCACACAGTACAGTAATCAAACAACAGACATAACAAGCTTCAATAAAAGATACAAGAACTACCCAATCATGCTTCTGACTGGGAGGAATTAAAATCAATCTACAAAGACAGCAATATTGTACCTTTTGATCTAACTACAGAGGACATCTTCTGGCTTTAAACGAGGAAAATATAAACACTTGCGTGTGTGTCTTGTAAGGAAATCAAATTCATGCACGAAGTGAGACCAGCTTGAGATGGTAATGAATTGTTCTCAACGATCTTGGAAATGAATCTACCCAAAAAAAACAATCTTCGAAAATAATCAAACTCAACCTTATGTCACCATTGAGAATTTCCAAAGCAACACAAGTATGGCATTATAGTTAACGCCACATTTATTACCATTGTCCCAAAGGTGAGAGATGTGGAGTTCAGATTTTTAAATGAATAGTCCAGTTGTGAAATATATAACATCAACAATTTAGTGACCTAGAGACAGAGAATATCATCTTCTTAAAACTAACCTCCTCCACAGAACTAAGCCCAAAAAACCAATCACAGATCCATTGAAAAGCAACGAGCTAACAAACCATCAGAGGTTCAGAAAGCCTTTAGCAAAATAAATGGAACCAGAAAATGAAATGAGAAAAAAAAATCGCATGGAAAGAAGCAATAATATCCGTGATATGCCATCAAAATATTCATGAAAATGAAACCAGGGTCTTCATAACCTATGTCAAAATTCTTGATTATTTCCCCTTTTACCATTTAGAAGAACCTCTAGAGTTGTAAGACTTACAGGGTATAAGTTTCAAACAGAGGCACCTGACCCAACTCCCATGAGGCACAGACGAGGAACTTTAGGCTGCCTGTCCATGATTAGACATAGACACACTGACACACACATAGAAAGTGGAGCGAGATTTCTAATGTTTTCAACTATGCATTTCGTGGTACGGAAAATAGGTATCCCAGTTATGAGTTAACAAAATATTCTAATAAACTTTATGAAAAGGGATTTTGTGGTATAAACACTTTAAATCTCCACATAATGAAAGGCTTAGAAGCTCCAAAGCCATATAGTGGAAAGAAAAAACAGAAGAAATCAAGAAAAAATGAAGAGTGATTTTCTTTTTGAAGAACAAGAAAACAGAATAATGATGATAAACTGAAATTATTTTACCATAAATTAATAAAACAACATATTTTCCAAAAATAAAAATGCTATGAATGGCTCCACTTCCAAATTCTTGTCTCCTCTGTCAGTAATGAGCCTATAATCTACCAAAACCAGTAAAAGAAATAAATAAAATGTTTAGTAAATTATAAACATTAAAACCAAAAGATTTTTTTTTTTTAGAGGGAAGGTTAACTACCAAAAGATTAATCTTTGATTGGGAAAAACAGGCAATAAGAGCATCCAAAAATTATTTACCCACCATAGCCAAGAATTGGACAAACATGTTTTGGCACAACAAAATCATCTCATGCTAAAAGAACTGCCACAGTCAGAATACATGTTCGAGAGAGTAAGAAATTCAAGCAAGCATCATTGTTCCCTAGAGAACTAGTAAGAAAATTCCAAAGAAATATCCATAAATAGGTTAATAACTATAATCTAACACAAACAAGCATATCAGATCATTCTAGAGAGGAGATTACAGGTAGATGATAAAGGCAAAGAATATGATCTATCTAGGCATATGCTTAAGTGTCTCCTCAACTACAGTATAAAATTTGCAACAAGAAGTAAAGGCTAATGTTATTTGAGCTGGTTCATTGCTCAGCTCACAAAATCAAAAATCAAATACATGCTTGAATCATGGGAAAATAAAAAATAGAATGCATGCATGAACCATGGGAAATATTTTTGGTGCGGTTCTTTAAATGAATATTTAATGTATACCTATGTTGATGATGAAAATATTTGCAGCTATCGCCGGAGCATACTGTCCGTTTGCTTCCTCAGGTGAAACTCATGCTTAAAATCTTCCTTGGATAATAAATTTTAGGGATATAACATCTAGACCGTACATACCGACCTCGCATAAAAAAAAATTCATTCCCATTCTCTGTGCATTAGAAAAAGTGATGTATGAGACTGTACAAGAATCGGCCAATTTTTGGAGGGCAAAATCCAGTAATTCAAGAACTCAAAGACTTTTTGGATGAAAAGAAATTCAAGTAGCTCGTTTGCTTGAAAGAGTTGTTGTACATTATGCTCCCATGGGAGAATGCCAGACGTGCTCCTTGATAATTATTTCAATGTGTTTGAGAGTCTTTTGATATCATTATCTTTGAGATAAAAGCTTTTCGTTCAAAAGGTAAAGTTTTTTATTCTACTTTTTTTATATATTTGTAAGAAAATTAATGCTCAAAATTAATTAAAATTTTATAAAAAGAAGTGCTGAGTTCTTAATTTATCAAAGAAATATAGCTTTTTTAAATACAGGGCAATCGTAAACTAAAAGAAAAGCAACTATTTTTCATTATATTATCATTTGTTTTATTTATCAAGGAGATTGTTGGAGAAGAACGCCAGAACAAGAAACTTTACAACGTATAAAAATACAACTTTAAAAGAATGGGGTCCAGTAGTCGTCACTATAATGTGACATCTTAAATTTCATTCTTACTACGAGTAGGGAACACTTTTCCTGTTGAACTACCTAAAAAAATATTTATTTAATTTTAGAGGTTACAAGTTGTGGGGTAACTTGGTAAATTTAAAGGGCGAGTATGTATCAAGAGCAATGGTTTAAAAACCGGATCGGTGACTCGGATCGGGCTTTTCAAAAATCGATCCGGATCGGCGAATCGGCGATCCGGATCGGCG
>NW_006497421.1:516833-538315 GCF_000471905.2 Amborella trichopoda
ATATATATATATATAAAGCACGGCTTGGGATGCGCTCTACATTGCGGAGCAAGTTTGGCAAGAGGTTTGGGTATGCAAACGAACATCATGCTTCCTAGTTCGTACAAAGAAGCTTTAGAGAGCCAAACCCGTTTTCTAAAGCTACAAGCTAGCCTGGCTGCCGGACTGTATTTTTTGCTATTTATTTTTTATTTGGCATATTTCTTGTCGGATTATAGAAAAAATAGTAAAAAAAACAGTCTGGCACATAAGTGTGTTGGACCGGTAGTGAGGCACATTTAAAGACAGAGAGATAGGATTGAAAGGGTAGTTTAGTTATTAATTTATTAACTCTTTAAACAATAAATTAGGTTATAGAGGTGATATGAAAAGAATTGGGAGTTGAATGTATATAAAATAGATTTATGGAGGTATCTATAATTTTCCCTAAAAATTAATATATTAATTGGTAGTTGGCCCTTTCCTAGGAGAGCTTTTCTAATAGATCCATATACCCAAAAAAATTTTTTCCCTCCACTCGAACTCGAGATATCGTACGTACCATATATTGGAAATGTTTAAAGAATCGAAATTTTTAGAAGGAAAAAGTTTATAAAAGGATACAACCTTATAATGTAGAACTACGGATGTACTTCAAAAATCCATCCGAAAAGGTAGTTTTAATATTGAAAAAACCGTTTGATTGATCATCTCGACAACGAGATGTATGACCATGAAAAATAAAAAGATTTTAAGTCTTAGAAATAGTACATTTTACAACATATTATCTACACCGTCCATTTTCAAGATTTTCATATGTTTATAGATCTACTTGATTTTAATCATTTTTTAAATTTAAAATTTTATAATTAGATATAAAATAGATTTTGAGATAATCCTAAGAACATTTTACACCAAAATTATATACCATGATAAAATTTGAAGCTGCACCTTACCTCTACAGTTACGGATTTATCTGTATGCCAACTGCACCATTTTTAGAAAGAGATAAGAAACTCGTTTTGAAACTTCTACACAACAATCTTGCAATGAAATGCTCTAAAATCTAAATGTTTTAAAATTAGTAGGACTAAGATAGAGTACATGGAATGCAAATTTAATAATAATATGAGTAAAGATGAAGAAGTAATTAACATTGGTCACCAAGAAAGGTTAAAAAGAGTGTACTTTCGATATTTTGAGTCAATAATCAAGAAAATAAAGAGATTGATAAATACCTGTTAGGAGGTGCGAGTTACTTCAAGTGGAAAGCTAAAAATGGTATGGGTAGGCCCAAAAGGATATGGTTGAAAAAATTGAGGGTACCTGAAAATCTATTACATTGACAATAGATTAGAAGGAAATATGATATTTCCATGTTTGGATTCAAATGGGAATATATTACGCAAAAATCCTGAAACACATTACCCGTGGTGAGAGGTGAAAAATTTGTTACTCGCCTTGACAGGTAATGTTTGAAAAATCTTGCGCCATTCTCCTTTTGTCTGTGCACATCCATTTCTACATCCGTCTATCCCGGGTTATAGCCCTCATCTGAAGCGATCACCTCTCATATAAAACACAAAAATAATAAAAATAATAATTGATACTAAAGTCGTCACCTCTCATATAAAAACAATTAGTAATTAACGAGAAATTACACAACACAAACATAAAAAAAAAATTCATGTAAAATCTCAATTGAAATAAAATACATCTTTAGTCTCCTCCAATACCTCAAAATTTTATAGTGTAATTACCAAACCTTCTAGTTACTAATCAAACTTCTTCCCATTTTTTAACTTATACCATAAAGGTTTTTAATTGGTATCATAAATTTATTGCTTAGTTGAAATTATATAGATAGACATTTGAAAGACTTCTATAATAAATAAATAAAAATAATGTTTATCACAATAAAAAAATGTTATTTCAGTCATATTATTCCAATGACTTATTATGTTGAAACCAAAGTCTAATCATGTTAAAATGCATGTGATTGCATGTTAGTGCCAAATGCATGAAAAATAAGTAGGAAATTGTGTGATGACTTTAGAATGGTACAAGTTATTATTAAAAAATCTTTTTAGAATGGTGATGATGTTATTATTAGAAAATCTTTTTGGAATGATGTGATAATTATTTTAATTCCTCATTTAAGTGAAAAATTGTGACAATAAATGATAGTTTATAGGCGTTGGTAAAAAATTGGTAATGTATTTCCCATATTTCTTTCGGACATAGCCAAACAGTAGCCATGTATTTCCCAGGTTGCATCTAAATACTACTCAAATAGTAACAATCAATTTGCAAGTAATGTATTACGCCAATAATATATTTCACAGACAATATATTTTCAGGTATCCAAACGGCCCCTAAAGGTATGACCCTTAATAGAACAGAATGACGGATCAGGATTCATGTAGCTGGTTCTAATTAATTGGAAAACAGTTCTGATGATGATGGCACACAACAAACCTTACAATATAATATTAACCTATTAATTGTGGTAGATGTACGGGCTCTCTTTGTAAACATCGTTTATTCAATATATTTGAAAAGAAAAAAACAACATTTATTTAATAAATATCACATGATTTTTTATTTTTTTTAAATGAATAATTTAAAATATTTAGTATATTAAAATAAGATGCTTAACTTTATTTAACTAGTTGAACCAAATCAAACTCAATTGGTTAGATCAACCAAAAACATTAATGATTTTGATTGGAAACCTACTTTTTAAGTTAGACTAGACCGATCTATCAACTAATGGTCCAAAACATTTGGATCATGAGACTCACCTAGATGGCCATGAAAGAGACAATTGATCACAATGAACATTATTATTCTTTTATAAATATTTGTTTCTCTCTCTTTTTTATCTTATGAACAATTATTACATGCAGGCTGGACCGCATTTGTACAATATGTGATTCAAAGGTATAAAGCACCCATTTTAAAGTTGGATGCAAATAAGTAGTCTATCTAAAATCAATTGAAACTAACAGCCCAAATGTTTTTTTAATATAAATATTACTTCTAATTTTTAAATTTTATTTATTTTTTTCATATTCATGATCTCCATGTTAAAGATTATTTATTCTCTAAAAGTTATGATCGAATTCAATGTCAAAAATAAATTTATTTAGAGCCCCGCATTTCTACATGTGCGGGCTTGGCTGCATGCTAACCACGTCTATCTAGAAACAATTGAATCTAACGGTCCAAATGTTTTTTTAATATAATTATTATTTCTAATTTTTAAAATTTATTTATCTTTTCATATTCATAATCTCCATGTTAAAGATTATTTATTCTCTAAAAATTGTGTAAAAAATAAACTATTAAGGGCCCCGTATTTCTATATGTGCGGGCTTGGCCGCATGCTAACCATGTCCTTATCTTATAAACATTAATTTTTTTTTATAAATATTTGATTCACGTTAAAGATTATTTATTCTCTAAAAATTGTGTAAAAAATAAACTATTAAGGGCCCCGTATTTCTTCGACATGTGCGGGCTTGGCCGCATGCTAACCACATCCTTATCTTATAAACATTAATTTTCTTTTATAAGTATTTGGGTTCGCCAAACCAGTCAAATAAAACCTTTTGCGTCTCCCCTGCTTTTCGTTTGGTTGGGGCTTACGCTATTTGGGATTCGAACCCGCGCTCATTGGTGAAAACCTCAGCCTTTCCTACACTTACTTCGCCACCACTACCACTAGGGTTTCACTTCCCTGCAACTTAAACTCTGCGGTATTCGCCGGTGAAAACTCAAATTCAAATTATCTCTGTCGATGTAACTTCTACTCTGCGGATTTCACTGGTAAAACTCGAATTCAAAATTTCTGTTTCCCTCTCTATCACTCTCAGCTCAGCGGCTTCAGCCAGAAAATGGTGGCACGCTCTCTCTCTCATCTCCCTGTAATATCACTTGATTTCGTTATTGATCATTTTTGCAGAATGAGAGAAGGATGTCTTCGCGTTTCCAGATTGCGGCACTGGTTGGAGCTCCATTCTATCCGAATTCTGTTGTCTGGTCCGAAGAGAATTTGGTGGCTATCGCCTCCGGTCATATCGTTACCATACTGGTAGTGGAATTTACTTGAAAAATTTCATATCAATAGTGCCTTCATGTTGTAGTTATACCTTGAATTTATTGAATATCAACATTCAAGAGAGAAGTTATTGGAGGCTTGTCTTCATTTTGATATGGAACTTCCTTAATAGAATTTCTCCTTTATGAATCTGCGGAATAGTTGTTTTGTTTTGTTTAATTATATTGTTTTGAATTTCATATTCTTTTGGCAGAATCCAGCTATAGTAGATGGGCCTCGAGGTGTGATTACTGCGTCCCATGGTCCCCCATTTGATGTCGGAACTGTGGAAAGGAATGGTATGCACCCATATTCATTGACTCAATTATTTGTTCTGCTGGTTTTCTTAATTATGTATATGTAACCTCAATTGCATTATTTGAAGCGTGCATGTAGAGTTCACATTGGTAGCCCAAAAAAGGCCTAAAGTTGCAAGATTTGTTTCTTTCAATGATGGAAGATACATTATATCTTTCATTTTTTACGACTGTTTCTAATGCGTTGTTATTATTATTTTTTCAGAAATGTTTCATGATGAAATTAGATATGATCTTCATGAGTTCGAGTGGTCACAGCTCTTTTTTTCTCTTAATTTTGATCTCTCTCTGTTTGTTTTAGCTAGAGACCTGTTAAGTAAGGGGGTTATTGTTTGGGGTTTCCTAGCTGAAGTGGTAAAACTTGTGAAAATATAGTAAAAATGTTTGGCGTTTCAATGAAAATGTTAGATTGAGGACCCAAAGTTTTACAGATCCATCCTATTAACTTCCAATGTCGAGATCTTAACAAAAATGGAATTGGAGCCTTAAAAATTGCTCTCTTGAGTGCTATCTCAACCAAAGTTTTTTTTTTTGACAATTGCTATCTCAACCACAGTTTATTTTTTTGACAATTGTTATCTCAACCAAAGTTATCAAGAGCAGGCCGGACAACCCAATTTGACCAGTTGAACTGCCGATTGGTGCCTTGGTTGGTGCGTTTTACAGCTTAGTTTTGTTGAAAATTGGTCAAAGTCAGTGTTTGACCAGTTTTGGGCAGTCAGACCGTCAGGTTTTGACTAGTTTGACCAACAAAACAAAGTTGAAATATATTTTTATTTTTAAATTATTATTCTTATATTTTAAAAATATGGTCCAATTAGTTCGATCAACGGTCGAACTGGTTTTGATTGGACCAGACACCTCACCAGTTTGTGGCTGGTGTGATCTCGATAACTATGATTTGAACATCTTATTTGGGCCCCATCCATTTCAGTGGACCTTGGATTCTGATTTCCACCATTTTAGGAGCTCCAAATACATTTTCTTAGAGTGCAAATGGATTGACAGGTCTTTAGGAAGGCCTTTGGGTCTTGAATCCCTGAAAACTTGGATTTCTGTGAGGTGGATGGGTGCACACTGTTTTGGTGCTGCTGGGGCTGTGCCAAAACTGGACCCAAATATACATACTGTTTGAGATGTTTTTTTTAACACAGTTTGCCTTAGGAAGAGATGCCATGAGAATTTCACTGCTCTAGCCTATCGTCACTTGGCACGATTAAAATAGGGTGAGTTATTCTTTGTAATTTCATGTGGAAAAGACTAGCATTATTTCAAATGTTACGGGTGCTATGTTACTATGAGTTTCAAGGTAATAGTCCCATTTTGATAATGTTAGGAAGAATATTGCAATAGAGAAAGGTCTATGTAATCACAGGAATTGGGGAGTGGCTCTTGTTTGAAAATAAGACATTTATAGTCTCCTTTCTCTAATGGCTCAGGCAAGTTGCAGGAGTTCACTAAAGATTTGGTTGCATCTTTAGTCAGCTCTCTGTCTCGAGTTGGTTGAGTAACAGTATCATAGTTTTATGTGACCTGCTTTCACACAAGTCTAAATGGACTTAGCAAACTACAACCTGCTCTCACAACTTGAATGATATGCCTCTAGCCTAGTAATCAAGTATTCAATGAAGGGCTTAGGTTTTGGCTAACTAGTTATATTGACTGGCAAAACCTTGGAATTGTATGTAATATGTAGTAATACATTGGTTTCTCATGAATCTGAGTCGAATTGGCGAGTTTGTGAATTATGCTCAGGACTTAAATAAATGCTTACAGTTTTGTATCCAACAAATGTTTGGCTTTGGGCAGCAAGGTGTCTTGCTATTGAGAGAACCTCATTGTCTTGCCTAGTTATTTATATTGGTCTCCATTGAAGCTTACTCGACATGACGAGTCTGCGAATAATGCTCAGAAGCTGCATGAAATCTTTCAGTTTTGTATTTATTACATGAGTCAGACTCTCTCTCTCGTATTTATCATAGGTCCTCATAATATATGGTTGGTATTGACACGTACACAGATTTATTCACTTCATGCCTGATGCATGCATGCCTATCCCGTGATGTGCGTCCATGTGTACGATCCATATCATGGTCTCCTCAAGGAATGGCTCCTAATTCAGGGTAATCATCATTTCTTCAATCCTTTATGGGGATTTTGATGCTTTGGATTATGAAGAAGTTGTGAAATAAATTTGGATCAAATGAATTGTTTTATATAGATTATTATTGCACATTTACTCACAAAGCAGTTAATATGATGTTCAACATTCTGCAGATGCTTGCTTGCTGTCTGCACAACAGATGGTCGTGTAAAGCTTTATCATGCGCCTTATTATGATTTTCGTGCTGAGTGGATTGAGGTGCATGGTTTACTTTGCTTACTCTTTTTTTCTTCCTTTACATTGGTTTGTAAAAAAGGTTTTGAGACATACAAGGGGGAGGACTGTTAGTCTGCGTTCCGATAGGCAATGCCTTAAATTGCCAAATAGCTCGTCATGTAATTGAGCAAGTATATTCTGTATTTTTAGACACTAAAATCCTCGTGGATATCTATGAAAAGAAGGTAAATTAAATATTCAAGGATTAGGATAATCTTTTTGTGACTTGATGAAACACATAATATGGTAATTAGAACTATTTTTTATAGAAAATAATGTTAGTCAGAACAATGTTAAGCACATTCTCAACTGGACTCATGCCCTAGTTATGTTTAGATCCTGCTAAAGTGTAGCACCTTTGATGGTTGAAACTCCAAAATAAATGTTCCTTTTCTTTTGATTTTTAAACAAATTCTGATTTAGAATTCTAAGGAGAATTTAACCTTTTTGATAAATTAGAATTGGAATTAGTTGAAGATGCTCTCCATAGACAAGGTCAAAACAATTACTGGACAATGACATCTAAATTTCAGATGACCTGTGTTGCCCATATAACGTCCACTAAAATTATGCACAAGGAGCCCAGTGGGAGGAAGTCACAACTCTGAAGAGTTGGTGTGCGTTGAGAGGTAGACACCAAGCCATCTGGGTGCCACACTGTAGGAGATCCTACACTACTGGATATGGGTATTCCTCAGAGTATTTTCTTTTATTTTGTTTCTGAACATAGTCCTAGAATATTGTTCCAATGCACAAGCCATCCAAAGGTCTGGAATCTCATTGAAACTAGTATATTATGTATCAATTGCGCTGGGAATGATGATTATCGGAGTCTCGAGACCTTGAGTACTTGACTTTGAGGCGATGATGGTTTTAGTCAGCCAAGCTGTAATTATCCTAGTCTCATCCATTCTCGGAATATAGATCTTGGTCAAGCACTGGATGAGATCTATTAACTGGAAATATGGGGACCTGAGGTTCCTTTTTTTTTTGGGTAAATACTTTGAGATTCCTTTAGGATATGGGAATCCAAAACATTGTCTCTCTTGTTCCTCTCGAAGTACTTCACCAGCAGTGCATCATGAGTCACTCCTAGACTTGCTATGTCAGGACAATGGTCTCTAACCCCGCACTAAATATTGTGTCCAAATTGAACTTCTCTATTCCTGACTACGAATGCAATGGCTTGTTAGAACTCCCTAATAACCTCTATAATCCCTCTCCATACATTTGATAATTTGACACTCTGGCAGTTCTCTGGACCACACAGTCCCATCCACAACTGAGGCCAATCTTGGCCTTGAGGGTATTTGTATATGGGGGATCATCCTTCTTTTTTGAAACGTCAACCACCCTTACCTTCCAATCTCCAAACCCACTTGCAGAACAAAGTTCTCTTGGGGGTTTAGAGTTAGCAGATCCCAAGTTGCTCTCTTTAGTGGGTATTACACCTCTTCCCATCTTATTAGGTAGGAATTTGTGGCCTTCACTACTCCCTGTCCAAGGGAATATCAACTAAAGCTTGTACAATATGTTTACCACAAAAGCAGGAATTTGAAATAAGGACACATAATAATGGTTGAATTGGAGAGGTTGCCTTAATACTGGTGATTCTACTCCACAAGAACAAGAACCAGCTCTTTGAAGGTACTAATAATCTCTGAACCATTCTACAACTGGATCTGACTAGGACACAAATCATCCTTTAGAAAAATATGTTAAAAATTATATGGAAGATTTGTAGTAGAAGAAACGGGCTGCTGCTTTCTTTTTTTATTGTAGGGTTTTCCTCATCTATACTTGGTTGACTTTATTTTAATTTTTTAATTTTATTTGGAGGTAGGATTTTGGTTTTGTGGTTTAGGGTTTAGCTTTGTTGAGGTAGAGTTGAAGGGGAGTGGGGGAGTGAAGTTTTACAAAATTTTACAGTGAGTGGAAAAGAGTAGGAGGGTCAAGACTCTGGAGTTACAATAGCGGAATGAGAGACAAATTATGTGAGGGAAAAGAAAAGGATCTTGTGAGTGAGAAGAGAGAGATCATGTGGGACCAGTAAAATATTTGGCTCAAGTGAAAAGGAGATTGTAGAAGTTGGGAAGCTCGATGTATATGGAAAGATATCATGCCAGAATTGAGGAGGAAGGCTGCTTGAATCTCTTTGAACTAGAAATAAAAACTTTACAGGTGACTTCTTCCCAACTTTTATTTCATTGTAGGGCTATAACCGGTAGCTCCGATAATTTTGAGGATGACTTTAATACCATGAAATTTTTTACCACGATGGTACAATACTTTTGGAGTTTTATAGACATAGTTAAGATGACAAATAATTATATTAATAGGATATGCATGAGAATGGCCATAATATATTTGTTTTACATAAAACAACACCCTTAATGCTACATAAATGAGTTATATGGATTCATTGAGTGCTTACTTTAGTTAAAGTTAAATCGTTGCAGAATTTTTTTACTCTCCGTTTTTTGAAAGGCACATTGTAGCACAAATTGCGAATTGCTTTTCCTTCAGTACAATATAAACTTCCATTATTGGCTTTGATCATCAATAGGTGAAAGACCTATCAGACCTGTTGTTTGGTTATTGTGCAAGTAGCAACTTTGGTGAACTTAACATGGAATCCGCTAAACGCTCTCTTGTAAGTTCTACTGCTTAATGAGTTACACTAGGTTTTTGATTTTCTATAAAATAAAAAGAGTAGATTTTTTTTCTTGTAATTATCTAGTTAATACTGATGGACCTGTAAGGTAATTTATTCATCTTATTTTTGCAGGAGCCAACAAATGTTAACTTTGTCACAGTGGATGGTCACACCAAAGTAAACTCTGAGCATCCTATTAAATTGTATGCCCAACAAAATTTCTTGTTTTGTCGGTTTATTTCATCTAAATTTCTATAACTTCTAAATACTTTCTCATCCACTCTTCTTTACCCTCATGGTCTAAATTAGTAAGATTTGCAGAGAAACAACTTAACATTGGCTATCAGATTGGTTAATGAAGTTCGTATTTATTGTTTCACTTGGTTGTTGCACCTCGGACAATCTATTTTATTTTTGTTGTACTAGACTTGTCCTTCTAATGAGCTTTTCATAGAGGATGCACATTTGTACAATGTCCACCTTTATTATTGATGCGGCAAACTTGTAATGTAGCACCTTCGTTGTAAGCTGTTTTTGAGCACCTCCTTTTTGTGGACTAGGGGTGGCAGTGGAGCTTTTGACATCTCAGATACTTTATGAGGTTGGGATGTTGAGGGGTTTTGATTCCCTATCTCTCATTTGGGTTTATTATTGTGTGTGTGGAGAGGTATTTGAGAGGATGTCAGTATTATGCAGGGTCAAATTTCTTTCTTCTTTCTTTTTTCTTTTTCCTTTTTAAGACTTTTTTGGCTGTTGCCAGTGGTTGACCATATGAGTGACCAGAGGGTACTTCTTGTGGGGTGGTAAAGGCGAGAGGCCTC
This sequence comes from Amborella trichopoda, assembly GCF_000471905.2. The sequence goes on from NW_006497421.1 coordinate 527,089, forward strand.
AGTTTCATTTGCTATGATTAGTGGTATGTGATTGTGTTATGCAGCATCCACTTCATTGTGTTGGCACTGACTCTAAGGGGGTGGGCCGTATCATTTGTGCATTGGACGGACCTACTAGCCTAAGGTGGGCACCTAGGAACAACCTTGATACCCACCTAGATGGCTGCCATGGTCTCTTTGGTGGCTGACGAACAAAAACTATTTAGGGTTTATTTTATTTTGTCCTTTTAGCTTTGACTGCCTCAAACGCAACGCAGCTGCCTAGGTGCCACTTTATGCCATTTGACATATTTGTGTAATTTTAAAGTTGGTAGAGGCTTAAAATTTGGGACTCAAGGATGTTTATTTGGATCTAGTGGTATGTGCACTGGTAGTTTGGGAAGAGGGTAGCAAATGATGGGTTTGTAGGGGCTAGAGGGAAAATGCATAGGCAGCTTGTGGTGGAAGAAGTAATTATGTAATGAGGAAAGGAGTAGTGAAGCATTTGTTTTATTATAGAATGCCTTATGGTGATCTTAGAAGCTATTTTTAAAGGTGTCAAGGTGGATTTGGAGGTTCAGTTTGACTTAAGAGTTGTCTTTTGAAGTGCTGCATGGTAACAAACTTTAAAGGCATTTAAGTTTAACATAGGGTTTTTAACTTGGAAAATTACAAAATATACCCATGAGTAGTGTACTGGTTCAATGTTCCCCTCTCTTCCCCTTTTCCTTTTCATTTTCCCTACAATGACACCCTTAGTACATTAAGAGGGGTGTCAGTCAATTATTTTCAGCAGGTTGGGGGTGGCAAGTGGGATTTTTAAGTGGCATTAAGAACTTCCCATAGTAAATTTTAAAAAAGAAAAGTTTAGCCGAGGTTTCTGGGATTTTGAACTGAAAAACACATGCATTGTGTTTACATAGCAGTGGGGCGTGTGGTATTGGCTTCATTAGGCAGGTGGGGATTTAGTGGCATATGTTTTTTCTGATAATGTATTATGTGCAGATCATATGTTCTGGTTATACCTCGTTAAAATCTGATGTAATGACATCTGACCAATTTCATCCACTTAATGCATCATCACTGATAGAAGAAGAAAACAAAGGAATCTAGAATTAAATCACATTAAGCCATCTCTTTATCCCCACAGTTACTGTTTGAACACATGCGAATATTGGCTTGAGTTAGTGTAGCTTGCATTTTTTATGGTACAAATGACCTAGTACGTCTTCATATGTCTTCAATTGATATTCATAGTTTAATAGTGAATAATTTGATTGTAACTTACGTAAACTAGTGTTCTTGCTGTTTTGGCACTCTTATAGATTATGCAAATATTTGGATCACCCTGTGTCAGTCCATTGCAAATTCGCCTGAGTACTATTGCTTGAAATTTTAAGCTCTTCATTGTTCAGAATTGATACAGTTTAAAGTGTTCAAGAGTCGTAAAGCACAATTTATTTCATGCTGATGCAAAATTATTGACTCATTGTTCAAAATTGGTACAGTTTAAAGTGCTCAAGAGTTGTGAAGCACAATTTATCTCATGCTGATGTAAAAGTAATGACTGTCTCCACTGAAATGATCTTCGTTTCAGCCATCTTTGAAGTAGGAACATCTGTTGAGGTAATTCTTTTCCACTTGTTATGTGTTCCAGATTGGTTTTTGCTCTATCCTATATATTTGCCTGCTTTGTATCTTGACAGGTTCTGAAACAAAATGGTGTTCAACGCATTTGGGTTGGTGGCAGAATAGAGCGTATAGAGAATGGAAATGCACTAGTACGATTTGCAGGAACTACTTCTGATGGTATGCTTTAATGATTTATGGTCGAGTTGGTTCTCCTTACGATAGTTTTCTTCATTGTCTGTTGATCGTTTCTTGTAATCCAGAGCCAGAAGATGAATTGGTTACCTTGAACCCGGAATCTGATGCTATTAAAGAGCTGAGGATTCCAGACTGCATCCCAACTGGTAGGAGTCCTTTTTTGAAGAGTATACGCCCTTTGATTGGTTTGGGTCATTTACCACGAGAGATTTTTGTGGCTGAACATGAACAAGGAATATCTGAGGTTCTAAGAATTGGAGAGCCTATTGAAGCATGGATAAGTAATAGGTACATATATTCTAGGCATGCAGAATTGTGTGATGCACATACTTGCATAAACTGATGTAGGATGTAGCCTATAGCGTAGTGTAAAAGCACTTGGTTGCAGATTGAATCAGAGCTAGGCTTTCAAGGTTTGTTAGGAAAATTATGCTCTCTCTTCTCTCTCTCTCTCTATATATATATACACACATACACACACTTTACGAGAAAGTTACTTATAAGTTCTACTTGCCCTTGCTAATTTAAATTATATAGTATTGACTTACCCCCTACCCCAAAAAAAGAAGAAATAAAAATATATATATATATATAGATATGTATATATGTTTGAGTCATATCTTTTCATGTATATATGGTAACTGGATAAAACTTTGAAGGCTGTTGCTGTGGAGATAGCATTGAATCAGTAAACATGTGAAAGTATTGATTGTATTATGTAAAGAAGACTTTAACAAGCAAGAAAATGAAGTTTTATATACAGAACTATTGGTGTTCCACTCAGTTTATTTTCTTGAATCATTATGGTTACTCTTCCTGCCTTGGGTGTTTCTGAGAATTCATTAGGATCGTAGTGGAGAATAAATGTTGCAATTGCAATTATTTTCGTTTTATTAAAATATTTTTGTGGAAATAACCGTGGACATTAGGGATATTTCGAAAGGAGATGATCTCATTGAGTTACCCCATGTACACAAACCCAAGTCATCTTCTTTTAGTCACATATGATATGTGTATGATTTCATCATTGGGTTTGTAATTCACAGCAGATGATTTGCTATTTTGTTTTCATTTTAGTTCCCGAGGTACTCCAGTTGTACCTTGGAGTTTATTTGAAAATACAGTTGACTTGTATTTTTGTTGTTATGATTGAGATGAATTTTTGAACTGCAGTTGATAATTGGACCTTGGATTTTTTATTTCTTGCAATGTTTGTGGCTAACCACCATTCTTTTAAATTCTGTCACTGTTTTTTTTTATTCTTTCCTCATGTAGGAGAAAATGTGGTTCTTTAGTACTGTGTAATACACGAAAGAATGGCTTTCTTTATGAATGTTTTTTTTCATCAATATCCTTTTGCCGTTGCATGGTTGGAGAAATCAGGATTCTTTGTTATAGTTGATCAAATTATTGATATCTATTATTTTCAATTACATCAAATTATTGATCTCTATTATTTGCAATTGCGTACATTCTTCTTTATTGTACTATTTGTAAAAATGCAGGTGGGTAGAAGGCGTATTTATTGGTTACAGTGATAAAGGTCTTATGATGAATTTCGACGGTACGCTTCAACTTAATACTTATCTTAAGATTTTTTATTCAACGAATTAGGATGCCCATGATTGTTATTACATTTCATTAAGTCATAAACTACACTCAAAGGACACAAAAATAAAAATGACATATAATGATTCAATTTAAGACCGACCATGCTTTATGCGATGGAATTTTGGACAATCAAGAAATAACATATCCATAGAATGAGTGTAGCTAAGATGAGGATGTTGAGATAGATGAGTGGTAGGACAAGGATGGATGGAACTTGGATGCATATATTCGAAAGAACTTAGGAGTAGCTCCAATAGGCGATAAAATGAGGGAAAGTAGATTTAGGTGGTCAGGTCATATGTAGCATCGACCTAGAACAACACTGGTAAGGAGGGGTGATTTGGTGCAAGTTGAAAGCTCTAAAAGGACAACGGGAACGCCCCAAAGAACATGGGTGAAAGTAATGAGAAAACATATGGTAACCTATGGTTTGGTTGAAGGTGGCACTATTGAGCGGAGTGGCAGAACAAAATGTATAGCCAACCCCAAATAGTTGGAAAAAGACTTGGATGATGATGATGATATAATGATTCAATTTTATAATAAAATTTCAATTTCTCTAAAACTTTTTATTACTTAATTAACATATAAGCTGCCCTCAAAGGAGTACAAAACATAGCAAATTATTACTTAATGATTGAATCTTTTGCATTTTTAATAAAATATTATTTTTTAAAAATAATTAATTATCTATAGTATTATATGGCTTCCAACCTAGGGAACAGTAATTAAGTGTGCTCGAGGACCTTGATTTTTAACCAGATGGAGCTCACACATGTAGAACTTATCATTTGATTCCTAGAAGTTGGGATCACGCTCCTCAACAAATTGGGATCTTGCTCCATAAATTTTGGGGTGCATGGATAGTGATCCCAAAACCAGGGACCTTTTAGCCTTTCACAATCTCTAGTACCTAATCTAATCTCGGAACTGCTCCTGATCCCGATCCTGGTAACAAGGACCATCATCTCTGCCTCCATCACCTTTACCCACAGATGTAGTTATAAGGCAGGCCCAACACCAATACTGAGGCATATGAAGGTGTAGAAATAGTAATATATCTGATGAAAGAGTACATCTGATTAAGTTATGGAAGTTCATTATTGGCTAAGATATGTCCATGGATGGACTAATATTTTGGGTTAAGGCCAAACATAAACTTTGCAACCCAAAATTCTTCTTGTTTGTCTGACTGGCTAATTCAGGCCAATCTTAAATTCACTCGTCTATGTAATCATGAGTAGAAAAGTGCGGAGGATTTCTTCGTTCAAAAAGTTCCTTTAAGGGGGTTTGTTGAGAAAAAGTTATGTTGATTCCCCTCGGCTTTTGAGTTATGTTTGTAATTTATCTTGGTTATATTTAAGTATTTTTCCTATTGTTGAAGGAAAGCAACAACTAGATTCAAAATTAGGGCATAGGGGATTGTGATGTAGAAAATTTGAAGAACAGAAAATCAGCAATGATTCAGGCCAAGCACAAGCAACCAACCGAAGAAACTTGAAATTTCTTCCCCACGAAATCTAACCAGGGCTCACCAAGCTTAAAGCTTCTTTTCTTTCTCTATAACACACGTGAATGAACCATAATGGCTCCACACACCACTATTTATATTTTAATTGCGGTACAAAGTCCAAATTAGCTTTAGCCATTAACAAAACTGACTATTGTCCAATTTAGACACCAAATTTGTGTAATGACATTTTTTCTCCTGATAAAATAAATAATTTCAAAAGTACTCCAACTACTTTTCCAAACAGCTTCAAATTGAACAATGGGCCTTGAATCCTGGAGCCTGCGGGTTATTGGCCTGATAAAGATATAGCCATTGTGCATTGAAACATAGTCTTTGCAAATTACAATCAACTGATATAAACTCTTTTGAGGACAAATTGAGGAAAAGGGTCTTTGTATGTCAGTGGAGTAGTTGTGATACATATGTTTGGTTCAGCACTTCAACTCATCAACAAACTAGGATAGCATCTTCATGATGAGCCCACAGATTCAATGACTGAACGAGCAACCCCACCTATTGATCTTCCATGGAGTACTTCGTCTTGTTCTCCACAGATATCACCCACTAAATCATCATCAAAGAGAGGACCCTCATCAAAGATAGGATCATTAACTCTATAAAAAGGTTCCTCATCATAAACAGTGTCTCAGTCAAATGATGGCTTGCTGTACTCTTCACAAATTTTCTGTTTGGTTAAGAAGAGAGGTGTCCAATTCCCAAACACTTAAAGCACTTTATAACATTTCTGTTTGGGCGATTCGGGCAACCAGAACAGCCCCTAACACCCAGAGTATCTGCTGTTTGGATAAACCAGCAGGCCACGAGGTCTGTCTAGCCACCAAATTTCCACTTTTTCCTCTAAAATTGTTTCCACAGCCACTTGCATCTTCCTAGGCTGCATCCCACCTTGATGATGGATGCTTTTGCTGAGCTTCAACCTTAACTGTATGGTTGTAAACTTCATCTAAAGTCCAACAATGTTTCAGCACTACCACATCTTGTATAGAGGTTCCCAGGCCACCTATATAGCGAGTTGGGGACTGTTCCTCTCTTTGAACCACATTACTTCGAAGAATCAACTCATGAAATTCATTGTACTCTTCCACACTTTTTACTCCTTGACGAATGGTATTCATCTGATGATAAGGGGCTGCAGATAATTTTCATATGTGTATTTCTCGTTTAGTTTCTTTTTCATCTTCTCCCAAGTATTAATATTAGGCTTTCCCATTCTCTCCCTTCTAGCCCTACGTTGTTCCTATCATGTCGAGGCACCTTCAACTTTGACAATAATTTTTACTTGTTTAGTTTTGGAGCTCTCCTTATAACCTCCTCTAGTTTTGGTTTACTGTCAAAATCATGTTTATCCACCTTCAAATCAACATCCCTAGAGTGATGTACCCCATGTCAAGGCCTTTTGTCACTGTCTTCATCACCCGACTCCACATGGGAGCGCGGCTGTGAAAAGGGTTATACTCGAGATCTTCTTGGGCTGAAAGATCACCATCTTGACCATGATTGTTACTTGTGATCTGCTATACCAGTTGCTGAACTTGCCTTTTAAGGTCCTTAATCTCTTCATCTCCGGGATGTAGTGGGTCTACAAAAAACCTCTTTCTTGTTGCAATGGGTTCATCAAAATTACAAATCCTAGTTAGGAAATCAACGAAACTCTTTGAAATTAGCAAGATCTAGGCTAAATTTGGCAAAACTTGGCCCAATCTTCAAAACTTAGATTTAACTGTAGTTTCTTGGCGCTATTGTTGAAGAAATCCTAGCTTTGATATCAAATTGATGTAGAAAATTCGAAGAACAAAAAATCAGAAAAATTCAGGCCAAATACAAGCAACCCACTGAATAAACTGGATGTTTCTCAGCCGCTTAAAGCTTCTTTTTCTCTCTAAAACTCATAGGAGTGAGCCATAAAGCCCCATGCACCTCTATTCATATTTAATTGAGGTGCACAGTCCAAATTAGCTTTACCCAAATACAAAATTGACTAAATAGTCTTAGCTTAAATGCAATATTTGTAACAACATTTTTACCCTTGATAAAATAAATATTTTCATAAATATTCTAACTACTTTTCCAAACAATTAAGAAAAAACCTAAAAAACTAAAAAAGCCCTAAAATCCATAAAAACTCGAAAAATAAACACTGAAAATTCCCCAAAAATACATCCTTCAAGTTTAATATGAAAAATTTAAAAATACGAGGTTGTTTCTATAAATTGGATAAGGCTTGGATGATGATGATGATGATGTTGACGAGGCAGTTTCTCCTGCATCAAATTGGCATGCCTTAGGATCCTTTCTACCTTCCCTGTTGACCAGAAGTTTTCTTTCCTCACCGCCTGAGTTACAACTCTATTTTTAATTTTATGAGTGGTGCTTGCAAATTTATGCTGCAGGTGATTCTGGAACTATAGCATTAATCCCTGAGAATGTTCGTCTGGCTCCAATCTGGAGGATTGATAAAAACTCGTGGCAGGTTACAGTAGTAAGGATTGGTCTTGAGGAACAGGCCACATCTACTGTAGGTCTTCTCATTGAAATGTTTTGTCGCCAATTTTTCATAATGGAATAATCATTTATGGTTCAGAGGCTCAGCTATTCTTCTATAGCTAAGTTTCTCTGTTATGTTGCAGGCTATCAATCTGAATCCTGTTAGTTTTTTGAATAGCCAAGTGCAAAATCTTCCATTGACCTCAGAAGAAGAGTCACTCAAGAGAGGAGGAAGTAATTCGTTAATAACAGCTGAACAGTATGCTTCTCGCATGGCTTTGTTGTCATCATTAATTGTTGCCTGGTCACCATTAATACGATCATCAACTGAAAGTGACCCTGATCTTCATAAGAGCTCTTCAAGTAACTGTACTGTACTGGCCGTTGGGGGAAAGTCCGGCAAAGTATGCTTCTGGAGAACTGCTGAGCCACGAGCATACGCCATTGAGAATTCAAAGATTTCTTTGGATGTGATGTTCATTGGACTTCTCGAGGCTCATAATTCGTGGATCACTGCAATCAGCTGGGGGATCTGTATGGTAGACTCAAATCCTATGCTTCTATTGGCTACGGGGAGTTCTGATGGGAGGTGAGTCAAACCTGTATGTCTTTATTGGTTTTATTTTCCTTGTTCTTTACTTTGAAGCCATTTATTTGGTTTGTCCTTTGGTGTTTCTTTCTGCTGTATGTTAGAGATTTGTCATTTTTATTTTTTATTTTTTATTTTGGTATGGTTCTCATATGCAGCAAGGGTTAGCATTTTCAATATTGAATTTGTATTACAACCTTCTAACCTGATCTGGATGTCTATTTCTGGTTGACTTGGGTGCCAGAAGTCCATTCAATTTGTACTTGTGAGCCAGTTTTTGTTTAAAGCAAAGAATTACAAATATGAAGAAGTTGCATCTTATCATAAGAAGCCATTGGCTGAAATAGATGTTACATTACTGGGTTGTATTCTATTTGAAAATATTTTTCGCGACTATTACTTGTTCATTTATTTGTGCTGCGACAAAGAATATCCAATTACCACCTAATCTTATCATACATCAAAAAGAATTTGGAAAAAGTTTATATGTGCTACCCACCATCGAACTTAGTTGGATGGTGGCGATTGAAAGACTATCTTTCAATCACTACCATCCAACTAAGTTAGTCTTTCATTCACTATCATCCGACTATGTTGGATGGTGGGTAGCTCATGCAGGCATTGCCTGCATTCCCCCATAGTAAGTGCGTCCGAAGTATTTTGTTCGCAATATTATGGAAATTGTCATTTTCAAATACTATGGTGAAAATATCTGTCAGCTGCTCTTTTCTCAAGTATATCTTGCTAGTGCAATGAAAATATTTTCTCTTATGAATGTGAAAGTCAGTTTGAGAGACACGATTAGATACAAAAGTAATGGCATCTTTGTGTCATGGATTGATTCCATGGGCTCGGGAGCTCTAAACCTCAAAACCTTTTCTAATGCTTCCACATACACTAGCTCATGGTCAGGGTCCACTTAGCAGTATAATTCTTCAATACTAGAATAGTCGTTGTACTGTATTTATTACTTTTCTCCCATTTACATTCCTTCTAATGAAGACGGTATCCTGTAGTCATTTCTTGTCATTTGGGCGTCTTTCCGACTCTCATTGCTGAGCCGAAAAAACAGTACTGCTCCGATCTAGAAAAATTTCTCTCCTTGGATTAGATTTATATACCTCCTATGAGGCTTCCTTGGTCATTCCACAAATTGATCTATGATACTGTCAACATATGCAATATTAGTGTAGTTAATTCTTTTGTAGATTAGAGTACCTACTTAGTTCTAATACCCAGTAGGATTGTCTAGTTGCTCCTCTTGGGTTCAGATTTCATCATAAACTTACTAGATTTAACAGCTATCCTTTGGTTCATGTCGTATTTACATTTGGAAAGAACAAATCATTTTTGGAACCTAGTACTTCAATACCCAGGAAATATTTATATCATTGGTAATTTGCTGGTTTTAGGGTCCTAGAAAACCAGTCTTTGGGTCTTGCTTGGCTCCAAAGTCATCTTAATGTTCTTAAGACAGAAAGGGTTCCGCAAAGGAATTAAAAGTTTGACATTAAGACTCAATGGAGAGTTATACAGTTCTTAACGATGATTCTTTCTGTTAAGTGTCGCTGGTTTTTAACTGCATCACTGGTTCTCAACTACTTTGCTGGCTCTTAAGGGCATTGCTATCTCTTAACTGCATTGCTGGCTCTGTGTGCATTGTTGACTCTTGTTTTGCTGGCTATTATTTGCATTGCTGGTCTTAAATGCATCGTTTGTTCTCAACTGCATTGCTTCATCCTAATTGTATCACTAGGTCTGTAGTGCATCACTGGCTTTTAAGTGTATTGCTGTCTCTTTACGGCAGATCAGATGCTTTTTTGAAAATGATATTAGGTCAATAACTTTTTATTTTTAATGGCGGATCAGGGGCCATGCCGACAATTCCATTAGGTTATTTGCTTTAGGGAATATGACTGAGCTTAAAGCTCAAAGAGCATGACGCTCTAGTTTTAATGGTGGAATAGATGCTCCAGTCACAATGCCATGAGAAAAATTATATCCAATACCGAACAAAACCAACCTGCAAGACCGAGAAAATACAAATAATGGTAAGTGTGCACTGTGCTCAACTTAGACCCAGAGGCACAAGATGTCTTCACTATGTTCAAGGTATTTAACACCCTTGACTTGATTTCTCATGATGAAACTGAGTTATGGCTATCCTCAGGCTGCAACCTAGCTTCATGGGGCACTGTGTCCTCTCTTTGGTTTGCACTTTGCACCCCCAAAAAGACGATGGATGACATTTACAACTGATTGCCTTGTACTAAAACCTCAAATCAAGTTTTGGATTAAGAAACTCTAATGGTGGTTCGACTTTGGACAGAGATACTTCAGTGGTGGTTTGACCTTTAGAGAGAGTGAGAGAAACTAGCAAGGAGTCCTTCTTCAAACTCCAGCAAAGGGAGAGAATGAAAATGAGAATGCAAGTAACCCATCTCTCTCAATTTTGAATTATATATAATTCCTCTAAGAGGCCATGATGTCTAAAGTACATTCTATTGGGCTTTCGAGGAGGTGGGCTGTCTCATAGGTGTAGACAAGCTTTAGCCCACAAGCGGTGACCATCCATTTTCCTGCCACGAGGTGGGCTTTTGCAAGTACCCAAACAAATTGGAAAATAACATTGTTATTTTGACATCAAGTACTAATTATTTTGTTATAAGTTTTACTTCATATCTAAACCATCAATATCAATCCACCTTAAGTGTCTATCCTGATTGATCCATGTCAATGGCACGTCACTCTTGATAACAGCAATCAAAATTGCAGGTAGAGGCCATTAAACTTGTGATAACTCTACGAACAAGTTATATCAACCGGCTAACCAAAATTCCAAAGCAAGTGTGCTCAAACATTCCGCCAAGGATGTCCTCATAGGCTTAGACTCATTTGTGTCCAACTTTCGCTTAACATTTTATATTATACCAATGCAACAGGTTCGTACATGGTGCTGATCATTGTCTAAGACATCTAGTAGATACCTAGCATTGATACAACCTCTAGGTAGTCTTGGATCCTGTGACCAGCAACAATAGATCCTGCAAAGTATCGACTTGAAAATTTTTGCAGCACTATCAAGAGATTACACTACTTTTCAGCCACAAAACTACAGAAAATCGCTTCTATTTTTTTGTCCTATTTAGCTGGATCAGATTAAGCAATGCTCACTCTGTTATTTGACTTTCTCTCTCTCTCTC
>NW_006497421.1:538335-570783 GCF_000471905.2 Amborella trichopoda
AACCGTAACGTACGTACTTACGTTACGTTACGTTACGTTTACGTTACGTTACGTTACGTTACGTTACGTACTACGTACTACGTACTACTACTCTCTCTCTCTCTCTCTCTCTCTCTCTCTCTCTCTCTCTCTCTCTCTCTCTCTCTCTCTCTCTCTCTCTCTCTCTCTCTCTCTCTCTTCATGTGCACGGCTAAACTAGAAGGTCTTTATTAATATAAATGTCAATATAAATATCTAGGTTATAGTGGGAATCTAGCTGCAGCCATGGTTTCAACGTGCTGGTGCCTTTGAACCTCAACGAAAACTTGTGACTATGTGGTTTATGGACCTCAATGATCACTTATAATTATCATATTGGATATTTGCAGTGTTAAGGTATGGTCAGGGGATGCTCTCTGTGTGTCCAAACACTCAAAATTGAATGAACCTTCCTTTACCCTTTGGAAAGAGGTAAGATAATCTTGGCGCTTCATGCTGGATTGTCACAGCAAAACTTTGAACATGTTATATTAATGGATTTTTTCTACCTTTCTTTACAGATAATAAAAGTTGATTCAATTCCTGTCTCGGCCATCTCATTGGGTGTACCTTCAAAATCTCGCAACAAGTTTCTTTTAGCAGTTGGGAAAGGCTCTGGATTATTAGAAGTTTATGAATGTCTTCTTTCTAGCACTAAGTTCCATATTGCAGGACATGTGGATGCACACGATCAAGTGGTTAGTTTTTACCCATGCAGTACAGTTTAACTCTCTACCAAATTCATTGATACCTAACAATCCTAATGAGATTTTTGTAGGTTACAGGTGTTACTTGGGCTTTTGACTGCTCTTTTTTGTATAGCTGCAGCCAGGTACGGAAGGGCTAAAGATAATTAAGATGATAGTGTTATTTTGTATGAAATGTCTCTCATCGTCTTTGGTGAAAATTGATTTTCATGGCAGATTTTGAAATTATTCTTAAAATCCCTGAATGTTCATTGTAAATAGTTAGTTTTGCATTTTCATTTGAATATGAAATGTTTTTCCATTATACTTCCAGTATAGCAAATTTGTTATAACTGCACTTTAGTGTCCAGTTCATTTTCATTGTCCTGGATTAGATGAAACATTTGTATGTTATCTTCAATGGACCACATTATGCATTGAGTGGTATATAGTTCGATTGGTATTAATCCTAACATGTGTCATTTCATTTATGTTAGGCTGTAATTACGAGTCTTGATGTCATTGATACTTTTAGTCCACATTTGGCCACAAAATTGTAAACTTTCTGAAAGGAAAAACCATCACCTAACTTTTCATAGTTAACATCTGTGTTTTATTGTGATCTGAGACTGTTTGGCTTAATTTGCACCCGCCAATGTTAGGGCACTGTTGACCACCCCTACTGCCACTTCCATGCACCATTGCTGCCACCAAACCGTCCCACCACAGTTCTCTCTCTCTGCCAAGGTGGAGCTCCGTCGTTATTAATCTAAGATCAACCAGTGGAACTGGCAATATGGTGGTGGCAATGGTGGCTGCAGCAACAGTACAGTGCTGTAGAGGTTGTGTATTGGTGGCTGCAGCAGTGGTATTGCGCAATTGGAAGCGGTCGTGTGGCTAAGAAGTTCATTCTCCAAAGTCCCAAATCATCATCAAAGCCTTTTTCCAACTACTTAGGGTTGGCTACATGAATCTAAGTCTATTATTCTGCTCTATCAAGGGTTATACTCTCAATGAGGCCATAAGTCCCCATATTTTTTTCACTACTTCCAACCATGTCCTTTTAAGCCTACTCCTTACTCTTTTTGAGCCTCCACTTGAACCAACTCATACCTCCTAACAGGTGTTGTACTAGGTCTGTACTGCACATGGCCAACCTACCTAAGTCTATTTTCTCTCATCTTATCGTCTAGTGGAACCAAAAGGGCAAAGGGTAGGCTGATCATTGACCAGAACACAACCACTGCAAGTTTGTATCTTCAAGTTTAGGCAATCTCTGTTGCTAAACTGTTACCATGTAGTTGGCACCTAGGCACGTTCTTAAATACTTGTTCGGAAAAGGCTCAGATGATAATGATGATGATGGTGTCATTATACCCATTTCTTGTGTATTCATCTTATTTGTATCTTGCTTTAGCGTAGTTGAAATCAATTTTTATTCCCCAATTCTGTTTTGCAGTGCGGTGGTCTGCATTGTTGCTTCTAGTATTACTATCCAAATTCCTTGGTGCTAATGTGATCAACCTTCTTATTGAGAAACTCATATCACTCTTGACACCTTTATGATGGTCAAGCTTGTCTTCTATTTGTTAATCACATTCAGATTAATACATGTGTTTGACTTTGAGTGCGGTTGTCTGCATTGTTGCTTCTAATATTACTATCCAAATTCCTTGGTGCTAATGTGATGAACCTTGTTATTGAGAAACTCATATTACTCTTGACACCTTTATGATGGTCGGGCTTGTCTTCTATTTGTTAATCACATTTAGGGGTGGCAATGGGTCGCATCCAGCTGGACCCACACCCATACCCGTACCCGAAATAGCCAATATGAACCTAGACCCGGACCCGTAATGTACCTGATGGGTCCAATTAAGCGTACCCGTACCCATACTTGACGAATAGTATTGGACCCGGGATCCGGACCCATACCTGATGCCTGATGTGGGGCTTGGAGCAGATGCCTTAGCACTCTCTTTTATAAGCTATGACCCCTTAGCACTTGGAGCACACGCCCGATGTGGGACTAAACATCTCTCAAACGAAAAGATTGGAAATGCTCTCTATCTCTTTTGAAGTTTGAACTATGTGATGTCGATGGCCATTGAACAAAGAGAGAGAAAGAGAGAGGCAGAAACAAGAGAAAGAGATAGAGGAAGAAAGACCAAAAAAAAAACTGGATCTCAACAAACCCTATTCTGATCCACCAATTTGTTTCTCAGCATCATCACCACCTTTTCCAAAGCTTCCAATGCCCCTCCCTCCTTTCCCATCAAAACCTCCTCTAAATCAGCAGGTGTCACCTTCACTCTCTCTAACAACCCATCAATCTCCTCCATAAACCTCTCCCTCTCCACCCTTTCTCTCTCTACCCTCCCTCCACGAGCCCCCCTCTCTCTCTAAACTTTCAATCTCGAGCCCATCACCCTTCAAACTCTCTCTCTCCCAACCCATTTCCCATCAATCTCTCTCCCCCACCCCCTTCCAACCTCTCTATCTAACCCACCTCCCACCAAACTTTCTCTTTCTAGCCCCTCCCCAAATAAAATGAAGGGTAGGTAGAGTGAGAAAGCATACTATCCTAGGTGGAGTTAATCATTGTCCAGGTCCCCGGTCAGGTAAGGGGCGGGTCCAACAATACCCGTACCCAAAAATTTTGAGTATACATGGTGGGACCTAGACCTGTACCTGCGGGCCCCAATTTGGACCCATATCCAGACTCGGTTCGGGTATACCCGCCGGGTCCTGGGTCAGGTCCGGATCCATTGCCAGCCCTAATCACATTCAGGTTAATACATATGTTTGACTTTGAGCTTATTTGCATATCAACTTTTACATATTTTAGTTTTGATAAATATCACTTGGCCTTTGTTCAGCACCATCTAAAAGTTTGTGTGAATTGTCTGTGAAAGAGATTTTATTATCATTAATTGTGAAAAAGATGAATGTGGGTAATTCTATTTGAGATTTTTTGACTTGTATATACTAATTATGGAATGCTCTAAAAAGGGCAAGCGAAAAACCCCAAGGGACATGCATGAAAATAGTGAGAAAAGATATGGTGACTTATGGCTTGACTAAGGGTATAGCCCTCGATAGAGAAGAATGACGGAACAGAATTTGTGTGGCCAACCCGAAATAGTTAGGATAAGAGGCTCGGATGTTAATGTTTATGATATACTAATTGTGGATTTATGGGCAATGGAAAATGCAACAGGTTTTTAACTATGGAATAGAAAATTTTCTTGATAGAAAGCAAGCTGATTCATTGGGGATTATTGAATTTGTATTTTGACAGGATAATTCTGTGCGTTGCTGGATCCTGCATGGCAGCTCTCTTGATCCTTTGCCTTTTCCTCTAAGCTCTCCAAGCCTTGCATTTGATAACCACAAAAATTCCGCCGATGTAAGGCTTGCTCCCTGCAGTGATTTTCCTTACCATTTTCGTTTTTTTTTTTTTGCATTTTAATAAATTGGACTGTAATTTCACAGATTCCTCTGCATGTATTTGACTCGTGCTTTGGCTTTGCACTATCCCCAGGAAACTTGGTCCTTGCTACAGTATGTGTCTTTTTCTGTCAAACTGTCTACTTGGTTATTCTTTATGATCTACTTGTCATTGTCAACATAACTAATTTATGTGGAAGTAGTTTTTGGTAATCTTGCTAAGCACATCTTCCTCTGCTGTGTTGCATGTGAGAAGGTTGAAAGTTTCATGCGTAGCTGTAGGAGTTAGAATTGGTTTTGGACACATGAGCATTGAAAGTTTCTTCTAAGCGCATCTTCCTCTTCTATGGAAGTTAGAATTGGTTTTGACACATGAGCACTGTCCCAATGTATCTCTTCTTTACCATGGTTCGGGCATGTTTTTTTCTTCTGTTTCTCCTGGCTTTTTCATGACTACTGAATATTTGTAAACTCCCTTTTTATTGTACTTCGGTGGTTGAGGTATGCAATTAAATCTTAAGAAAAATAGTCATAGACTCACAACGAACTTTGTAAAAGAGGTGGGCAAAGTGTGCTGTCAAATTTCCATTCTGACTTTTGTTCCCTAGGACTTGTGTCAACTCAAAACTTAGCTGAGGAAAAAGAAGTAAAAAAGATTTCCATTTACACAAGGATATGAAGCTGCTTGAATTGGAACATCGTGTGAACATCGGAATTTGTGTACTTTTCCAAAATAATGTGGCTTTAGACATTTACAGTTACACTATTAGCTGGAAGTATGATTGCTTTGACTAGTTACTTTATATGAAATAATTAGAGGACCTTTTGTCATAATAAAATGGTTGGGCATGTTAAATGAACCGAAGACAGTGATTTTCCCCTTTTGCAATGTTGACAGAAAAAGGTAAGACTGCAGAAGCCAAAATAATGAGTCAATTCTAGAATTCTCTTCCATAATCTGTCCATGTGAAATATTCTAACTGCCTGTTTTCCAGAAGTTCATAACAAACTCTATTTTTCCCAATTCAAATTCTTCTACAATCATTGATAGGCAATTTACAGCATAGTACACTGATGGAGATCTGCACTTGTTGGATGTAGAAATCTTTTTACCAAAGCTTAGAAGGAAAATACACTTATATGGAAATTGTGAGGGGGCTGCATTTTAGTTTTATTGGTTCTTTCAGTTCTGTATAATCTAAGAAGGGTGCATTTTCTGCTATGAAATTACCCACGACCAACTGGTTTAGTATTCTATCCAATTGTCAGCGTGAGCGCATGTATGCATGCATGTGCATACAGCATTGCATAACTGCATGATTATTTATTCTGGGTATCAGGCATATGGTAAGCTAATGTCTAAAGCACTTGAAACCTAGTAGGTAAACCTCTCTAGACGAATTCTCTTCTGTTGATTGGCTGAGTAGTCAAAACAGAACAATAATACTCTTGGGAATGGAATAGGGCTCTTGATTTTCCCCTTCGATGGAACATTTTTATTATAAAACTTCTCTTCTGTTGATTGGCTGGGTAGTCAAAACAGAACAATAATACTCTTGGGAGTCGAATAGGGCTCTTGATTTTCCCCTTCGATGGAACATTTCTATTATAAAACTGTCTACTATGCCTTTTCTTCCCCCTCTTTCCCAGGGTGAAGCCTGGTTAGCATGTATTTGGAATAGGTGAAGGCCCACAATGATCCATTTGTATCTATAGATAGTTAATTCTTTTTTTTGGTTGCTCGTTTTGATAACTAAGCTTTTCTCTTTCATCATTTGATTATTGTCTCACACATGTATTTGCTTCATATATGAAAAGAAACATAACTTTATTTTGAGTTCCTTTTTGCAGAAGTCATGAATCATGCCTCTACTGTATGTATTTTCATCGTGTCTGCACAAGTGGAAATATTTGATTGTTTGGAATTTATACATGGCTTTTCCTTGAAAAATGGTATGCATGGAATGTAATTGCTAACTTGTATTTGACACTCATCAACGTTGTGTATGAAGGTTAGGAGCGTGGACACAGAACTCGTAGATCCCATGTACCAATCTAGGTAACCGATCAATCATGTACCATCAAGCATATTTTGTTCAAAACAAGAGTTACTCATTGAACTTATCTCTTCATGGCATACTAAGGTCTCTAAAAGCAGTTGTGGAGTTCTTTTGGATTGGTGGGCAACAGATGGAAGTATCAACAGAGCTGTCACTGTATGTAGAAGATAAAGACCTTGATGATTTCTCTGAGATGGATTTGCGTTGCTGGAATTCCAACATTTTGTGGTCACTACAGCAGTTAGACTGCATAGAGAAACCGCTAATTGTTTGGGATGTCATAGAGGCATTAATGGCTTTCAAAAAACTAGAGCCAAGATTTGTGGAAGAGTTACTCTTTAAATGGATCTCGAAATGTTCTGGCAGTACCCAGGAGATCCTCTCTCTTGAAATGATTTTGTCATCTGAGCCTAATATCTTGTCAAAACTTAGTACCCGTAAAATGCATCTGCTAAATATCATATGCCGGCGCTTGATAGTGCCAAAGGTTGAGGCTGCAACTCTTAACAATGGTGTATATGGTTTGGTTGGAGTAAATGGTGAGGAACATGAGCAACTGGATTTATGGGTAAAGTTACTGAACATCTGTGAATCACGATTGCGAGACTGGCTTGTTGGTTTAACATTTTCAGCAGTTATATATTGTGCATCTTGTACAACCCAAGTACTTTCTAATGATGGATCATGTTGGATTCCGGCTGGGGTTGCACAGATGGAAAAGTGGCTCGCGTTAAACAATCAGCAAGTTTCCCATGAACTTAAAGTTCTTGAAGCAGAACTTGGAAGGCTCAGGAAGCTGTATGTATTTTACTCAACTTCATGCTCTATTTCTTGTGCTAGTCGAGTATTCTTATCTATAGTTACCTGTGCTAGCCGAGTGTTCTTATCTATAGTTACCAGCGACATTGTAACTGTATGCAAGTTACCCTTGCTTTCTAGTCTTTGTGCTTGGTGGTGTCTATGAAGGAAGAGTTAACAATGAAGAGTTAGTTGAGAGTGGAAGATGAGAGATCACAAATTTTCTGGAGGACACTACATGCATAGAATGGGAATGAAAATGAGAACAAGAAAAACATATACGAATTAGGGAGATGATGAACAAAGAAAATATTTGTAGAATTTGTGTTTGTTAAGAGAGAGAGAGAGAGAGAGAGAGAGAGCAATACAGGTGAGAGAGACCCTTCTTTGTCATGGTTGTTGAAGGCATGGGCCATGTGCTGTGATCATTTGTCTTGATCCGCTTGTGAACTGATTTTTTATTTTAAACTATAGAAAAAATGAATTTATTGCAAATTTTCCCCATTTTCCTTGACAGGTTGCCCTTAATCTGCGATTACGTAGAGGAAGAAAAATGTGCATACTGCTCCGCGCCTGTCCCATTTGAATCTGCAGAAGTCGCTTCCTGCAAAGCCTCAGATTGCGATCGCAGAAGTAAAGGAGGCCATAAGCTACCTCGATGTGCCATATCCATGCAAGTTTGCCCTGCTATCCCACTGTGGCATTGCATTTGCTGCAAAAGGTGGGCTTCCAAACATGCCCCCTCTATCTTCTTTACTGTGCCACCAGTTCTTAAGGATGTAAATTTGCTCTCGAAATCAGTACTCTTACAAGCACTCCCAAAGCCATTGTGTCCTTTTTGTGGGATCTTGATGCAGAGGTTACTGCCTGAGTTTCTTCTCTCTGCATCTCCAGTATAGAGGTGAAATGTAGGCTAATTATATGGGCTTGGCTATGTTATATTTAAGATGCAATAGTCTGTTTCCTAATCATGTTCCTTAATCTCCTCTGATTTCACAAAGCACTCCTTATTCAGTTTCTTGAATAGGCCTGGGCCACCAATAAAAGGTTCAGGATGGGTCAAATATCACTTGCCTAGTCCTGGATTGGCCCAGTGTACCATGAATAGTCGGCACATCCATGGTCCTCTCTGAAGTGGACCGTGGAGTGAACCATAATTCCAATTAGTGTTTGAAAACCTAGATCAGTGGAGCGGATCATATACCCATGGACCCGTTTGGGTCACTGGATAAAATAAAGACATCAATGTTTTATATATTCAGTATCATAATTTTAAAGCATACTTGGGATGCATTAGTGGCAGACCTTTTGGGGATTTAAATGCCATCGTGTACTATTTTATAAATGACTGTTTTTATTGGTTTTCAAAGGTGTTATTTTTAAATAATTATTGATTTTTGAAGGTGTTAGACGAAGATGGAAGCCTAAACCTTTACTACTATAACCCAACCCCATTCTCGAACGCATATGTTATGCACATATTGTAGATATTTTAACCCCATTCTCGAACGCATATGTTATGCACATATTGTAGATATTTTAACCCCATTCTCGAACGCATATGTTATGCACATATTGTAGATATTTTATCAAAAATTATGCTCGGGATTTGAAACCTCGAACCCCAACCTCATGTAAGAGAGGACTAACCGGAGCACTCATAGGGCTTTGAGTAATAGTCAATGCTAATAGGATTATATATATTTCTACAAATGGGCAATTATGATCTAGATCAACAATTTTTCAAACGCTCGTTCCAAAGATGGAAAGTCATCCAAATTATTGCTCTTCTCCACCACTTGAATTGAGAACATATGGTGATTGCTTGCATGTGGTAAATCATGCACAAAATGTGTATGGTACGAGTTTTACCCATAATTAGCAAGTGGGGGAATAATAATATATCGGTAATGAATCGGTTTTGTTTAAAAAAGTTGGTGGAAAAAATCGTCACCAAAAAATGAGGTAAATTATAAAGTCATGAATAATTCGGATTTGTCTTAAAAAATTAGAGTGAAAAAATTGAATATGTAAAGATGACATAATAATTTGCATTTATTGTAAATATATATTAAAGGATTATGATTTGCATTGATTGTATATATACATTAAAGCCATTGAATAATAATTTTAGGGCAAAGTTTATACATAAATATTATAGGATTATGATTTGCATTTATTGTATCTATACATTAAAGTCATTGAACAATAATTTTAGGGCAAAGTTTATATAGTGCCTAGGCTATAAGCCATCAAATTAGAGCCTGCCTCCAAAGTTTCACTAAAGATGTTATTTTGATGCCCAAATATTATCAAATTGATCATCTTGACATCAAGATGCATGGACATGAAAGAAAATGGATTTCAAGTTTTGGAAATAGTGCATCTTGTGTTGCATTTTTGGATCATCAATTTTCAAGATTTTCAAGTTTTCATGGATCTACTTGATCTACACTATTTTTTAAGCTTTAAATTGTAAAACTAAAAAATGAAAATATAATTAAAGGCTGTCACAAAAACTTTCTAGTATTAAAATCATATTTCTTGACACTATTTCAAGGTAGGCTCTAATTTGATTATTTAGAGCCTTGGCTCTATACAAACTGCACCCTTAATTTTATGACCTTATCTAGTTTCATTAAAGTGATACTTGACAATTTATTATCTAAACTGTTGCCACAACACGAAACATGTTACAGATTTATTTGGATCATAAAATGAAATATAAATAATACCTAAGACAATAACTATATTAGTAGATAACAAGATCTGTAAATTAAGATATAGGATTGTTGTTTGAAGAATAAAAAAAACCACAAAAAATATCCTCAATATAGGATTGCAATTAACTAAAACAAAATACATACCCAAAAACATAAAATAGTAGTCCATCCAAAATGCTATGTTGTATACATCAATAAAATAAATAAAAAACAAACTTCTCTATATATAATGAAAGCAACAAAATGTTTAAGAAAATTCAAATCTCACGTTGAATTTCTAGCTGCTTAAATCTTTAGTATACAAAATCTTTAACCAATTTTGAATCTCACACACAAAATGCTCTTTATAAGGATGTAATGGGTTTAAAGGGAAAAAAAAAATCATTGGGTTAATCTTCTGATTTTGCCTATTATTTTGAGATATGTGATTGCTGTGATATCTTTTTTTTTTTTGTTCTGATATCTTATTTTTTGGGGAATATATTGTTTGTAATTTTTTGTAAACTTTGTTCAAGGGAAATTATTGGGGAAACGTTTTATGGGATTTTACTTTAAATCAAGATTCTTAATTTACTCCTACTATTAATTTGCTTATCTTTAAATAAAAATTTCAATTATATTAAGTTAATGAAAAAATAAAGTTATAGAGAAGAAGTTTTTTTTTGAAAAGTTGTTTTTGAAAAAAAGATAAAATAGGGTTTTATATCGGTTCCATGAAAAGAACGTGAGTTTTTTAAGATCTTTTGAAAAACTAAAAATTCTAAACATATCTAAAAAATTCAAAAAAAATTTGAAAAAATCATGTTTTAAACGAAGACTTGCTAACTATGGTTTTACCATCCGCGAACCGGCGACGCAACTTAAGCTCCTAGAGGATAGTTTTTGTCTTGCAAATGCAATGCTTGTGTCCCATGAAATATAAGTTGCTTTAACATGCGCCTATAGAGACACGTGGCCATTTAAATTAGGGAAAAGATGGGATTAGCCCACTAGCTCATATGAACATATGAGCCAACAATCTAGATTTAATCTAGGCCGATGTAATGATCACAGATGTCGGATAGTGCTTGAATTTTATTTTATTTTCTAAAAATTCAAATCACTTGAAATTTTAGTATATGTTCTTATCATCAAAGCGCACCTATTAAAAATATAAAAAAAAATATCTACGAAAAAAATGACCAAAATACCCCCCTGAAATATTTTTAGGGGTATTTTAGTCAATTTATTTCATGTAGAATATTTTTTTGATATTTTTTAAAGTTTCACCTATTTTTGGTGAACACACGTCTAAAATTTCAAGTGATTTGGATTTGTAAAAAAAAAAATTAAAATTCAAATACTACTAGACATCCGTGATCGTCAGATTGGCCCAGATTCATTCTGGGACGTTGAGCTCATATGTTCATATGAGCTAGTGGGCTAATCTTATCTTTTCCCTTTAAATTAAGCTTTTGAAGGTTACTGTTTATGATTAAGCCCAGATTCAATCTGGGATTTGAGCTCATATGTTCATATGAACCGGTAGGCTAATCTCATCTTTTCCCATTAAATTAAGCCTCTGGAGGTTACTGTTTATGGTTAAGTGTTGGTAGCCAAGCCCAGATTCAATCTGAGATATTGAGCTCATATGTTCATATGAGCTAGTAGGCTAATCCCATCTTTTACCATTAAATTAAGCCTCTGGAGGTTACTGCTTATGGTTAAGTGTTACTGCCTTTGGCTACCATGACACGTAGTCCTGGCTCCTACCATGACATGTAGTCCTGACTCCTTGTTGTCTATCAACACGTGTCGACTCTTTAAGCCACGTAACTAATGTAGACTACTAAGCACTATTGAATAAATGAGCACGGGGAGACGTGTCGACTCCTTGAGCCACTGTAACTAACGTAGACTATTAAGCAATATTGAATAAATGAGCACGGGGAGACACCTCAACAATACTGGTTATAAACATGTTGAACTCCCCTGCTCATTGTACCGCTACTCTTCTGCTTGCTTCATTTGTGTTAAAAATGATAAAGTATATTATAGATCATTCAAATATTATAGTATTTTAATTGTATACTATCTAGCCTAGTCGGTTCCCACTGGAAATGTTGAAGGTAGGATTTTGGCATTTAGGTGGAATTTATCTAGTTAGGTCAGGGTCCTATGGCTTTGGGGTGCATGTAAGAATTCATATAATGGTCTGTATTATTGGAAATTAAGATCCCGAATTACAAACTATATGAGAAAGAAGCCAAATCAAAAACAGCCAAACTAAAAAAAACTCGGGTTTAAATAACACGAGGTTTTCAAAGGTGCCGGCTGCAAACCGCTTATCATAAGACCGTTTAATTTTTGGTATAAAAAGATCACAATCATTATTGATTGTTAGATGAGAAATAATTTTTGGTATAAAAAGATCATAATCATTATTGACTGTTAAATGAGCAATAAGGCAGTTGGGGATGTCTAGTTGATGGGACACAAAGTTCAAACTAAAACTTTCAAATGTTGTGATACACTTTAATCTATCGGATTTCACATCTAATAGCTAAAAATAATTATGATCTAATTGTACCAATAGATAGATTGGTAGTACACAATCCCCAGTTTTATTAGAATAATTGTAACCTCATTGTACCAATAGATAGTATGGTAGTACACAATCCCCACATAATAAAGTTGGCTTGTCTTCTAGGAAATCCCCAACATTATTAGAATAATTGTGACCTCATTGTACCAATAGATAGTCCGGTAGAAATAAAGGTGACCTCATTGTACCAATAGATAGTGTGAATTACACAATCCTAGATAATAAACTCGTCTTCTATGGGCTAAAGAGTGGTGGTCTAAAAGGCAAGACTTGGCCTATAAAGCCATATGGCCACGGCAACCTCGTTTTCGAACACACTTCTCACATTGTATATGAAGAGGTCTCTTCTTAGGGCCACCAAGAGGGACTCTGATCTGATCATGGGCACTTGAAGACCAGGCTGAAGGTCTTCTACTGTATTCTCAACTTTGATTACTTTTGCTTCCCCTCCCCTCCCCCGCTGCCTCAAAACCCATATTCTAAAGTCATGACAATTAATGGTCACGGGAAGCAAACACAAGGCACACATGCCCATCCCAATCAATGAATCTAAACCCATAATACAGGCTTCCGAGGTCCGGGACCCAGAGAGGAAGGGGATGCCCTCTTCCCATTCCTCTGTCTCCGTATCAAATGCTCTTATGCAATTCATATCTTTTCCGAATACATGATAGCATTTTTCATGCACACATGTTTTCCCAGGGAAGTAATTGCGTTTAGTTTTGTCGAGGGCAGGTCCTTGATCACCTTCCAGCTTCCATTAATGGATGAATATAACTTCCCATTAGGCCAGGCGCTCTGGTATGCTAATATCTTGAAGCCAGCATTGAGAGGGTTGTAAGAGAATACAAACCCGTGTGTACCCACTTTTACTAAAACGAAGTGCCGGGTTGATGACTTCGAATGTACAACCTAATTTCGAGTAGATACCGTCGCATGACAAGCCATGGCTACATGCCGAACCCCAGATTTCTGAACCCCTGGGTTCGAATGGGGGTAAGGGGTTTACTTGAGTTTGCATTCAGAAGGTCATGGAGAGAAACACAACAGACTGAGCGGTTGGAGTGAACCAGAACAAAGGTGGTGGTGCTGACGGTGAAGGTGTGGTGTGAGAGAATGGATTCGAGTGAAGTTAAAAGAGAAGAGGACTTCACACCATGGCTTATAAACACATCTGAACCTACCTATAGATTCCACTGGAAGCCACAACGAAACTATCTGCACAACCTCTTGGCTTACATGTTTGATCCTCGATAATTCCTGGGGTGTCTCCTTCTCTTTGCATGTATCTGGTTCGATCCCCATTTCGCGTAAATCTTCAAAAGCAATCGAGTCCTTCATCTGAAGAACCTCTTGGTTTACACGTTCGATCCTCAATGATCCTTCGCGTAAATCTTTGTCCTTGTCCTTTTCTCTTTCGGCCATGGCTGTGAACCTTGAAGAGGAGACGAGTTTTCTCAAAACCCACACAGAAGATCTGAAACGAAATCCAGTTAGTTATTCACTGCAGAAGTTGCTATTACATATGCGTGCAATTGCATACGGATGCACCCGTAGAGGTAAGGTGCACCTTCAAATTTTATCATGGTATATAATTTTTATGTAAAAGGTTCTAGGGATTATTTCAAAATCTATTTTTATATCTCATTATAAGATTTTAAATTTTAAAAATAGTTAAAATCAAGTAGACATATAAACATATAAAAATCTTGAAAATGGACAGTGTAGATAATATGTTGTAAAATGTACTATTTCTAAGATTTAAAATTTTTTTATTTTTCATAGTCATACATCGAGATGATCAATCAAAGGATTTTTCAACATTAAAACTACCTTTTTGGATGGATTTTTGAGGTGCATCCGTAGTAGGTGCATTTACATTATAAGGTTGCATCCTTAAATAACTTTTTTCCATTATATATACCAGTTGAATTACGTACAACTCGTTATATATACCAATTGAATTACGTGGATTGCACAATGAAATATAATGAGAGCTAAAAAACATATGCTGCACTTCGATATTAAAAAAAAAAAAAAATTATGACAATACACGTGACCTTTTAAGTTTCATTTCACAACAAACCCAAAGTTTTAAAAGATATCTTGGGGCATTAAAATTGTAGATTTTATTTCTTCTGACCCTCGGAGCAAATTTAAATCTTGGGTTTAGAAATAGCATGTCTTTCTCACATTTGTTTAAGTTAAAAAATAGGTTTAAAGTGGCCAGGGAGTTAGAATATATCTTTAATAAAACTTAAAAATAGTAGATATAGAAATATTTTCCTTATATAATAATAATAATAATAATAATAATAATAATAATAATATAAATTACATACATATCCGTTATCTTTAATAAAACTTAAAATATGAGATATGAAAATATTTTCTCTATAATATAATAATAATAATAATGAAAAATTACGTACATATCCGTTATAGTTTGTGTTAGTACAAAACTACTTAATAGTATCCGTTGTAACCTGTTGGTTTTTTTTCATGGCCTAACGAAATTTAAAAAAAAAAAACAATTTTACTCTTTTTTGTTGTTCAACAACCGAATTCAATGGATTTTCGGTTGTTCAATAACCAAAATCAGGCCAATTTTGGATGGTTAAAAAACCGAAAATTATAAATTTTCAAGAACCGAAATTTTTTTCCTCGTATTCTCTCTCTATGTACTAATCAAATTTTTTTAAATTCAAATTTTAAACAACCAAATTCTCTCTCTGTACTAATCAAACTTTTTAAAATTCAAATTTTGAATAACCAAATTCTCTCTCTATGCCTTTTACCAGTCTTTTGCTTTTAAACTCTTCCCTATGTTTATCCATTCTCTCTCCTATATTTATCCACTTATATTTATCCATTCTCTCTCCTATATTTATCCACTTATATTTATCCATTCTCTCTCCTATATTTATCCACTTATATTTATCCATTCTCTCTCCTATATTTATCTATTCTCTCCCGCTATGTTTATCCATTACAATTAAATGGGTTTAAACTCTTCTCTATGTTTATCAAAATGGTTGAACAACAGAAAATCTATTGAATTTGATTGTTCAACAACCAAAAAGGAAAAATCCATAAAGAGAGAATACGCAGAGGACCAACGAGAGAAAAAAAGTTTCGGTTCAAAATTTAAAATTTTCCCTTATTCAACAACCAAAAATTTTGAATTTTCGGTTTTTCAAAAACCTATATTGGCCTGATTTCCGGAGAATCCATTGAATTCCAAAAAGGGTAAAATTGCCTTTTTTAAAAAAATTTGTTATGACATGAAAAAAACGGACAAATAAGTAATAACAGAAATTATTCGGTAGTTTTGTAATAACGCAAACTATAACAGATATGTACGTAATTTTTCTTAACAGTAATAATAATAATAACAATAATAACGTTATTAATATTATATTATAATATTATAATATAGTATTATTATAAATTACACTATAATATTTTACAATAATATTATAAATATTAAATTTTATATTACTTTTTATTTTTTAAATATAATTAAGTAATGTATATAAAATAAATGGGTGCGGTTTTTATAATGTTGCAACCTTAAACAATCCAATTAAAGCGCACCTTAAAATTTTATCATAACATGCAATTTTGTTGTAAAAAATTCTTAATATTATCTTAAAATCTATTTCCATACCTAATTAAAAAAATTTAGATTAAAAAAATGGTTAAAATCAAGTAGATCTATAAATATATGAAAATCTTGAAAATGGACGGTCTAGATAATGTGTTGCAAGATGCACTATTTTCGAGATCTAAAAACTTTTTTTTTTTCATATTCATATATCTTGATGTCGAGATGATTGATTAAAAGGTTTTTTTAATATTAAAACAACATTTTCGATAGATTTTTGAGGTGCATATGTGATTCTACATTTTAACCTTGCATCCTTATATAAACTTTTGCCAGAAAAACATATGTAATAATTATTTTGCCCTCTCATCAGTCACCCCAATTGGCCTTCATCCCACCCACAAACTTTTCCTTATACCAGTTCTAACTCATAGCAGTTCTAACTCATAGCCTTCATCACAAAACCCATCACAACCAATGGTATTGTATCAAGAATACAATGCCTACTTTGAATGGACACTATGGAGATTCTCTCTTTCTCTCGTTCGTAGACTCTCCCTCCTTCTCAATTATGGAAAATTTGTTTAGAGATATCTCATTGTACACAATCCTTTAGAAAGGATGAGGGAGACTGCACTCACTAGATATGAAAAAATATAAAAATAAGTATTTTTGGCCAAATTACTTTTCAATTTTTCCAAAATGATAAAACACAAAAAAAAACATGTTATAATTAAATTTCTTTTTTTTTTGAACTTTTTATCATTTTTTTGAATAGTTTTTAAGATTCCAGAGTTGGACAGCCAACTCGGTAATACTCGTGTCACAAGGGCAGCGAGTCTTGTTACTCGGGCAAGTCTGAGTAGACTCACTCAATTAGTCAAATACTACTTTTGAGCAGTGCACCAAAACTCTTCTAGTAACTCAGACTCACCAACCTAGCGAGTCCGAGTATCCCCATGTGGAGTGGTCCGACTCAAGGATATTAAAAAAAATAAAAATTTAAAATATAAGAAATCAAAAATAAAGAATTTATTTGTAACATTTTTTTTTATACTTTCTGTCATTTTGGCAAATATCGGAAAGTGTTTTCACCATGAATAATCATTTTGACAAAAACAATTTTTCAAGAAACCCCCTATCATTTGGCAACCCCTCCACTAAGTGGATAAAGCTCGATTTTCTAAGTATTGGTGGATGATGACTTAGGGCTTGTCTTTAGTAGCTTCTGTAAGTTCTGTGTTTTCTTTCTTTTGTTATTGCTTGATTTTACCATTTTGTGTTCACATTCAACCAATATGCTTGATTTTGCCATTTTGTGTTTACGTTCAATCAATAGACTTTTCTCATTGTACTGCCTGTTGTGGGATCCCAGTTTGTAATATTCAAAATATATATACACGGATTGGAAGTGTCTTAATGTTTGTTGAACATTATTAGTTCTAATTTTAGGAAATGTATTCAGTAAACCAATTTAAGTTTGGTACAAGCCACAATATTTTTGGACTTTAGATGTAAAATTAGCTAGTTAGGGATATCATTGATTAGGCACAAAATCCAAAAAACAATTCCTTAAATATTGTGACACTAATATATGTTAAATTTTACATCTAATAGTAATTGTAACATCGTTGTAATAAAAGTGAAAAATATATTCCCTTTTAACATATCCTTTTGTCATCATCCCGGAAGATAAAAGGGATAATAGCTCAAATGTTCATTAAAAGTTAGCGTGATAATTTTCTTTTTGATGAATATAGCATCATAATACTGAAGTTTCCAATAACTAATGGAATTGTATATTTAGTACAAGAGCGTCGCAATTAATCCTAACTAATTAATCCTAACTATTAGATGCCCAATTGGATAGCTTAAAATATGCCACAATGTTCAAAAAAAATTTTGTTGAACTTTCGAACTTAGTCACAAGTACATTTACAACCATTTGATTTGAAATTTAATGAACAAGAATAATTGTGAACTTGTGGTACTAAAAGTAAATGATCTCTTTGTATATTTTTCCATAAATAAATCATAGTATATCTCTAACTATTGAGCCGTTGGGGCTTCCAATTATCCTTTCAAATTTTTTGTACATTTTTCACGTTTTACCCTTTGAAGTAGTTTATTTATTTTCCTTCAAATAGAATGGAGGACAATGACAGCAAAGCACGCACACACCTCAGTTTTACTTATGGGTCCTAATATGCAGCATTGTTCATTTTGTTTTGTAAAGCAATAAGTAAAGGATTGATTTTGTCTTGTAAAACAATGAGCCAATGATCAGCTTCCTAAGTGCCTTGATATTTCTTTTCCTGGAAAAAAGGTCAAGTGATACAAAACTTAGAAGAGAGGGCATGTAACATGCAGGAGAACCAAAGTATTTCAGTCAATTCATTTCTTGTAAATTATTTTTTATATTTTCAACACCTTCATAATCTCATGCCAATACAATAAGCAGATAAAAAGTAAAACTAAAATATCGTCCATATTTTTTCTTTCGAATTCGAAACCACCATGTTTTTACCTTCTCTAATCTGAACCAGTAAAGGGGGTTTGTGTACCTTTCCATGTGAAGGCCATTCTAACGCTCAAGGCATAATCAAATTACGTACTAAGATTGATCGGTACAACCGAATGCATCATCAAAAAAACCGAAAATGAGGAGTGAATAGGCCTCATTGTGGGAATCATATTATAGTCGAGAAATACAACCTTATTCTATTCTAGTGGTTCATATTCTAAATCACATTGAGAGACTACATTCTCATTTCATTTTTCGAAGTCCCATCGAGAAAGATTTCGGTTCCTACGACAATTCATTTCCTCAATGTCATGGAGTTGGGCTAATCCAGCACTTGACTGCCAACAATAAGGCATTGCAACAGTACCTGCAAATTTCATAGGATCTACCAAATGCATTTGTGTGTGCATGCATATGGCAATGTGCCAGTGTTCTGATATTGTGTGACAATTACCAGCACATGCATGTGGGATGAGTAGATGCGATACACATTTTCGTTGGCTTCGTGATGCACAATAAATTCTTCATAATTCTTCAAAAAATCATATTATACAAGCATTTTTAGAGTAGCATTTGGCAAAGAGAAAGAATTGATATAATCCACCAGGCTACAGAAAACCATAATCTATAGGGGTCATCACCGTTTAATGAAATTATGAGAGAGAGACTCCTGCTCTCATCCCATTTAACGGTGTTGGTCCCCATGGTTTATGGTTTTCAATAGTCCATTGGACTTGGTATATTCTAGCTCTACCCCCAGCAAAGTGCATGATTGCGTGACAATGTGACCAAGCATACGTCATATGTGCATGACATGAATCCATGTATTTGAATCACTACCAAATACATGTATGTATCTGCATGTATATAATCATGGGAGCATTGTGTATTTATGGCAGGCATGCATGCATGTGCATAAATGCATGCGAGTTGGGTGTCAGGGAGAGAATTAATACAAGAATTTCCTTATGGTCGTAGGCATGTTATTTTCTTCCAACAGTCATCAATAGAGATTTTGAGATGGAGGTCAAGGTTTACATCACAATCAAATCATAACAAAGCAGTAAAAATACAGTGAAACTAGCAGCGATCAAGAAACCGACAGAACCTTAGAGAGTGCCAGCAGGGGAAAAAAGCAGTGACATCGGCAAAAGAAGTCCAAAAGTGTACGAACACGTCTTCCCGTATATACGAGGTAAACACTAAAGCAACAAAATCGTATGAACCAAACCCATCAAAGAGATAAAAACCAATCAATGTGTCCCCAATTTATTCTACCATCATTACGGGTTCATGCACTCAACCTCGAAGACTCCATAAACATTAATTGCCACAAACTTCAATTGCCATGGCAAGAAAAGACATGATGTATAGAAGTTTCAGTATACTCAAATACATAACCAAGATGGCAGAGAGAACATGCCATGGCAAGAAAAGACATGATGTACAAGAGTTTCAGTCTACCCAAATACATAACCAAGATGGCAGAGAGAACATGCCAACAAAAACAAATATTGAAGAAAAGTAGGACGGACATGCTCTACACGTACATGAAAACAGTCATGCATATATGCATATTCCAATACACATCCATGTTTGCATTCAAGCGATAACATCATGAAATCCAAAGAACCACAGCATAAAGCCCACAAGTAATACCAAAGTACAATGACAAGCTACATAACCAGTCTCATATAGCTAAATTACTTCTCATCCCACTACTACAAGAACAGAATCAGATTGCCTATGACAAAACTCAACCGAAAGACAGAAAAACAGGTTCCATGACAACCATACGTCTAAAACCAGGAAGAAAAGAAAGAGAAAAAGAAAAAAAGAACAAAAAATACCACCTTTACGAAGAGATCAAAATATCGATTCATGCTAAAATTCAAGAGGAAATAAGGATACCTGCAAGTTCACTCCCGCTCTTACTGCGACCCTAGAAAGAATGATGCAAGGATTCTGCCAATAATCTTAAGAGTGGTGGCCATATGCTTGGCTTGCGTCATACTGGGTATATCCTGGTTGAGGTGATAAGCTCTTCACATAACCAGCCTGGGCGCCTCCACCATAACCACCATAGCCTGACTGAGCCACCGGTTGCTGCTCATAACCCACCTGGCTTGGGCCAGGTTGGGCATAACCAGGTTGGCCACTTGCACCACCAGGGGCTGGACCATGTGCACTATTATATGCCACCTCAGTCGGTGGTGGTGCACCATAGTTCACATTACTTTGAGGGGGTTCTGCATACCCCGGTTGAGAAGATGGATATTGACCATAAGCTGGCTGTCCATAATTACTACTTTGCCCTTGACCATAACCTGGTTGATTAGGTGGTAATTGCTGGTTGTAACCATCTTGAGTAGCAGGTGGTGCTGACCCATAAGGATATGAGGGCTGAGATGTTCCATATGATGGAGGTGTATGCTGTGAGACATCTCCAGGTTGGGCTGGCCTAGGAGGCCCATAAGAATGAGGTGCAGGAGCCGGCTGTGGCGGCCCATAGCTAGGTTTACCTTCATAGATAAGATGATATAAACTCAAAAAATGATGGTTATAAATATAATATTATACAACCAAAAAAAAATTAAGTCACCATCTACCCATAGATCCATTGCAACAAAACATTGATATAAACGCCATTAGATGTTAACTACAGCAACAACATAAATGGTAAACAAAAGCAAGGTCATTGGGAAACACAAAAAGAAAAACCAGTTTACCATTTTTTTGAGAATGGTAAATTCGCAATTTATCCAGAGAAATATCTTTAAGTCAAAAAGAATAAATTAAATCGCACGGGATTGTATTTCATATCAGCAACGCATATAAATTCTTAATACATACTGACTTCCTCATAGGTCATCAAATTTCGTCCCTCAGATTCGAGCAGCAACCTGTTAAACTGGCTCAATGCTGGTTGAAGGCAACAAGTTAAAGCTTAATTCTTCTCTATAATTAGCAGGTTAAAGGTAGGGCAGCCAGTCAAAAAGGTTGATCATGCATCTCGAGGGGCAAGGTTTGAACAAGCAGAGGGGAAGCACAACAAATAAAGCATTTATAAACAGCCTAAGTAAAATACAATCCCCAAAAGAGTTGACCTAGTTGGCAGTTGAAAATTGTGAGAAAAAATAATTAAAAAGAATCACATCAAGAAGATAACCTTACCATATGCTGGTGGCTGTGAATAGCCAGGTTGAGTGTACCCCGATGGAGCGGGTGCAGGTTGAGAGTACCCTGATGGGGGAGGGCCTGATTGATGGTAACCTGATTGGACAGGCCCCATATGGGAAGGGTACCCTGATTGTGCGGGCACTGGTTGAGAGTAAGCCGGTTGGGTGGGGGTACCACCTGACTGAGGGTACCCAGCTTGAGCGGAACCCGTTTGGGCGTACCCTAATTGTGGTTGGTACCCTGCTTGGGGGGGTCCCGCTTGTGAATAGCCTCCTTGAGCATCAGGATGAGGGCCGCCATATGGATGCTGAGTTGGAGGTGGTTTATCGTAGCTTGGGTTCTCATATCCCGGTCCATAACTTTGTTGGGGTGGCACAGATTGAGCATATGGAGGGTTTTGGGGGTAATCTGTAGCATGGGGTTGTGTATAATTGTAAGGAGGTGGCACATGGGCTGGTGTAGGATTGGCAGTTGGTGGGGGACCAGAGGCTAAGGGTTCTGAGGCTTGAGGGGGTTGTTGGCTATAGTAATCATAGCCTCCAGTTTGACTAGTAGTTTGAGGGGGCCTTTGTTCCCAACCTGGAGCATAGCTTCTTGGGGCTTGTGGAGGTGGGTAACTACTGTAGGTTGGAGGCGGATATTGAGAGGATTGTTGGGTGGTAGGGTAGGGTCCACGTTGTTGATAATCATACGTTGTTGGTTGGGCAGGAGGGGGTGGGCGTGCCTGCCATTGAGGTGGTCCAGGGGGTCCACGAGGGCGGTACGTTTGTTGGGGGTAGCCAGTGGAGAGAGATGGAGGCCTTGTAGGAGCCTATAGCAATAAGGAGATAAGAAAGAAATGAGTGAGATACAAAGACATAAAATAATATGAGAGGACAGATTCCCTGAATGCTACAGGTTTCAATTATCAATATTAACTGGATTATAATTAACTTGATTATCATACATTCTCAAATATTTATATAGTCCTTTAGTAAACATTCTCAAATATTTATATGGTCCTTTCATATGCTAATGGAAGTAGCACCAAGGACCGTATAGGTTTCAAAACAAAACAAAAATTTGTTGTTCATTTCATATCTAAGTAGATATTGATCAGATAATGACACAGGAAGCTCTCACCCATCACCATGAAGATTGAATAGTGGCTAAAAGAAATGCATTTAATTTCACGCATAATTCCTTCCTCAATAATAACCAAGAGCTTTCGACAGCTTACATCTCTCAGATTTAAGGGGAAAACATCATTACAAAAGTCTTCAAATATTTACAGGACATATGACAAACTAGGCCAAAAGAATGATATGCTTCTCATGTTTGATCGCAGTTTCTCGCAAAGGTGCCTAAAAAAGCATCCAATGCAAAGTCTTTTCACAGTAACCCTCATGCACACGAAAAGTTTTTATTTTTCATTTGCGGATTTACTCTTCTTTTACAGGTAACTAGTACATTGCATACATTATTAGCAAATATTAACAACTTTCATACTGGACGACAAACTAGAAGAAAAACAGAACAAAAAAAATAAGAGAAAAAAGTACACAAAAACTAGGATATTTTCACTTTTTTTTCTTAACAGGTATACCCTCCTCCACCTCTTATTTATTTAGAAAACATTGTGGTTTTCTTTTAGGTATTTAGATACATGGTTATTTATCACTATTAAGAAGGTAATTGTCCACCTTTATTATTTAGAAAACATTGTTATTCATCAAACCATAGCTATGAAAACTAATATCATCAATGCTTCAACAAAAACATTAGTCTTCAGTAAACAAGAGCGCCGCAAACTCAAATCAGCGGTTTTTGGAGTTCTCAAGATAATTCTCACTAATACATTAACATTGGCAAACAAGTGAAAAACTAGCCCATAGTTATCAGACGTTCCAAATTAACCTTAAGTATGGGACCAAGAGAGTCTGAATGATGCACTACATCAGACAAAAGATAAATAACCCATGCTCCTTCACAAACCTGATTCATTACTTCCTTGATCATTTCTTGTGCAGTCTCAATCTGTTTCTTATTTCCAGTCACACGTACAGTTCTTTCTTTAGATACATCACCCTCTGGAAGATGCTGTGGGATCAACTACAAAAAAGGATAAATATGGAAAAAGTTAGATTTAGTTATAGCAAAATCAGTGGTTGAAAAGAATAGCATTTTTCTGCTTAGCTTTTAGGCACGACACAAAGTCATCTCATGGTGCATAACTGCATAGGCAACCCCATTTTCGAAAAAAATTTAAATTTTAAAATAAAAATAAATCTTACAATGCATACTAAACCCCCCAGTGAATCATTTTGAAAAATCTAAAGTATGCCTACCTTTCGCCAATTGAAAAAAGAAGGAAGAAAACTTAGTTACCCAATGATTGAAGAAACAACTCCCTATTAACAAAAACAAAAGAAGTACACTTACCTGTATGCGAGCTCCAGATCGCGTCTGCAGATTCTTAATGGTTTCACCTCCTTTACCAATGATCAATCCTACCTGCAAAATGTATACATCAGAATTTTATGATGCAAAGTTTAGCTGGTTCTAATATTTTGCCCCTAAACCATAGTCAAAATGGGTAGGCCTTGTCAGGAGAATTACTATAATGGTCGGAAATAGAATTCACCTTGTCATTTGGAACCTGTATCTGAACTTGCTCTCCACCAGATTGTGCGGTACCGAAACCCCTAGCAACAAGAGCTGGGGAACCCCCAGCATCAGCCTGTTGAAAGGAGAAAGAAGACACATAGTTCAGGAAAAAAAGCACCCCATATATATAGAAACGCTCATATATGCATACGTACATATATGACAATATGATATAAATAGAAAAATATTTCAAATGGAAAATACACCACTTTCCATCACCTTCCATCATTCATCAGATGGTGATGAAACCAATGGACTATGAGAATACTATAGTCCATTGGACTAAAGTATATTTTCCTAAACTTAGGACAGAAATAATCAGAGAACCTCCGCAATCACATCCTTTATCAGCTGCTCCGCCTTATTAATATTCTCTAGAGTTCCTATCAGTTCCACTGGCCTAGTTGAAGCATGTGGATCAGCATCAGCATCTCTTGTGATTTGAATTTTCGCCCCAGAATTATATTGGAGATATCTGATAGTATCCCCAGCCTTTCCAATGAGAACTCCAACCTGGAAGGTAGATAAATGGTTCCAACTAAGTGAAGTGTTAACAGAGTTCAGGCAAAATGCTAGTTGATATGAAAGACTGACATTGAAAGATATACCCATTATTGGCAGCTTTTCCAAATTTCAGAATTTATAACATTTCCAAGTACATTACTGCCTCTCTTTTCCAGTTCTAAGTATTCTCAGTCACATTTCCATGGAAAAATGTAGCCTTTATAGCTATAGTTAGTGCAAGATTTCTATATCTCTCTCCTATTTTCCAGATATAATTGGGCCACACACTCCCTTCTCGAATCAAAAGAACAATAACAAAGATAAAACATTTCTTTCCAAGAGTTATATTGACTAAATATCAGCCATTTAGCTTCTCCTTCCCATTTTTCTCTGAAATAATGACAGTGACCAAGTCATTTTAATGGCATCTCCCATTTTTCTCTACAATGTAATCTCCCATGTACTTCACCAGCATCCTATCCGCCTAAATCTTTTTATAGGCTTCCTGTGAAAAAATTATAAATTGCTCATTCCTAGAAATAGCAAGAAACTCCTCAATAACTTTAAAAAATGATGGGAAGGTCTGACAACTTCATTTTTTTAACAAAAGGTATAGCAACTGCTTTCGAGCATGATTGTAAAGTTAAAGCTTTTGAGAGTTTTTTTTTAGTTAGTAATTTTAGACTCTAGTTTCTCCTGAAGTATGAAATTTTATTTTTATAGTAAGATCTCTTCTTTTTGCCTTTATGCAGGTATACCTCTAACATGCCTTCAATTTATGTCTTTATCCATTACGTTTTACCACAGTTTGCAAACTTTTTTCATTGATTAACCCTCACAAAATAGAACTTATCAAAGTAAGACAAAAATCAAATATAAAATTGAACCATTTTAAAAAAAATAAAAAATATAGGAAAATTACCACCCCACCATCAGTTACTGATTACATAGGATGGTGAAAAGCTGTACAATGGTAACTGTGTAACTAGGAGCCACAGTTAATTAATCTCCACCATCCGTTTTTAGGAGTAAAGAAATATATGGCAGTGGTACATTGCATACTTTCTTGATACTCATCAGAAAAAATGGTACTACTTTCCATTAGGAACTTCAACTTTATAGTGGGTGGTTGTGCATTGATCACTACCTTGCCATTAGGAACTTCAACTTTACGAGAAATAGGCTGAAGATCCAGTTTAGGTTGCTCTTGAACAGGAGGGATATCAGCTTGTGGAGGAACACCAGTGGACAGCTGTTGGGGAGTCTCCACAGGAGCAGGTTGAGAATTCTCTGAAGGAAGCTCCTCAGACTTATGCACCTCTGAGCCATGTTCTGCAAATGAAGCACAAGATTGTCAACCATATAGAAAATCAACAACTTCTACTAGGAAAGTAAGGCTCATTTTCGATGAGCTCCTAATTTGGTATCAGAACATGTCAAAAGAAATCTTTATAAGACACATATAAATCTGTAAAAAAATTGAAGTAGAAAAACAGGCTATATAACACAATTACAAACAGCATATGTACACAAAATATAAATGCACATATGGATGTGCATATATACGTAAGCATGATTGTGTATCATGATTTGAAGACAGAGGAAAACACCTGAGTGAACTCGACACAGGCTGGTCCTATATAAACTGTAGGACATGTATGTTTGTATATACAGAAAAATCTCCACGATACTTTAGCAGACCCACAAGGACTTGTAAGCCTCACAAGTCTATACAATTTTTTCTAGGGTTTTCTTTTTCTTTTTTTATGAATAACAGTAATTAAGAGAGTGATAATTGACCAACATTTATATTCTGGGCAAAAGAATATTCCAAAATTCGTTGTTATGATCTATGACCACCAGAGATGATTTCTGGGCACTATCTTTCACCAAAAGATTCAGTAACAGCATTGCTTTTCTCTCAATGAATGATGGAAAGAAACCATGAGTTCATGATGCTGAAATAATCTTCAAAACAAAAGTTGTGTGCTGCCATGGGTGCTCTGTGCTCTGTGCTCTGCTCTTTTCCTTTCCCATGTAATTTTGTTGGCTGAGTCTCCTTCAATTTGGATCTCCATCCAGTTTGGAAGCACCCATGACACATGTCAACCTTGTAGGTTAGACTCACACCACCGCCTCATTGAAGACATGTACTCCTATGGGCCCCAAGCAAGACTTGATGATTCTAAGAAAATCTCAATACACACCACCCACTCCAGCTGGGAGAGATGACCCTTTGTGCTCCCACCGGAATCAAGTTCACTAGCTCCTACTGGATGAATCCATCTCGAAAATCGTGAATCCCTCTTGCGATAAATCTTTGAGATATCATTCCAATCTTGATATAACTCTGTACATGAATATCCTCAGAACTCCTTTCCAACAAAAACCTTAGATATGAGTGTGGCTTTACACGATCTTTCAGCATGACGCTTATCTTTGAAGAAGATTCTGTTCTGTCCAAACCATATTTTCCCCAGCATGGCTAGAATACACAATTTCCATGGGGTCAATCCTAGCTTCAGTAAAAGAGGATTAAACCACTCTTTAATCAATAGCTCAATTGAATCTGGTATGACCATCCTGTGTCAAACAAGTGCAGCATCCAGGAACAAATAGTGTAAGAACAGATGTTATAGAGATTCTGCATCTGTTATGAACATAGTGCATCTGTTTGGATTTGTAGTCCTCTATGCATAAGATGGCCTACTGTTAAAAACCTTATCTAGAGTGACCAGCCAGCCAAAGCCTGAGTTTTTGATGGTGCCAGAATCCCTCAAACCCTGCTACATACTGCACTGCATTTCCTAGAAGCAAAACATACTGCACTGCATTTCCTAGAAGCAAAACATACTGCACTGCATTTCCTAGAAGCAACCAGGAGAGAACTGTTATAAAACGATTTGACCATGAAATCACTTCTGCTATCTGGTCACTGTAGCATTTTATCTTCGTTCCTTGGCATAAACAAGAAGTCCATTAACATTCTGAGACTGATGAGCTCTTCACTTCTTCATCTAGGGGTCTTCTAAACTATTGCATCTCGATCGCAGCTAATGGTGAAAAGCCTTGGATATCAGGCTTTGAGTGCTGTATGTTTGATCCAGAAATCCCTCTTAAAAATCATCATCGCACGAAACCAAACTTGCATTCGCATTCTTGATTTTGTAATAAATTTCACCCTAAGCAAATTTACTCCTTTCCAAATCCCCTATACTTGTGCACCCCTTCTCAAGGGCTTCACCAGGCAGCCTAGACTTTTCCTCAGCTCAAATAGAAAAAAAAAAAACCGAAAATACTTCTCTTTTCCAGTTTTTGTTCACTCTTGACGTCCCTTTTGTGTGTGTGGAGAATGATCGGTAAGAGGTTCCTTCTCTGTTTAGTGGGAGTTCCCACTTTTAATACTCGAGCTACCTTGCCCCATACAACAGAGTGGGTTTTCCACTTTTTCTTTCCCTTCATCAAGACAGGCTGAAATTCCAGGAATACAATTGGAAATCAGAACTTATCCTTTCTAGCTTGAATTCCTAAATCCTTTCCTCAGCTTCTTTAGCTTGTTTGGAGGCTAGTATTTGAGAGGGCTAAATTCTTATGAGCAGAGTAGAGAGTATGAGCAGTTTGTTGTGTTTGCTTTTATTGTTCCCATAACAAATGTGCAAAAAATTACAGCAAAATAGAATGAATTACAATGGAGGAATGAATGCTTTAGTGCATTGTGAAATCATGTCATGTATTAGCTTTCTTATTTTTCTTTCCAATTTCTGTTTAGATCACTATTGAAATCCTAGTTGCATGGTGACTGGGCATGCAGAGGTGCTTCTTTCTTCCCTTTTTTTTCCACTATGTAATCAGTTGGGTAGCCCACAAGATCATCAAAATTGAGAAGCCATCAAATACAATCTACATTTCCTGGAATTTGAAATTTGGTTATGAAGATCCAAGATTCATGAACCTATTGATGGCTTATCACAGCTATAATTGCTTCTTTCGGTTTGAAGTTTCCTTTTTTTCACTTCTTTTTCTGGTTTGATTTATTTTTGCTAATGGCTGCTGGTTTATTAGTTCATTGCTTTTCAAATCTGTGGTTGGTTTTGTATGGTTAGCTCTAATGAGGAGGTTAGTTTTAACTTTTAAGCAGATCGTTAATATCTCAATTTCTAGTACAATAAATTGTTGATGCACACTCACACAGTACAGTAATCAAACAACAGACATAACAAGCTTCAATAAAAGATACAAGAACTACCCAATCATGCTTGTGACTGGGAGGAATTAAAATCAATCTACAAAGACAGCAATATTGTCCCTTTTGATCTAACTACAGAGGACATCTTCTGGCTTTAAAACGAGGAAAATATAAACTTGTGTGTGTGTCTTGTAAGGAAATCAAATTCATGCACGAAGTGAGACCGGCTTGAGATGGTAATGAATTGTTCTCAACAATCTTGGAAATGAATCTACCCAAAAAAAACAATCTTCGAAAATAATCAAACTCAACCTTATGTCACCATTGAGAATTTCCAAAGCAACACAAGTATGGCATTATAGTTAACGCCACATTTATTACCCTTGTCCCAAAGGTGAGAGATGTGGAGTTCAGATTTTTACATGAATAGTCCAGTTGTGAAATATATAACATCAACAATTTAGTGACCTAGAGACAGAGAATATCATCTTCTTAAAACTAACCTCCTCCATAGAACTAACCCCAAAAAACCAATCACAGATCCATTGAAAAGCAACAAGCTAACAAACCATCAGAGGTTCAAAAAGCCATTAGCAAAATAAATGGAACCAGAAAATGAAATGAGAAAAAAAAATCGCATGGAAAGAAGCAATAATATCCGTGATATGCCATCAAAATATTCATGAAAATGAAACCAGGATCTTCATAACCTAAATCAAAATTCTTGATTATTTCCCCTTTTACCATTTAGAAGAACCTCTAGAGTTGTAAGACTTGCAGGGTATAAGTTTCAAACTGAGTCACCTGACCCACACTCCCATGAGGCACAGGCAAGGAACTTTAGGCTGCCTGTCCATGATTAGACATACACACACTGACACACACATAGAAAGTGGAACGAGATTTCTAATGTTATCAACTATGCAGTTCGTGGTAGGGAAAATAGGTATCCCAGTTATGAGTTAACAAAATATTCTAATAAACTTTATGAAAAGGGATTTTGTGGTATAAAAACTTTAAATCTCCACATAATGAAAAGCTTAGAAGCTCCAAAGCCATATAGTGGAAAGGAAAAAACAGAAGAAATCAAGAAAAAATGAAGAGTGATTTTCTTTTTGAAGAATAAGAAAACAAAATAATGATGATAAACTGAAATTATTTTACCATAAATTAATAAAACAACATATTTTCCAAAAATAAAAATGCTATGAATGGCTCCACTTCCAAATTCTTGTCTCCTCCGTCAGTAGTGAGCCTACAATCTACCAAAACCAGTAAAAGAAATAAATAAAATGTTTAGTAAATTATAAACATTAAAACCAAAAGATTTTTTTTTTTTAGAGGGAAGGTTAACTACCAAAAGATTAATCTTTGCTTGGGAAAAACAGGCAATAAGAGCATCCAAAAATTATTCACCCACCATAGCCAAGAATTGGACAAACAAGTCTTGGCACAACAAAATCATCTCATGATAAAAGAACTACCATGGTCAGAATACATGTTAGAGAGAGTAAGAAATTCAAGCAAGCATCATTGTTCCCTAGAGAACTAGTAAGAAAATTCCAAAGAAATATCCATATTTAGGTTAATAACTATAATCTAACACAAACAAGCATATCAGATCATTCTAGAGAGGAGATTACAGGTAGATGATAAAGGCAAAGAATATGATCTATCTAGGCATATACTTAAGTATCTCCTCAACTACAGTATAAAATTTGTAACAAGAAGTAAAGGGTAATGTTATTTGAGCTGGTGTATTGCTCGGCTCACAAAATCAAAAATCAAATACATGCTTGAATCATGGGAAAATAAAAAATAGAATGCATGCATGAACCATGGGAAATATCGCAGTAATTTGAATTGGATACTTTCATCAGATCAAGAATCTCAAAATAAACAAGTACAAATTTCTGTTTATATAAGTGAGAAAGTGTTTCCTCTTGGAAGCAATATACAAAGAGAAAGAGATACAATAGCATATCAAAGATTTCACATTCTGGGTCCACTTAATGATTAAAAAATAAACCAGCAACCACTGATGAGTAGGATTTTCCTCAGATAACACTGCGAGCATACTTGATTTCTAAGTGCTAAACAACCAATATGATATCTCATAACCAGACATTATCGTTTTCCTTTTTGCTATCTGATTGGAAGTTATGAAATTACACACGCACGCACACACATGCATGTATATAACAAAAGAAATATACACACTAACACACATACATAGTTGATCACTGATAAATAGGCTTTTCCATAAATAACAATGCGAGCATACATGATGACTTCAAAATGCTAACAACCAATATGATATCTCATAGGTAGACTTGATCTTTTTCCTTTGTACTATCTGATTGCAAGTTATGAAATTAAGATTACAGATATGTGCGTATAAAAAAGGAAGTATATACACATATATACATATGTTTGTGTGTAACAGAGGAAACTATCAAAACTCGGACTCATGAAATTCCTTATAGTGAATATAGAAAACAGCATTTTACTATATTCCTTATCTTGAGATAATGAGTTCAGTCTTTGTGAAACAATGCCCATCAAATATTTTACTTCTGGGTTCGAACAATTAAAAACCTATAAAGGAAAAAAAACAAATATACAGTAACCAGCACATAAAAAATAATAACCAAAATAGTAAAAATAATAATAATAATTTTACAATGCTTTCTCAGTGTTTCTAAGAAAGTCACTCTTGAAAAAATAAAAATAAAACACATGAATTAAGAGGAAAACCTACCAGGCTCGTCACTTGATTCATCAAGACGATGCTTCTTAACATCACTAGAATTTGAGAGGCGATAATCTATCTCTTGAGCCTCTGGGATAGGGTTTTGATTCTCTTCGTTGGGAGCTTCAGAATCACCCTCGTTTTCAGTGGCATGTTTAGGGCTAGAAACCCCATTTTTTGTAATCTCAGGAGCCTCTATATCATCAATCTTCCTCTTTTTATCAGAAACAACTGGTGAGGTAGCACCCGCAGCAACAACATCTTCTTCAGACATCGCTGAAATCTATGGAGAGAAGAAAACCCAATAAATTGATGGAAATAATGGGCGCCTGGAAAAAGGAAAGGATTTTGAATCTGTGTTAAGTAATGGAAAACCGAAGCCTAATGGGTTTCGAATGGGTTCTGAAACTACATGAAAATTTAGAATATGGTAGCTATGCACACATAAAAATAGAATGAGAGAGCGAGATAGAAAGATTGAAGTGCAAAATAAAATACAGTAAAAAGCACAAAAAAATAAGACCAATGAAACAAAATGAAGATATCAATGGTCAAATGGGATAAATAGCCTTCTCAAACTAAGAGATAGCACTGAGATAGAGAGAGATATTACAGCTATAGGAGAGAGAGAGTAACAGGGGATGTGAGGATGTTAAAAAGCTTTACAAAACTAGGGTTTAGGGATTACAGAGAGAGAGAGAGGTGGAAGCACGAGAACTAATAGAATCTT